>JACXIT010000092.1:1311435-1658400 GCA_014737525.1 Bombus difficillimus | reverse complement strand
AAAACAAAAAAAAAAGAGAAAAAAAGGGCACGACCATAAAGGCGCTTTTTTTTATTTCTAGTCCATGTAAGAAAGTGCCATAAAGGTTTTTCGGCTGAGAATGGTGTGATAGATTTATCCAAAGAATAAAATAACAGCAATTGTGATCCTATTTCCAAATATAGAAATAACAACAGGTTATGGGCCCAGGTTCAATAATTAGTTATTTTATTGAAAATATCATTAATAGTAATAATATTGAGGAGCGCAGACGATAATCTAAAAAACAAAAAAAAAGAGAAAAAAAGGGCACGACCATAAAGGCGCTTTTTTTTTATTTCTAGTCCATGTAAGAAAGTGCCATAAAGGTTTTTCGGCTGAGAATGGTGTGATAGATTTATCCAAAGAATAAAATAATAGCTATTGTGGTCCTATTTTTAAATATAGAAATAACAACAGACACTGTCCACGTTTAACAAAATACTGACACGAGCAGAAACAAGTTTCATAATTCGAAACTACCAGGCGACAAACGGCTACCTGATGGATTTTCAAACTCATTTTTCTTGAAAACGAAGTCTCGAGCAAAAAGAACGTTGTTCCTCTTCTTCACTTATTTTTCCATGTGGAATTATCAGCCAACCGTTTGTACCACAATTTCGGAGACACCTTGTACATGTGCTTTCACGTTCATTAATATATAGAAAATATTAATTTACATTAATATATAGGAAAGTATATATATATATATACGTTTGGTAAATTTTACTCAGAAAAACACATTTATTGTCTTAGTAAATTGATAAAGACTGAGAAAAATTTCCCAGGTGAAGAATTCATAAAATTATTAATTAATAAATTGGGAAGAAAAAAATTGGCTATGAATTAGAATAAATAAGTATTATGTGGTCAGTAATTTTTATTTTACTCTATTAAAAGTTCAACTAGTGTTCTATTAAAAGTTTGTTATTGTCAAAGGATAAGCAAGAAAAAAATAGTTATGTACATCAAAAATCTACATGAAAAAACGTTTTTTCAAAATAGCGTAACGTTTTTGTTTGCAGCACATCGCCAGTTTAATCGACAACGAGAGAGTTAATTCACGTCTGGTTCGATGAACTTCTGTCAATCGAACGCTGTCATCTGAATACTCGGAATGCGAAGTCCTGGTTTTGTGGAATTTCACGGTGAATATCGAACGAACCATTCGTAATATTTGGATTATGTATAAAACTCGTAGATTGAACATTCGATTTTGATGATGCGAGAACGAAGTATTGCATAATTCAGTATTTCTAACAAATAGTATTAAATAAATTAGAAAGTTTCATTTAATACCACGTTTCATATTTTTCTATATTACCATTATTTCCTACGTTACTTTATGATTATTTTACAACTTGGTCTTTTTAAAACTATATTTCATTTCAGTTTCATCATTGTTTTTGTTGGAATACAACGATATTACGATCATAGACACAAACACTCTTATACAGACACCTACACAGGCATTTGAACAGGACACTTACACAGGTGATACTCATTACTGTATAGAGAGGGGGGTTAAAAATCTTCAAGGGATCATGGATCATTACCTAGAGTCAGTCTGAGAGTAACTAATCAACTGTCAACAATTCATAAATTCTTTACCTGCATACTTTGTTAATCACTCACTTACATGTTAAATACATTTGGTTCTGTAGTTCTGTTTAATAAATATCACCTAATATTATTTGAACACAAACATTGTGTCTTCCACAGATTATTTATCTTAATTTTAAGATCAAATTCTAACAGTTTTACAGTTTCGTCTTTCTTTAGATCATCGCCTTATTCGTCTCTTCGATGTAGAAAATATCTGTCTATTGGAGATTGAAACTGTGCTAATTTTCAGATCTCGTTAGGATCTATATTCTGATCGTAGAACGATTTTATCCTTTCAATGAAATATTTGAAGCTGAAATGCTTCGAAAGGAACTTTTACGATCTCGTTATATCTCTTCTGATTGTACCGTCTACGTTTTTTTAACGTTGATCGTATGCAGATTTCGTTGGATGAAAACGATAAACTTGTGGAACACGAATGAAAGAAAAATTCCTTTGGTTAGGCATTACTTGGTACGCGTAAAACACTAAAAAATCATACTAATCCAGTCCATTTTGTGAAAATTGTATAATTTTAATATACCGAGATACAATAAATCTATTGCTTTATTTCGGTCTTTTTCGACTAAATTATGCTTTTTCTAACATTCAAATTTTTGTTGATACAGATGATTTTCCGCTTTAATTTTACGTGATACGTCTTGTTAGAATTCTAACAATTTTTTTGTCTGCTGAAATGATAGCAATAAATATGAAAATATAAAAATATGAATATAAAGATACAGAAGCTAAACGTTTATTTGTTAAAAATAATTTGATTTCTGCGTGGCTAAATATATATGGAAATGTTTAAAGATTAATTTTCAAATGTAGCGTAATAAATGAATTTAACAATTTCGAAAAAGACGAAGATTTGAATAAAATCGAATCTACCTGCGGCGTATCATTGCTAGCTAGGAATCACATTTTTAATTTAGCGCTTTTTAACAGATTCAGTTTCATTATTCGCTCGAAACAACTTTGTTTACGGAGCTCTTCGTTCGATATTTTTCTTACCTTTATGAAACGAGGATTTTCAATTCTCTGCGAGGCGATACGATTTTGTATTTCATATTGCCGCAACCCAGGAAATAAACTATTAAATTTAACCTACATTTACGAGATTGGTACAGGTAAATCGTACTTTATCTCTTCGATACATTCTGTGATTGAAATTTTTCTAAAATTTCTTCCACCGTTTAAATTGCAACCATGTCTGCGGATAAAAACAACTAGTAACGTGTTAAATAAATAGACGAAATAAATAACGAAAGCTCTAAATCGACAATACAATTATAACATTTAAAATAGAGATATTACAAAATTCTATTTGAATTCCACTATGAAAAAGCTAAATTTTTGAAAAAGTCTCCTCCATTTACTCGAATTGTAATTCGCTCTGCGATAAACATTATGTAAATTCTAATATAAAAATAAGCATTACACGTACATTAACGGTAATAATAATGCAAAATAATAATTATTAAAATAATATTCAAAAATTCGACTTATCTAAATTTTGCTAAAATTAAATTGTAATCTGTATAATCTATATTATACAAATTATCGCATAAAAATACGTTCGTACGCATTAACAGTAAATAATAATAAAAAAAATATAGCGAGAAAGATAATAACACGTGCGTTTAAAATATTAAAAAATTCTACTTACCTAAATTTTGCTAAAATTCCCCCTCTTATTTAAATTCTAATTACTTGTATAATCTATATTATACAAATTATCGCATAAAAATACATTCGTACGCATTAACAGTAATAATAATAAAAAAAATATAACGAGAAAGATAATAACACGTGCGTTTAAAATATTAAAAAATTCTATTTGAAAGTTATTATAAATTCGTGAAAAAGTAGATCTTGCGGGAAACTTTGGCAATCTACGGTGTCTCTGTTTAAACTGAAAATTTCCAATTTTTCGAAGCAAACAAAGAGAAGCACAAAGAGTGCAGTGACGAACGAGGCCAGAGGCCTGTAAGCGCGCGAATCGACAAGGAAGGGAGAAACGGAGCTGAGAGAACGAGAGAACAGAGGAACGTCTGTTCAGAGGCACGCGCTGCCATATCGTTGCGCAACAGCTTGACCGATCCATCGACTCGAAACACGCGTCGACGATTAACCGCGTTATCCCTATTTGCATGCGGCATTTATACGCCACGCTAATTAGAAGCTACGTATTGTCTATCTATCAAGTTGCTCGTTTTTCCGGTTTCTTCCTATCGCCAGACCGTAAAATGTGTTTCGCACGACTTTGTTAGGAAAAGATGAATTCCAATGAGAAATGTTACAAATGTTAGGCAAATTTGTTTCACAGTAGCTCTATTACGGAGCTGTTGCTTTGTAAGTGCTAAATAGTCTGTGGTTAAACATTCTTAAGTATAATTACACAAATTGAAGTAGTTCAACGAAACTTTTTGCCATTTGCTCTACTGAAGCTGGTAAACGTTAAAACTATAGCCTTTTCCTTGGTTTTACTTCGATCGCTTTTAAACTGTTTCAATCGTTTGATCGTTTGATCGAGTGCGATCTCAATCACGCGATACAGATAATTTTATTCGCGATATTTTCTATACGATGTAAATAATTTTCCAACTATTCCAAAAGTAAACATTTCTTCGATTCTATGTTTTCAGTTGTCCGATAATCGTAAGCTGCATTTATAGTTCCTTCGTTGAACGTTAATTTAATGTTCGGAACGTGCGCGTGATACAAGTTCTAACGTATATGGATATTTCGAAAAATATCGAATTAATTAATTGAATAATTATTTCAATAATAAAAATCGAATAAATCTTATTTCATTTTTCATTACCTTTGAATTGCCTAAATTGAAGAAAACAGATTGAGATACGTTTTAATACGGAATACGTATACGTGTTGGAATAAAAACTGATTCGGAGCGTTTAAACTGGAACGCAGACGAAATACGGACGCGTGAAACATTACCTGGGAGTTACACCGGGTTATACAGGGTTAACTGGTAAAGTGGTTATAATGCGCCAGTGCGTCATGCAGCGTCCTTGGTGCAGTGCACATGACGCACGGATGCATCGTGTGCGAAAACTTTTCCACGTATGATTGTCACAAGTCTGCTCGTTTAAAATCCACACGTTTTCTACGTTTCTTTCTTTTCGGCGTTCCCTTTCAATTATTTAAGTCAATTAATTCGAGCTTGTTCGATCTCACGTTTCTTTAAATATTCGATTCGAACAATTTCTTGCGAAAGTTAAGATAATAAATAAACGATAACGCGAAAACGTAATTAATATATCCGATTTAATCTTGCAGGAAAAGATATTATTTTCGAGATATATTAAAAAAATTCAAATTTATTTCCTAGTCATCGAAATATACTGTCTATTGCTCGGAAGTTTCATCATTTACATATTTAAGTATTTAATGATAATTACGTATTCAATGGAAAGAAAATCAATGAAAAGTTGTTTCGATTTAAAGGCTTTCGATTTATTATGAAAACTATATTATATCTTTAATTCTTTTTCTTTCACAAATTACCCGATATCAGATACCAGAACCGATCTCAAACTTTTGACCTGTGCTATGTCCTAGGCTAATAATAAAACTAAAAACTCTCCCACACTCATTTCCATGGAACGTTCTACCTGACAGGCTTTGCACGTGATTTTTCCACGAAAATTTCCCTGTCACTGGGATTAGAGACGCGTTTTGTCCATGTTGGTGGACAAGCGCGTCGGTCAGCGACGGTCGATTAAAAAATATCGAGAGGCGCGGAGAAAAAGAAAAGAGGATAGAGAAAGAGAGAAGAGGGAACGGAACGAGGTCGAAGTCGAACGGAAGACAAGATTGATTACTAAGCGGAACGTATGGAGGGTCGGGGACAAAGCAGAGACAAAACAGATCGAAACACCATCCACGCTTGGGGCGGGTTTCTATTTGAGCACCCTCGGCCACGCTCGAGTGCCTTACTAATTCGATTAAACGTCGCTCCCGACCTTCCGTACCTTCGACACGTGACAGTCTAATTAGCGTGCGATTATTTCTGTAATGCCAAACAGGCCACCCGTACGTTATTTGTGCCGTGAAATAATATTGGGGAAGGTATCGATGGTGTTTTTAGAAGATTTCCTACGGCGGAGCGGCAAACCACACGATTGCAATGAGTGTCAGTTTGATTAATACTAGAACTATCGCACCAGTCAAATTGACTGGTTCTACAATTTTATTTTCAAATTCCTACTTCATGTTATATTTTTTTCCGTAATGACGTTTTTGTAACGATAACTAAAAGAATAATATAATGAATTTCATTTTGTTTTTTATGTATTTAAATTCAAAATAATTTTGTATCAAGGCTACTTGTACCAATACCAGTCAAAACGACTGGTACTTGTCAAAGTGTAAAAGGATCCTGCAATCTGTTTATCGAACCCCCATTAACCAGTTTCCTCGTTTTGTACAACTTCCCATATGTTTTTTAAATTGTTACTGCGTATCATTCGATACGACGATATCAGTTATCAGGAAAATTCCGAATCGATCGCTAGATCGCTAGATGCTAACGCTAGAAATACCACAGCAGTCAAAATGACTGGTTCTACAATTTTATAAATGTTTCAACCCTCGTTTAGAGATCATGGTGGATTAATAATGCCAAAAATGTACCACGTAACATGGAGTTCCTTCTGTAAGAGAGTAACAAATCAATAAATATAAAAATATTCTATTATTGTGTATTTCTTAAAGACCACTCATTTTGACTGGTTTTGGTAGAAATAGCTTCGTGTTAACTACATGTTAAGTATTTGCATTTTAACTTACTTGGAGGCGAGTACGTGTCTTTTCACAGACTTTTCTGCTTTTTCAGATACATTATGTATGTTATCCGAAAAGTTTCTTTCGTTTTATAAGAAAATAATAGACGCACACTGTTTTTTCTTTTATATTAGTTTATCATAGAAATATAACGAAATGGATCACACCTAATTCAATAAAATAATATAAAACAGAAATTCTTGTTCATCTATTATCACCTTATGAAACGAAAGAAAATTTTCGGACAACCTAATACAAAGGTTGGAACAAATACTTGTACATACTCTTGCTTTTCATTGAAGCATATTTTTTTTTTTATATCAGGTCCATTTCATTTTCAAGGTATCGATCGTACTATCGATGACACGAAATTCAATGTACTTGAATGTACTAATTAATTGCTATATACACAATGATGTGTAAATGCTTTTTGGTAATTAGGAATTTCGTAGATATATGAGTATCGTAGGAGAAAGATTGTATTGGTAACTATTTGCATTTAATAAGTATTTCAACGTTCCTTTACATCAAATTTCTACGTGATAAACAAATTCGCGAGACATTCGTTCTTTTTTATTCGCATAATAAACGGTAATTTAAAAAATTGAATGATTCTATAAAAACTTACATCTCGTTTGATAGAATCATTCGTAGAGCGCAATGAACTAGAGAGTAACAAATACAATAAAAAGTTTAGTAATCGAAATATATGCAGATTGGTTAAGACAACGAACGAATAAAAATTATCCACTAAATATTTATTGTCTATGAAATTCTTACTTGATAACATAGAATATCTCTATAGATTGTAACTCACGGTTCCTAAAAGAAGCTTTCAACAAGCTTCTAATTATTTCTCGGGTTAATCTCGTTGCATGTTAAATGTTCTAATACTTATTCACTGATATGTACTTTCTTACGTACACAGAGCGTCACGAAGGTGCGTTTAGGCGAAGCGAGCTCGTTCTTGCTTCGTGGTGGGTTTAGACCAACGGAGAGTATATTCGTTGTCCGCTCGTTAAAATTAAAAGATGATATCGTAATCGAACATTCGTCCGCCGATCGGACAGAGAATGATCTCACTTTCTTCGCGTTTCTCTACACGTTTGAGTAAATGTAAATTGTTCAAATTTCGTTCAACGTGAGAGCACAGCCGAACGAATGCTCGTTTGCGCTTCCATTTCACCAAATTTTACCAGAGCGGTGAAAGAGCTAAACGCATCATTAAACGTAATTAGAGCGGAAAATCGAAGCGTAAACGAGCATTCGAAGATTGTTCGTCGAATAAAAAGATGGTACGTTATGAAAGATGATAAAAAACGTTTGAAAAATCTTCGTTTCTTCGTCGGTTATGGTTGCCACGAGTCTAATCGAAGCTCGAACTGGAAATAACTATCGAGCATTCCAGATGCTCGGTCTAATCTCTACAAACGTTCGTACACAAAATTGTAAATGAGTTTACGAAGCTATCGGTCGATGGTGGTTTATAGAAAACGAGCAATAAAACGCCGCAGTTCTCGTTCTATATTCTTGCTCGTTCGTTCTAAACGCGGCTAGAGGTGTTGCAGCGAGTCGAATCGGCTCTTGAATCGCATCGAATCGGCCGAATCGATCGATTTACGATCACCAGCGCACACCTGACCGACCATAGAGTGACGCCGATCGAAACGCGGGTATGCACGCGCTCATTCCCGCATTATTCGTCGCGTATAAGTGGGAACGTACACACATGGGTGCAAGTTAGGTCGCACGGCTGACCCAGATATGCGCGCAGCGTCGCGTCGTCGCGCGAAGCGAAACGCGATTGAAACAGCCCGCTCTAGATTTCGCCGCTGTTTGTCGTATCATCGGCCATCGTATCGCGCGAAATATCGTCACGCGACGTCTTCTACTCGGATCCTGATCTATACAGAACTGTACGATCGATCTACCAACTATGCTAATAGACGTAGCTACGTGCAAGTTGCTACGAAGTCGCTCGACGGTACAAACTTTATGGCGTCTATTCAGGTAGTTTTGTTCTTAATGCTGTTGTCAATTGCCACGGTTGTTCATGGTTGTGTGGTTTCTGGGTAAATGGAACGGAAACGTTGGATAGATTCTGGTTGGACGAGACGAGTTGTTTAGGCGAATCGAGTTTACATGTTCCGAGGAAAGTGAATGCGAAAGGAAATATTTTCGTATTAGCGGATTGCGAATGTTTAGGGAAATTTTGTATAATCATTATTTTATACCCTTGGAAATAGAATCGTATAAATATGAAGTAACGTGCAAGATAAATAGAGATTTGTTTCATCCTTGAAATGCTGTAACGAATGCTGTACACGCCTTGGATATTTTGTATATTTTTGCAGATCATGTGCAATGCGCATTCGAATTTCTCATAAACGTAGAAACATTGGCAGTGGGTAAGCAAATAAAAGGATAGCTTTGATAATATGCAATCGATCATTGAATTTTTCAATCCCTCCTTAGGTTTCTTTCCCGTAGCCTTCAAAATTATCACATTTATCCTGTCAAATTCTTAAATTGTATCTCATTGTTGTACGTTATTTAATATTAATAAACCTAAAAGCCAGAGACCAAGTTGGAGAAGATTTCAAACTCTTCGCTATCGCGACTCAGGCATATTAAAATTTTGATATTTCTTTTATCCGCCACTGTGCTTCGATCGAAGGCAACCCCGTTGCAAATATACGAAACAGAAGGCACAGAGTTTTGTCGTATCCTCGATAAAAAGTCTGCTGCTCTTGAAAGTAGCTGCGAAATGGTTTTAATAAACCTGAAAGCCAGAAAGCCGGTTGTAATTGAAGGAGAACCTTCTGCTGTCGCGACTAAGCTGCATTAACATTTTTTTATCCTCCACGATATCTAAATTTAAGATGATCCTATAGATACGCAGAAGACGTAGAATTCTTTTGCCGTTGATAAAAATTCTACTGTTTTAAAATAACTGGAGAACAGTTCTAATAAAGCTGAAAGCCGGAAACGCAGTCGGAGAAGAACCTAAACTCGAAACCCTTGGCTGTGGCGAATAAGGCGTCGTAACCATAACGCAGCCTCGAGTTCCAGCCGTCTGGCAGACGAGGCGCACAAGCTGAGCGTATCCGGCACGAACGTGCGCATAAGTGCACACCGGAATGCCCGACGTAGCAGCGGTGCATACTTAGCGGTGCATACGCGCCGCACACGCATACACTCGGTCACGCGATCCTATATGCGCATACACTGTCTCTCAAAAGTATACGGACGCTTGGTTACGTTTGACAGAATGTGATGTAAAATCGTAGGTAGGTAGGAGCAGCTGATTTTTATTATTTTGTCGTTGTTACGTTATGGTTGTATGTGTATAGGTGTACGCATATGTGGTCTCTGAATTGGAGATGTGATTTAAGAAATTGTGAAAGGACGAGTCGAAGATGTGAGATCTTGTCTTAAGTTTGAGAGAATGTGACTTGAATCGCGGATACGAGCAACTATGCAAACATCTTGTTATTTATTCGTTGTTGATGTACGTTGTATATGTTGCAGAGTGTTTTTAAAGAACATAGAATGGGCTTAAAAGGTAAGTTAAACGCGCCAATATCTTTTAGGTTTGATAGAGGAAATATAACGTGAGTTGTAGGAAAGAGTAACTGCGACGATCGTAGTACAGGATGTTTGGTTACGTTTGACAGAATGTGATGCAAAATCGTAGGTAGGTAGGAGCAGCTGATTTTTATTATTTTGTCGTTGTTACGTTATGGTTGTATGTGTGTAGGTGTACGCATATGTGGTCTCTGAATTGGAGATGTGATTTAAGAAATTGTGAAAGGACGAGTCGAAGATGTGAGATCTCGTCTTAAGTTTGAGAGAATGTGACTTGAATCGTGGATACGAGCAACTATGCAACCATCTTGTTATTTATTCGTTGTTGATGTACGTTGTATATGTTGCAGAGTGTTTTTAAAGAACATAGAATGGGCTTAAAAGGTAAGTTAAACGCGCCAATATTTTTTAGGTTTGATAGAGGAAATATAACGTGAGTTGTAGAAAAGAGTAACTGCGACGATCGTAGTACAGGACGCCTCTAAATTGGAGATACAATAGAGAAAGGGGTAGAGAAAATCAATTGGATATCATAAAGTTTTTCACTGAGAATCTGATTCACATTGTTGATATAAATATATTACAATGATTTTGTTATTTAATCGTTATTATTAATGTTACGGTGATCTTTACCTCGAGAGGCCACAATGTGAAAATTGTTGGATCGCCAATTTCTGAAACGTAACAATTTCTTCGCTCGTGAATCCCCTATTTTCGAATATCTTAAATCTCACACGGATTTATTAATATTTTTCCAAATTTCCTTCGCTAACCCGATTAACGGACTAATTTACAATCTGTAAATCCATTTATATGCACATAGAGTTACAAATTGGTCAAACCTCTAGATATTAGGTTGTCCGAAAAGTTTATTTCGTTTCAATAAGGTGATAATAGATGAACAAGAATTTCTGTTTTATATTATTTTATTAAATTAAGTGTGATCCACTTCGTTCTATTTCTATTATTATGTTCGTGCATAATTCGATAAATTAATATAAAACAAAAAACATTGTGCGTCTACTGTTTCCTTATAAAACGAAAGAAACTTTTCGGACAACCTAATACTTAGGAATAACAGTGCATGTACGCGTCAGAGACACTCTGAGTGCTGTCAGAGCTAAAGAGAAAGAGAGAAAGAGAAAGAGAAAGAGAGAAAACAGTCAGGAGCGGGTTCCGCTGGTGCGTGCGGGCATGTGCAAGCGCAAGGTCGTGTCGGGGTTGGGAATTCGGACTGCCAAGGGTTCCCACCCCTTCGTATTGCACTAGAATTCTGACACTACTACCTGGACGACCGACTGCTGCTAGACGAAGATGGAGAACAACAGAGAAAAGAGTGGGAGGCAGATAGAGAAGGGCCACTCCGTCTCGTTTCCTTTCCGAAGCGTATCCTTCGGGAATACGTACCGGGTGAACTCACAGGATTCCATGCATCGGGTTGGTTCGCAAACCTGTTTCACAGGGGGAATTTGACACGTTCCCTGCTAATCCGATTTTCACAAACCATACGTTATCATGGTAATAATTTTCATGTAAAATTAGTAACACTGATTTGTACGCGTTTTATTTACCAATTATTGTGAAATTAAAAGTGTAAATAATATTTATGATTTTTACAGTTATCCTTCTATTGTATTTACATACTATGTGTGCGTTATCGACCAGCGATTTTAAGTTACCTTTCATCTTTTCTATATTTTCGTTTAAATCTAACTTTGCTTAGAAAGATTAAGGTAACGCGTTGCAATGAAAGCTATCGAACGATATTCTAGAAACTTGGAAGAATATTCAAGAATTTTGGGCGATTGTTTCAAAAAAAAAAGAAGGATCGCGTGGATGTAAAGGACTCAGTATGCAGTCGACGCCAGTAAAAATTAGGTTGCAAACGAAGGATTATGAATCATTGCGTGAAATCGGTTTCCGCGTTTGAAAATTTGTGTTTTATTTAAAAGTTACCGCGATGTTACGTACGTTTATATTATATATGCGAGTGTATAATTTTTTAAACTACGAATTTCATCAAATTTTATTTAATCAGATTAGTTATTAAAGTACTACATGGTTATTAAAGTACATACGCTGTAAGCTAAAGTACCATTGGAAATTATACGAGGAACAATATAATTCGTTACGTTTCATTCAATTTTCTTATAGTTAATATTAATTCGGATCAATAAATTTAATATTGTATAATGTATAAATATTCTCAAAACATATCTAATAAACATATTTCGTTTTATTCATTTAAAAAATGTACCAATTAGTATGGGAACCACTAAAAAGTTGTGACGATCGAAACAATCGATAGTGTCTCGACTGAGATCAGTATAAAATATTACAAATAATATAATTGTAAAGTATTCGTTATAAATTAGATTATAAATGACCGGTTTTAATACTGTTAACCCTTAACGTGTTTTTCTATTACGTAACAATTATTCTGTACGTTATTATTATATAACAATGTTCGTCGCAAAATCGTTTTCGTTTACTCCATATCGTTCCGTTTCATGACGTGCATCGTTGTTTGACGTATACTTACACGTCGTTTCGTTTATACGTCATTTCCGTTTATAACTGGCGTACGATGAACGTGTCGAGATTGTACAATACGTCATTACATACATTTGCAAGATTATGAGTTGCGAAATGGATAGTAATAGAAGCCTAATAATAAGATTGGCTAAGCTTAATGATAAAAGAATATGAAACACGTAACATAATCAATAAAATATATTACATCATAGCGGGGAATATAGTTTGAAAATATAATTTATCATTATAAACTTTGATTCGTTTTTAAATCATTAGACTCTGTGTATCACTGTGGAATATAGCGATAAGTATTTGTCCAATTATAAATTTCAAATTATATCTTTCTATATCGATTTACATAATTTCGCGAAAAGCGAATAAAATTTGTTTCAGTTTCTATGAAATTCTGTAAAAAGCTATGAAGAATATTTATTTCGTCCTTAAGGGAATTTTAACACGTTGTTTCGATATTTGATTGAATCAATGATTAAAACGTTACGAATGAATTTCTTTAATCGTAAAGAATTCCTCAATGGAGTTGTCAGTAAGAGCCGTAAACCAGCCCTTTTTTCATCGGTAGGAAGATAATTCAGGAAGGAAGAAGAATCTTTTGATGAACAGAAATGCCGGGAAAGGATTGAAGTTCCTTTTCCAAGTGGATGAAGTACGTAGTTGGAGTGATAATTGACTGGGCGATGATGAAACTGGCTGACTCGCGATCTTCCTAGAGGTAGCTAATATTTACGTTGAACTAACAGGAAAAGGAAGTTCTTCCTGAAGTAGGAAAAAGCTTCTCTTAATACGAAATAGCCACTCGTTCTTTCCAAATAACGGCTGAACGAGTCCTTAATAGAAAATTAATAAACACATAATTAAGAGTTCATTATACAATATTGTACAAAATCTTTTTTCCAAATAATTTCAGAAACGGAGAGTTTCTATATTGTTTAAAACATCTCCAAAATTGATCAAATAAACGTAGCGATATTTCTTAGAATAATTAATAATTATGTTATTATAATTTTTCTGTCGATAATTTTTTACTAGAAAAATACTACAATAGAAAGGAAAAATGTTTCTTGAAAATTCTTGAAACTGATGAAAAGCATTGCTATCGAATATGAAAAAAAATTAAATAATTTTATTAAGAATAATCGTTTTCAATCATCTGAATGTATTTTCTTTATTATACCATTGTATACCATAAATAAATAAAAATCACATAGACGTTAAAGAGGACCAATTGCGCGATAATTTCGCAACGATCACCCGTTATACAGGCAGACCGATCTGTTCGCGTAATATTATAGTTCGGTGAACAGTAATCTGGGTTACGCCCTCCGCTCGATTCATAAGAACCGCGCGTTAAAGTAGGAGAGAACGTGATTTCTCTCGTACCTTCGTTCTTTCTCCCTCCCCCTGTCGCCCTTCTCTTTTCTAGCGACACCCTTTTCCTCTCTTTTCCTTTTTCATGCTTTCTCCAAACGCTCTCTTTCCTTTAACCCCTTTCCCAATCTCTGTTTCTAATACTTTAGTTCTTTTCTTCTTTTTCTGCGTTTTCCTGCTCCTCTTTTCACTTTCACCCTTTTCTTCTTTTTATCCTTTTTACCTTTTATCTGCTCTTTTAATTAGTACACTGGCAATTTTATCTTACGTTGTCTTCATCTCCAATAAACATCTTCGTTTCTTCAAGATACTGTAAATGTTGAAGTTGTGAAGTCTACAGGAAACAATTGGCATTGATATTCAAGTATAGAACTACTGTTGATAGTTTTACTGCTAATTATTATTTATACTAGTTTCTACTAATTCAATTTTATCAGTCTGTAAGTGTGTAAGAGAAGGTGTTCATGTTTAACCATTTAACACCGAATGTTGCACTGCTTTTCAAAATCATTTCCGATCAATTTCAAAAAACGCTACTTTTCAAAATTCGTCAAACTTTGTCCCTGATTAATGTCCCTAATCTTTCTTGGTCAGGCTCTATTGGCAAAGCAGCGAATAATTCATAGATCGGATTAATAATTCCTAATAAATCTTCGATTTGAAAATAACAAAACACCTATGTATAATATATAAATAAATTTTATATCTTTTAGATAATTTGGATTTAATGTGCCGGATGTTGAACTGTTAAACAGAGAATATTTCCAGAGGACCCAATATTCCATTTTTTTTTTTCTTTCCATTTTTCTCCTAAAATTAATATTAAAATTTCTATCGATACTTATTTTCCTATTCCATAGAAAAACACTGTGAATACTTTTAATATTCCATCATATTTGTAACGTATATTTGTATCATCCTGAATAATAGAACGATTAACGTCCTAAGAGAGAATGGCGAGAAGAAAATTGAAGGAAATGGTTCAAACTTGTTGCATGCTATCCGGACGGTTCTTTCACCCTCTCACCCTTATCTTCTCATTTCTCTTACATTTCTCCACGGATATTTCTTGGTCTCGTTATACTAACCAGAAATTTCCAAATGGATCTTCATTTTTTAGATGGCCATTTTTCTTACGTCCATTTTTACGCGACTTTTTGTTCCTACGTTGCAAGATCCGGCTATGGCGAACTGCTGCTTTGCATTTATACGTCTACTTCCTCGAGAAGCGAATTTTTTATCCTACTACGTTCTATTTTGCTCTACTCTACTTTTTTCTTCTTCTTCGTAATCTCACCACGTTCTACTTTCTCGCGTTAATTCTGGATTTACGAGCGTTCGTGCGTCGTGTTGCAAATAGTTGCGAATATTCCGATTCTTTCATCTCGATGCAATATCGATCTTGCGAAACTTGCGATTCGCTGACTGAAGGATTATCGATGACGTTAATTACATTTCTCTCCATATAAAATATCCGAGATTTGTAGTGTTAAATAGAAGATTGAGTAAAAATTATTGTATGAGGTATGAGATTTTTTGAATTTTCTCACCGAGAAAAATATCCTTAAATACCTTTTCTAATTGATTCTTTACACCTGCACCGATCATAAAAATGGGTTAATAGGTTATTCGCTAATAATAAATTATTAGTAAGTTAGAATCGGTTCAAATTATATCTTGAATCTTATAATTTCTTTTAAAAAATTAGCATGTTTTTGAATATATTAAATATAAATTGTATGGATGATTAAAGAGTGATATATCGTCGAGATATTATCAGCTGTATTTATATATTATTCTACCTTTCATAGGTGATCGTATACTTTCTCTAGCTATAATTACTATTATACTAATTGCTATAATTACCTCACATGTTACTAAATAAATAAACATCTTATTATAATAGGAAGATATGATTTATTTCAATAGAAACAAGTTCTTTTGTAACGTTAGATCATGCAGTATGACTTTCATGAATCACTATATCCTCTTTCTTTTAGTTACCATTATTATTGTAATAATAATATGTACTTACTATTAATTTAGTAATTTATGTATAATTACTTCGTACAGTAGCAAATAGATAAATAATCATGCTGTTATACGAAGATACGATTTGTTTTAATAAAACAAGTTCTTCTGTAAGTTTAGTTTAGGTGCAGAAACGATCATGAATGATCGAACTTTTTTTTTTTAGTTGCAGGGTTGAGACTCGCAGAGGACCAGAAGAGTTTATTGAATAAATCAAGGTCAAGCGAATGAAAGAGCGACGAGGAGGGCCGAGGCATCGGCCGGGATTCTGTCGTGGCGCAGAAAAATCAAATTAAACAGCCGCTTTTAAGTCGAATTAAAACGAATGCGCTTAATTAAAGCGGCCTGTGCCGCTCAACTAAAGGAGTTTTATTGACGGCGACCGAGTCTCCTTTGTCGGTGCCACCGTGTACCCTTTCATTATTACGTTAAAAGATGCCCGCGACTTTTTGGTTTTGCAGCAAATAACGCTCTATCTTTCTTTCCGTTAAAGACAGCCTGGTTTTTTTCCGATTTTTCAACCCGACTTCTCTGCTTTTCAATGTTTCCTTTCTTTGTGATTTCGAGGCGCGTTTCAGGATCCAGCTTCTTCGTAGCCGTGTTTTTTGCTCCTTTTATTCTCACGGCTACGTGAATCGGAAATTTTTTGGAAGCGGCAGGATGGTGAAAAAGAAACGAGCGTGTGAAATTAATTAACTGTTTTTATTGCTTCTCTTTGTTCATTGGATTAGAGTAAAGAAAGCTTTAACATATTTGCTGGCGTCCGCGCATACGTTAGGTCTGTGTAGTTTTATGGAAATTCATATTTTCATAGACCCAATGAAAAATGTGGAATCTAATGGTAGGTAGGACGTTATTTCGTCCGCTGAATGGTATACAAGCAGCTACCGTATCTTCGTTATTTTCTATATTTTCACTTGTCATTTTCCAATTTTTCATCTTCTATAAACGCGTAAAAATCAGCCATACGCGGCAGTTATTGAACGAGAAGCTCGTAACGAAGGTGAAGAAGAAATGTTTTTACTATCGTAATGTATAAAAATCCGCGAAGCAAATGTTTAAATAAAGCAGCTAACACAGTTTGTGCATTCTAATTTTCGATATAGTGCAGCGCAGTTTCTGAACGATTTATTTTAAATTCTATCTTATCTTATTACGCTACCAAAGGGTTAGATGATAAAATAATTCGTTTCATCGTGGCTGTAACGATGCTCGTGGCCCATGGTTTATCGGTCAGAAAAATGTGCAGACCCGTGACAAAAGGAGTCATAACGGAACCGCGTTCGCAAGCCAAAGACGAGCACGTTAACGGTGTCTGAGGTTTCACCGCGCTAAATACACACTTTTTCCCTCTCACTCGTCGCGTTAACGTCGAACCAACCGCGGACGACGACTCTTTTTCTTTTCTCTTACTCGACGATGCTGTCCGCCGTGAAAAGAAGCAGCTACTCCATCGTAGGGATAAAGACGAGAAAGCAAAGAAAAAGCCACGGTTCTCGTTGCAGAGAAAATCGGAAGAGGATCGACGTAGAAGATGAATAGAAGGCGAGAAGCAGAGGTTCTCCCTTGAAACAGGGGGACAATTTCCCCTGTTCATTGTGAGAATTTCTAATTGTTCGCCAATGTTCCGGATATGGTAAGGGAATTTTTCTCTGGGAAAATGGTACGTGGCATTATCTGTTACCATATTGCGTATGGATTATCGAGAAATTATCATTTTTTTAAGAAATTTAACAGTTGAAGAGCAATGCGTAAGTATCTGGTGTTTTTATTGTGGTTGGCAACTAAGCTGGTATTGACAAAATTCGCAATCACTTAGTTACCAATCGAATAGAAATGAAATTATGTAAATCATTGGCGATATTATGTAACGTTATAGGTTTAATAATAATAGCATCAGTGTTAGTAATATTAATAGCTGTTAGTAATAGGATGATGTATTTTAACAGTATAATTGATATTAAAAGTAGGGTTAGGGGATTTTTCTTCCAGCAGGGTGGATGCGACTAATTAAGAAATTTAACAGTTGAAGAGCAATATGTAAGTGTCTGGTGTTTTTATTGTGGTTGGCAGTTAAGCTGGTATTGACAAAATCCGCAATCACTTAGTTACCAACCGAATAGAAATGAAATTATGTAAATCATTAGCGATATTATGTAACGTTATAGGTTTAATAATAATAGCATCAGTGTTAGTAATATTAATAGCTGTTAGTAATAGGATGATGTATTTTAACAGTATAATTGATATTAAAAGTAGGGTTAGGGGATTTTTCTTCCGGCAGGGTGGATGCGACTAATTAAGAAATTTAACAGTTGAAGAGCAATGCGTAAGTATCTGGTGTTTTTATTGTGGTTGGCAACTAAGCTGGTATTGACAAAATCCGTAATCACTTAGTTACCAACCGAATAGAAATGAAATTATGTAAATCATTGGCAATATTATGTAACGTTGTAGGTTTAATAATAATATCAATGTTAGTAATATTAATAGCTATTAATAATAGGATGATGTATTTTAACAGCATAATTGATATTAAAAGTAGGGTTAGGGGATTTTTCTTCCGGCAGGGTGGATGCGACTAATTAAGAAATTTAACAGTTGAAGAGCAATATGTAAGTATCTGGTGTTTTTATTGTGGTTGGCAACTAAGCTGGTATTGACAAAATCCGTAATCACTTAGTTACCAACCGAATAGAAATGAAATTATGTATATCATTGGCGATATTATGTAACGTTATAGGTTTAATAATAATAGCATCAGTGTTAGTAATATTAATAGCTGTTAGTAATAGGATGATGTATTTTTACAGGATAATTGATATTAAAAATAGGGTTAGGGGATTTTTTTCCGGCAGGGTGGATGCGACTAATTAAGAAATTTAACAGTTGAAGAGCAATGCGTAAGTATCTGGTGTTTTTATTGTGGTTGGCAACTAAGCTGGTATTGACAAAATCCGTAATCACTTAGTTACCAACCGAATAGAAATGAAATTATGTAAATCATTGGCGATATTATGTAACGTTATAGGTTTAATAATAATAGCATCAGTGTTAGTAATATTAATAGCTGTTAGTAATAGGATGATGTATTTTAACAGTATAATTGATATTAAAAGTAGGGTTAGGGGATTTTTCTTCCGGCAGGGTGGATGCGACTAATTAAGAAATTTAACAGTTGAAGAGCAATATGTAAGTATCTGGTGTTTTTATTGTGGTTGGCAACTAAGCTGGTATTGACAAAATCCGCAATCACTTAGTTACCAACCGAATAGAAATGAAATTATGTAAATCATTGGCAATATTATGTAACGTTGTAGGTTTAATAATAATATCAATGTTAGTAATATTAATAGCTATTAATAATAGGATGATGTATTTTAACAGTATAATTGATATTAAAAATAGGGTAAGGGGATTTTTCTTTCGGCATGGTGGATGCGACTTTTTGTTAGAAAATTGTGTACGTATCGTGAAAAAATTAGAAGTTTTCTAGGAAATTGGGTGATTTAAGAGTAACGTACAAATCATGCTTTTAGAAATGAAATTATGTAATTATTAGTAATTGTATAATTATTGCAGATAATCGTGTAATTAATAGTAATTATTAGTAATTACATAATTACGTAGGTAATTACGTAATTAGTAGCGTCATATCATAATGATATTTCAATGATGTACTATTAAAACGATGCCTGTAAGTAAAAAAAGAACTAAATATTAAAAAAAACATAAGAAGCCACTTCTCAATTTGTTCATTTCCTTTCATTTTCCTCTTCTTTCTTGCTACTTCTAAAAGATACTGAAAAGTCACAAGCTTCAAACTTCGATCTTATCGAAATCCCTGAAATCAGCGAATTCTGAAAATCGATAGTTACCCAGCGAAAAATCCTAACGGTATGTAAAAGTTACGATTGTGAAAATTTCATTTCAGTTACGTATTTCAACTCTTACAGGTCTCTTTAGTTACAGCAAATGAAAATTATATTTCACTGTCAGAAATATAAAAAACCATTTCACAAATGATAGCACTAAACTGACTTACATCGCCATAATCATCATCTAGCCAATTATCACAAACATAAAACGGTGATAGTTTCCCACAAATGCAAGCAACAAATGTATAACAAAAAAGAAAAGAAAAGAAAAAAAGAAAAAGAAAAAGAAACTCTGAATCGGACATAGAACGAGCGCAAACGAGGGAAGAACAATTCTCGCGCCCTTCGTGTGCGGCAAGGTCCGTCCTGCTCGTTTCTTTCTCCTTCGGCTCCTCTTTGCTCGTTTTCTCGCGGCGTCGTCGTCGTCGTCGTCGTCCCTTCTTCCCATTCCATCGTCCTCTTTCTCTTCTCTGCCGGCCGTGATCTCACGAGATTTATTAACACGCGTCGCGCCTCGCGGGGATACGCCGCGCGTTGCGAATTACGGATGGAGCTCGGTCGCGCGCGTTCACGCGCATCACACCGCTCGCCTATATACTTACTTATGTACTTCGCCAGTATTATTTGCACACAATGCGACTTATGAAAAATATCTGTATTAAAGAACCGCGTTTTCGACGTGGACGTCTCATTGTTCAGCGTGGGACGAAGTTAAATCACAGACCAGCAAGCTTTCTTCTTCGATAATGGTTGGGGGGACGATGAGGTGGAGGGTGGGGGGATATATAGAGAATTTTTGGTAGATTCGAGAGTTTGTGTTAAAGCAACTTTTTTACGTTAAATTTCGTCCGGACTACGTTTTTTAATTTCTTTTTTTATTTCTCTGTGTATTTTTGAAGACGTCGATGAATACAGCATTTATGAGATTTATCAAACAGATAGACTGTCGTGACTACGGTAAAACTCTGTTTATTTGAATTTGTAGTGGAACAAACAGTTTAGGTGTAGATATAATGGAAGTTCGTATACAGCAGGAGCTCGCTAAATTTCTCCCTGCTACCCATTATTTTTCGTTCATACAGGTAATAGGAGTTGGCGCTCGGTTAGTGGGTCAGTGAATTCAACCAGCAAAAGTTCAGTTAATCGGGCATTCACTAAAATTTCCCTCCAATAAATCCAGTTCCACTGTATTGAATAATTAGCGCGAGCTTTGGCGAGCGAAATAGGGAAATCCAATGAAAATTGCATTTAACGAGGAAGTCAATAATCGTATATCGTAACTAGACTGCGGATTTTTATGCATTTACAGGAAATTTGAAAGTGCAGAATGCACGTGATATGAAAAAGTATGTAAAATATCCAAAGCAAAATGTTTCCTGTGATACTTGGGAAAAATTTCGATTTTTTATTGGAAAATAAATAATAATAAGCACAATGTAAAATTTCATTAATCAATTGTTTCTTCGCTCTTATCTGTGCCATCTATCTAAATGAACGCGACATTGAGTTTTCTTTACAATTAAAAAACATGGCACGCACATTGTCTTTTACAGATACATTTTATTTTTTCATGAATTTGGACTTTGTTAACGCATAAACTTTCTTTTGCTCGGGAAAACCTCGTCTCTTGGCACTCGCAGTGTTTTCTACGTACACTGTTCGACGTTGCAGCGAGACAAATTTTCTATTTCTTTGAATCATTTTTCCCATAGATAAGAATCTGCGTAAACAACCCGCAATATAATCGTAACAGATTCTGATTTGAAATTATAGTTAGCTAGAAACGGTAAAGAAATTCTGACGATTCGCGAGTCAAGCTCGATAAATTCACGAATCATGGGAAACGACCAATTCTCAGCATCCGGTGACTTCCAATTACGTCGCATTGTGTTCGGCAATCCTCTATGTTCCCGCTTCCGTACGTCAAAGAAGCAGAGGAAAGAAGAAAAAAAATAGGAAAGAAAAGAAAAGAGAAAGAGAAAAAAGAGTCGATCGTGGTATTAGGAGGCTGACAATGAAGAGAGGGGCCAGGCGCTTTAACTGTGTGCGTGTATGCGACTGGAAGTGGGCTAACTTTTGATGCGTTTCTAAATAAGGGTTCGACATACCTTGTGACACATGTCACTCACGCAGGAATCTGCGAATCATCCCGGGACGGGTTTAAAGACAATTCCCTGAGTTTCTCACGCGGAAGAAACTTCACTTGATTCTGTCTTCTTTTTTCTTTTCTTCCATTTTTTTTCCGTTAAAAACTTGTTATTTCATTATACAGGTTGTTTCACGGTTTAACAGCCAAACTTTGTACGTGCATTTTACAGGTATAATGCAGCAAAAACGTTTACGAACACGAATATAGATCGTTTAAAGCTTTGTTAGAAAGTTACGATACAGGAGGAACAATAAAAAAGAAATAATGAAAGATACTTTGAGAAAAGGCAATTACGAAAATGTTCACCGTTCCTGTGATACTAATAGCGATCAAAGATTAAATTTGTTATCCTATGAAGCTCATTTTGATTTCGTTTTATCCGAACGAAACGACTTGATACTCGTCCGATGTATCTTTTCTTTTTAATTTTGTCCAAACGTAAAGGCCCGATATCGCGGATCAAAGTATTCCTTTGGTGTTCTTATGGTTGTTATTTTTATTATAACTTTTAACACAACCTTCGACAAATCACCTAGTTTTATATGACATTTTTCTTTCGACTATATATATTTACATCTGAACACAATAGGATCGTTAATCATGTGAAATTATAATCGTATGTTTCATGATTTAAACAAGGTGAATGCACTTTTTAATTTGTTAATTTCATATTTATATTTCTTTCGTTCGGTTTGCTTCGGTATTTTGTGAATTTACAATTCGTGAATTTTTAACGTATATATAAATATTTGTCAATTGAATTTATCAATTTAATAGCACAACTTTCTTACCTCAAATGTCAATTTTAAATTCTAAGTATACTAAATATACTTTCTTATTCGGTATATCCGCAATATAATTAATCTAACTCGACTAAAATAATAATGTGATAACGTATCATCGTTTGTAATAATCTACTCTGCACGTAACAACCGTTAATGGCCCCAAACGAGAAGCACCTCTTGAAGTGGCGTCATAAATCGCTGCATCCCTCGCGGAACCCTCGATGGCGACAAATAAATACGCGTAAAACGGGGAGACCAGTCCCTTCTAGTTGTTATACAAACATAAAGGGCGGCTGGAAAGCCGATTCATCAAGAGGAAAACGGAAGTTATCATTAGCCCCGAGTTTCCTGCCATGAAAATGGTCCTTCTCTTAAATTTTAAGAAACGACTCGAGAACCATAAACGTTCTGATTCTGAGTAATTTAAGAATTGTTGTTGAGGTTGAGCTTCACTGATTGAAGAACGAGTGGATGAATTTGTAATGGAAAAGTATATTGAGATAATTAAAGGTATAATTATAAGTTTATGCTGATTCAGATCCTTACTCTCTTAATGTTAGACAATGGAATGATAGGGAGCACGTTTATATATTTATAGCAAAAGGACATTACCAAAAATGTTGACCTTACAGTTTTGGTTAGAGGCTACAGGGAACATAAATAGAAATCTTTCTATTAGTTGCTTTGTTCCTTGCAACCCAAAACATAATGTATATTCAAGGGTACAATAACATGCACCTTTTCTTATTTAGAATATTTCTGTGTAATAGCAGTCTCCAGGTCACGGATATACATAAATAAAAATGTAGAGTTTTTCTTGAAGTACTTGCTTCAACAAGTCTGAACGAATACGAAAACATTCTATCCAGGGTAGAATTTGACCGAATGAAAAAGAACTTTTGTACAAAGAATTAAGCTTAGTATTTAACACAAAACATTTTGCTATAAGATACAAAGTAAAGATATTGATATATTTACGAAAAATTGAAATATGGAAGAGTATGTGAGAAGCACGCAGTGCCTACGAATAGAGAAAAATTTGTTACAATATTTAGGCTAAGAAAAAAAGCAAATCCATATTCCTTAAGTCGTATTCGTAAAAATATAAATTTGCATAGTACACGATATGACAGTCACGATATGAGAGGATAATAAAAGGAAGATATAATGGAAAATACAGAGAAATAAAAGAAGAAAACAGAGCAGAGTATCCAAAGTATATGAGATGTAACAAGGATCGATAGACGATAGAAAGATTTAGATGTAACGAAAAAAGAATTATGAAACTCTGATTAAAAGCAGAGAAGAAGACATTATGATGAAATACATTATGCGGACAAGGGGAAGAAACGTTAGAATTGCAGAACGCAGAGAAGCTGAAAGAGAAAGAAAATTAACCAGAAGGGTAATTGTGCAGAGATAAGAGCAAGGAAGAAAGTAGATATAAAAAATAGTAAAAAGAAGAAGGCAGTAGGCTGAATAGGTTTCGCGAGTATTTTAAGTAACCTAGGTATTGTAATTATTTTTAAAGTATTTCACTGATATATGTTTATGTACATTAATTTGTGCCAACCCCCTTTTCAAGACCTAATAGGCAGAAAAATAAAGTTACCTATCTGTTTATCTATCTATAAATTTGCATAAAGATATGCAATCTAAGTGTAACTAATTAACTAGAAGTATTTGATACAGAACTATAATATAATAGCTATTTGATACAAAGTATATAAAGTAAAGAAATTACAATGATGTATTGTAATAGAATATTGCAATAGTATATTGATTTTATTAGGATCGATAGGGAGCATTGTCTCCTTTAGCGATTTCGTGAAGAACCTTTTGATCTTCCACGGAGCATCGTTGCACTTTTTTATGTCAAGCTTGAGACCACGATCGTGCTTATCTTTTATCTTAATACACTTAAAATAACGATATCGTGATAGATAACAGTGTTTATTTAAATTTACGCTCTTCGTCGTAGCTTGCAGTTTATGTAATTCTTGGTTGTTAGCCTTTGTTTAACTCGAACGTTATAATACAAAAATTAATTAGAGTTAATCGAAATACTTATGAATCGCAATGGATCAAAGTTTCTTATTTATTTGTTACGGAAATATGTTAAATAAAATATTCTTTAATCATTATTTGTACGAGTAACGTTAAAACGTTTCTTCGCCTCTGTATTTGTGTTTAATGAAATTTAGTTAATTTTAAAAATTGACGTTGCTTATGAGCTTTGCAGTCTATGTAATTCTTGGTTGTTAGCCTTTGTTTAACTCGAACGTTATAATACAAAAATTAATTAGAGTTAGACAAAATGATTATGAATCGCAATAGATCAAAGGTTCTTATTTATTCGTTACGGAAATATGTTAAATAAAATATTCTTTAATCATTATTTGTACGAGTAACGTTAAAACGTTTCTTCGCCTCTGTATTTGTGTTTAATGAAATTTAGTTAATTTTAAAAATTGACGTTGCTTATGAGCTTTGCAGTCTATGTAGTTCTTGGTTGTTAGCCTTTGTTTAACTCGAACGTTATAATACAAAAATTAATTAGAGTTAGACAAAATGATTATGAATCGCAATGGATCAAAGGTTCTTATTTATTCGTTACGGAAATATGTTAAATAAAATATTCTTTAATCAGTATTTGTACGAGTAACGTTAAAACGTTTCTTCGCCTCTGTATCTGTGTTTAATGAAATTTAGTTAATTTTAAGAATTGACTTTGTTTATGAGCTATACACAGTTTCTTTTATCACGCAAAATTTTATTCAGGTTTCAAAATCTGCCCTTATACTCTACGTTAGGTAAAATTTCTTTAGTCCTTTCTTTCGAAAGAGAACGCACCAATTTATTATTTCTCCTTGCCATTATATCATAGATCAGTGATTTTCAGTCTTTCTCATCCCACGAAACTAAATCAATTATTGTTAATATTCTACCAAAATAATATATAAACTGTAAATAAAGTATTTACTAAGATTCCGCACCACCAACAAATATATTTTTTACATTTGGTTCGAGACAGGGCATTCGCACCGAACGATTATCGTTGCTTTGGCTGTTCTAATTTTCTAATTTGACAAATCTAAGAAAGAAGAGGTCAGTGCTCCTAACTAAATGCGAGATACAAGTAGTTAAGCAATGCAGTTAGTAATGCAAATAAATGTTTTAAAAATTCCCATGGCACCAGCATCAAACGTCTCTAAAAGAAAGATAAAAACCCTACCGGAAGTAGCAGCCTCAAACTAGACCTTCCCATCATTATCACCAGGAGAAACAATTATATTTCGTTCCATTCCATCGAAAAGCGACAAAACCGTCGAGCGAACAGATGATATCGGTAATCTGGAACAGACCTCGCGCAATCGTCTCGCGTTTCGTTTTGCTGTCGATTTCCAAACGCCTGATAGTTCGTCGAATGATTTGGCCTTTACCACGGAAGAATTTTAATTTTTCTGCGATCGTATTTGGCTCGCAAGGCGTCGGGTCTAAATGTTTCAACGATTCCTGTTCTTCCGACTCCATTATAGTCAAATCGAGAGATTCGTCCATCTCTTTGACTAGCTCGATACCTTCCTTGTCGTCTTCATCCTCCTTTATCGAACATAATCGACAGCGATCCATATTCGATCGAGTAAGAGTAGACGTAGACGGTGTAGGTGACATACTCGCTGCATTTTTCTTATTGCCACCGTCATCGTCACCGCTGCTAAGTTCCTCGTTCCCACCACCGTTTACTTGCATATAATTCTTCTCGATGTTTATAGACACAGCTAGCTTCCGATTCGTTTCCAATTTCCTTGCAGCCGAATCAATTTCACGCGTTTCTTTTCTCCGTTGCAGACAAAATCTTCGGAAATCGGAGCAGCGAGCTAGCAAGTTCTGCAAGTCGTTTTTGTTTCTTCGGCGATTTTCCAGGTTTCCCAAGCAACGCTCCCAACGTTCTCCACGTACCCTATCTTTCCCTCCTCTTAGTAATCGGACGAGATTGTTGTTCTCTTCGGTATAAATTTATTATTAATATTTTTAATAATATTAAATTTTATGTCTATAGAATTGTTAATTTTTTATTTTATATACGAGTCTAGTTTATTAGTAGTTTTTTATATAATTATAGAATGGGGTTATGGGGAAGATCGAGTTTCAGCTTCTTTTTATTTAATATTTTATACTTTAGTTTTTTCCTTACCATTGTTATATTTTCTTTATAAAATTTTGGAGGGAAAAGGGAGAGTATATTTTTTTCGGTATCCTGTGGTTCCTGCTGCGACAGCACCGGCACCAGCACCAAGGATCGTAATAATCCTATCCGAAATACTTTCGTTACCAGTATCTCCGCCGTTGGATCTTGGTAGCTCCGATACACTTCACCAGTGTGAATCAGTTACAATGACAGAGACAGCGGCAGCTTCTATGGCCAATTGCGAGTTATTACATTCATCATCATCGTATAGTCGAAGCGGCGGATTCTTCGGATCTTTTCAACGATTGCAATGAATCGATTCGATGCTTTTCGTGATAACGAGCGCCGCTTTGGTCTCAACGATTCTGCTTCTTGCGCTAACTCCACCTTCATCATCGGTGATCAAGAAGATCATCTTACCTGTATCTTGATTCTGTGTCAGTGGTACCTGCTATAACTGCTATTTGCACTTCTCGAAGCGCTGATATCGGTGACTTAAGAAAGCTTATGACCCGATAAGATCGCCGGTTGCGATAACTTTTAATCCGATAAAACCATCAGTTACGCGTAGTTTGCCCGACATCGCCGTCTTCGTCATCGAAATGGACGATTGATCCTGGTTCAATCGATAGAGGATCTAATCTAACGGTTGCTATTCGCGACTGATGCCATTGTCGAGGTTGCTCCTAACCGGTCAGCTATAGAAGAAACGATCGAAGATAAGAACGTTGCCGTGGCAATGGAATGTTAGCAGCGGCGTGGAAAAACGCGCTAATGCAATCGTTTCCATCGTCGCTGTCGTCTTCGCAACTTTGCTCCGACACCGCGTGAACCAAAAGGTCGACAGTGTCGGTGCTTGTCTCCATTTGAAGCAGCGAAGTAGCAGCGGTGGCCGACTGATTCAAGTTCCGTAACTGCTTGATGAGTAGACTGGAAACAGACATGGACTCGTCGTGACAGCTGCCGCTGCCGCGCTGTAGCCACTGGTGTCGTTGCTGATGTCGGTATGTTGAAGACTGTCCGCGATGTTACAGGTTTCTAACAACTTGTTCAACGTCTCGTCGAATTGTCTTTCCGTGCAAGGACTCCACCGTAGCTACTTAACGTCGATAGATTTAAACGTTTGCTTAATATCTAAAAGCGTGTAACGTTCTTTTGTACATGGGTTTACCTGTTCTTTTTACATCGTTTAGAACTTCTCGGTGACTTTTTGAAACATTCGAAGGTTTTTCTCCGAGTTTTTCATTTTTCTTTCTTCGTAAAGCACACTTACGAGGTTTGGAACTGGTTCAATGTTAATAGATATTAGCAATTTATATTGCGATATGGATAAAACAAGATTTAATTTTCTAGAAACCACGAATGCTCCATCGTTTAAATGGTCATCGTGGTTAACTAAACGATTAACATGTCAAAAATTATCCTCCTCATCCGCCGTAATAATTCTTTCTTTAGGCAAAGATTTTTCAGACAGAGAATTGTACGACTCTAATTTACTGTGATAAGTCACGTTGAATCTGTCATTATGGAGTTTGCAAATATCGATTAAAAATTCCCACGCATATTCGATTGCTCTTCTTGTTCAAATAATCAGTAAACGACCAGTTTAACCAGCATTTCAAAATATGTGCGACGATATGTATCTTTATACACGTCGCGTCGTCCAAGTCATTGTGTTTCGCCGGCACGTATGAGCACATCTTTCAACCGAACATGCTGTTTTCAAATTGCTAGATTCTCCTTGTAAACTGTTTTTTCGGAATTGGCACGTGCCACTTTCTGGCAAGAGTAACGTCGTATCGTTGTGTGGAACAACGGGACTGGACTTTATCAATGTGTGGTTTTCACACGTAAAACGTTTTATAGTCTTTGTTTCTCTGGAATAATCACTCACGTCTCTTAGTATTTGAAAAATTAGATTCGCCCTGAAAAATGCCTCGACTAATCGAAGCTTTGAAGTCGAGCTTTTAAGGCAATTTAGAAAAATCAGCCGGTATATCAGCGAGATATTAACGTGCAGAAGCGATGTGAAAACATACTATTACATTATAGTAAGTAACCAGAAATTATAAAATAAATCCAACAGATCTCTGTTGTATCTTTTTCCATGATCATCTTTGGTAATCATCGTCGCTCGAAGCGTGAACCAAATGGTTCTAAATGCGTAAGAGAACATTGGCTGTGCCACGTGAGCCATTATTTCGCTCGAGACGATGGTTCATTGCGTTTCATGCGCGTCACATGGGTGGCGTGGGTCACCCGGTAGATCCTCGTTCTCATGTCGATACTGTTATCGGCTACTAAAAGATAATCAGCCGACTCGATGCGTCGTACTCGAGAGTGGGCGTGCGACCGGCTGCATCGTCGCGGAATTTATTCAGCTGTCCTCAATACCGATGGAATTCAGACTTCATCGACTGAATTGCACGTCGAACGATTTCTCGTTATAAATATCATCGATGTGCCGGTAAGTTCGTTTTAGAGTTAGTTCGTTTTCGCGTGTTTTATGAGTACATAAATCTGTATGATTTAGCTTGAAGAATTGTCGAAACGAATTGAAGAGTCCAGGAAGAAGGATTAATGATCCATTGGAAATCGAAATTGATATTTTAGCATCGTGCGTTACAGCATGAGGAAAGCTATCAAGCTATAGTGTGATAAAATCAAAGAGCCGTAGAAGGATTAAAGCCCAAGGATTTTGAATTTGAAGCAGAATGATCAAGGTCAGGTTTTTTTCCAAATGGACAAGCGATTAAAGTATCAAACGGATGCCACTTTTTTACGAAATTACGAAGTATAGGATTGTCGGATAGATCTTAAGCCATTTCCAGTATAAATTAGATAAATTGTATTCCGATATCGTGCAATGGCAACGATTAAACCAAATATCTACCATTCTGTTCAATAATTCTCTGCCATCTATTGGATTGTTCAATGCCATCCCTGTTTCTCAGCAAAACAAAATTCGAAAGAAAGGAAACTTCACAAAGGTTAAGATTTCTATCCGATAACGATAATTTCTCACGTAGAATCTTATGGAATTTAATTGAAGGAAAATGGTACTTAACGAGCATTTAATATTCTCAGAAAGTTTCATAAATCCTAAAGAACATTTATACTTGCTGTGGATAAAAGTCAATTTTTCCATATAATCCGCTTGTTATCAGCTTAACAACACTCTCGTAAGCTCATCAAACAATTTATACTAGTTGATTGTTCGATTTGTTGGAATAAATTTCGTATTGTTCGACAGAATTTTCGAGCTCGTTTTCCAAACATATTTCGATATGACGAGGCGACGTTTGCGTTCTGTTAAACGTTGTCCAAGTGCGATTCGCAGTCGAGCGGACCGCCGTTTTACGTAATCGCGATTAAGCGCGTCCTTGCGGACGTATTTGTCCGGCTCGTCACGCGACACGCGCCATTGCTTCGAGAATTTTCAACGCGCGTCCCGCAGCGGCGCGCCGAGCGTAAAAAAAACCGGTTCCGGCGGCGGCTCGCCTCGAAAGTCCAAGCCACGCCGTGAAATATATCGCCGATTCGAGATTCCGGCCTTCCTCCCGTCTAGGAATATTAATTCCTCCTCTTTCATTCCTTCTTCCGCCTGTTTCTTACCTTCCCTTTTTTTTTCTTCCTTTATGCGTTTCATTCCTTTCGTTACGGAAGTTAGATTATCGGGAGATCGATGATGAAAATTAATCTTTATTGACTTTAGATAAAAAGTTGATCATTGTGAATGAGACAGCGAACTATCGACCTCGCCAGATGAATAATTAACGCTACGAGTATTAAAATTTCTACTTCCTTGTCTTAGAAATATCCTGTTTTGTAGTTAAAAAAGTAGTCTACGAATTAATTTGAGGAAATGTGGCGTTGTTTTTAATATATAGGAATGGGTCTCCTCGATCTTTTGAAGCTGTAAAGTAGTAAACGGTAGTAGTAAAATAGTAATTTTTTCAATATTTGATTACCTTTGCACAATCAATGTTTCCGTATGGCGTTCAGTTAATCGACATATAAATTTTAATTTCTAAAATTTTTCAATTGCGTCACCGAGGTAGGTATATATATATTCACTAAAAGGAAACAGCAGAGAAAGAAATATTTGAGAATGAATAATTTAGAAAATTGTAAGCAACTTGTGGAAATTAAAAAATATCCCAATGACTTCAACGATCCATCCAATACGTTTGGGATCGAGTAGGGTTCCCTTAGCTAACCGCTAAAAATTTCTTTTATTTTTCGTATCTGCAGCAATCTGTTTAATATCTATTTGCTATGTTATTCATTGATAGTACGTGAAATAACGATGTACGCGAATGACTTAGTGATTACGAGTACGATTACGTATAACAGATATTTATTAACTTATCAAAATTTCAGAACACGAGTTCGTCAGACGTATAAAAAGTTTTCGAAGAAAGGATGATAAAGCTAAACTACGGGGAAACACTCGTAAAACACGCGTTATAATTCCAATCAGCTTCAAACACACTTTTACAAGACCTATTCGTTTCAACGTATGTGTGTATATCTACATTGAAAGCTGCTTGCTTTACACGTTTTCTTCATTCGCTAAACAGATTACAGCCAAAGTTTGGATGTTTTTTCTTTCATTGTAACTTGGTACGATAACATTAAGAAAACTGGCGGCTATTAATTGCGATAGTATCTGTATGGAAACCTCGTGGGTCACTAAAGTAAAGGGTGTTTGGAAATTTATGCAGGAATCTCGACCGCATTCCGTCAACATGGCGAGCGTAGAACGTGATCTAGCGAAGTTTCGTCTTTATTCTTCGATTCTTCGTGCGATCGAGGTGAAACAAAATTGAGAAGTTTCGTTTTCTTAATTAGAACGCGTTTTCAAAGTAAATTCTTATACTTAACAGATTGGATATTTTATATTTAAATAAGTATTCTTATGTGTAAACTCTTCGTGATACAGATTTGAAGATATATTATAGACAAACATACGAGCAATTGGTGTTCGTTTTTAGAAAATTAATTTTAGATCTACGATTCTTACGATTATTAGATTACTTTTCCGAAAGATATATCATGCGACGTTGTTCGAGTTATCGCTCTGAGAATCGGTAAATTGCATTTTTAAGAGATATATTGCTTAGTTTGGGAGATAAATATTTCAAAAACCAGGTGCCTGATTTATGTGGCCAATAAAATGGAAATTTAGTTTTTACACGTTTCGTATAAACTGTGAAAACCTAGGTATCTGAAAATATAAAACAGTTGTGAAGCTTCCCAGTTCTGTTGCCGTTATAAACGCATTTTCAACGTTCAACTTGCACATGTAAAATTTTATGAAATATTTCTCACCGTAGCAACGAATAAATTCAACGCACCATTAATATTTCACGCACTGAGAGCGAACAATATTGAGCGCAACGCGAGCACTGTAACTGCAATAAATATCCATCGCGTCGTATTACCATACACGAACGACCGAATTTTTTCAGCCATAAAATAACCGGTAAAAGATCGAAGCTTAACAAAAATTATATCTACTGTAGGACATTGATAACTCGAACCTCTATGACTCGAGAGCGAAGCTCTCTAAGTCGAAATATAAACTTTCTCTATGTCGAATTATTTTCTTCACGTTTAAATGCGTTATTTTATTCGTCGAGTTTAGAGAAGCTCAAGCTATGCAAATCGAAGTTCGCCTTTGTAAGTTAACGTCTACCATGTGCTCCTTTTTTTACACGAGAACTATGTACATATTGTCTTTCGTCGCGCCTTTGCTCTTGCTGCTGATCAAACCGATCGCCTTTTGTCAGTCGAGTCAAAAGCGTAATCGTTTGATTTGTTACGCGCCTCTACGTCTTTGAATATTTATAGACCGGGAAACCTAATCTATCTATAAAGTCTCTGTAAGTTGAATTGGAATACGAATAGCTTCGATAGGTCGAAAGCAATCCATAACTCGAAGACTTCAATTCTTCTCTTGAGATTCGAATTATCGAGGTTCCATTGTGTTAATTATATTATTTTCTAATATTGCCACATGTTCTTCAAATTTAAATATAAGTCGTTCACGATCAGAATTCGAGCTGATCAACTGCAATTTTTATGGAACTATCAGTTTCAAAATATAATTGAAGGATATAATCGGTGTATGTAAATTTTTCATTAAAAATCACTTACGTCACGTGAATAAATCTTTCTTGTTAAAATTTCCAGTTCGCGGAACTGTTCGGTTATTATAGCTTAAGGTCCTCATACGAAATGTAATAATTAACCAAAATTATCAGGAGAAGGATTAAATCATCAGAATTTTATATTCATCTAAAATTAGGATTTCAAAAATTTGTGGAATCTATTTGCAGGAATTACAGAAATATAATAAATTGATGATATCTATGTCGATATTCATACAGTTTCCTTATTTAAATTCTACTGACAAACTTGCGATGAATTAAATAAACAATTTCGAGAATCTAAATTAGAAAGACGGTTACAACGTTACAACAACGAAATACAATATTCGCATGAATACTGAGATTAACCAGAGCAGTGATCAAAAGATGTAACGGATATAGACGTGAAAAACAAAAGATCGTGAATATAAATAATATTGAACGTACGAGTTCAATATATCAAACGTATGTAACTCGTTCGTATGAAATAACAACCTTTTCGATAATTTTCTAATGATTTTTCATAAGTATAATACTAATAAAATTGAAATTAAGGATGCAGAACTATAATCAACAAATTGTAATAAAAATGGTAAAATTTGCGCTTGAAACGTTAGAAATTGTAACCAACATAAACTTCAAAGTTTTTTACACGCTACGTATATACCTAGAAAAATTCTTCAATTTGCAGCAAACACATGAAAAATTATTGCCAATACAAGCGTGAAATCGTTCTTTTCGCACACGTAACCAACCTTCGTTTCATCGATCACGCTTCCAATTACTCGAGATTAAAAATCACACGGCAAAAGGGAAAAAAGAAATGGATGAAATACACGGGGAGAAACGGTTTTAGGGGGATCGAGACGGAGCGAAGAAGGCGAGAAACGTTGCAGGGGGCGCGATCGATATCCCGACATCCTGGCCCACGCGTGAAATCAATGCCTGTTGGCGTCGCTGAGGGCTGGTCACCATATTGCGGCCGATGGAATCACGGATGAGCTTGTAAAAGATTCGATTATGTCTCTGTGATAGGATATATAACGCCATAAGTGACTAAGTAATTATTAGACTGCGGACATTTATGCAAACTTGTATTTTTATAAATATGATTTAAAAAACGGTACCTGGGTAGAAAGAAGCTTTACCTGTTAAATATTAGATATACAGCGTAGATATTAGGAAAGATATTACGAATATCGCAGACTTTATATATTTTTATAGATCGTGCGCGTTCTCAGTATATTTGAGCCTTCAAGTTTCGTGTAAATGCATAAAAATTCGCAGTATAAGAATTATAATCATTTATTTGTCAACTATAGTCCAGAAATTCTATTGTTTCTCTGCAACTATGAGAACAACGCACCTCTCACTTGTGTCTTCTATTTTTATGAATAATTCAAAAAATGGTACCTGGGTAGAAAGAAGCTTTACCTGTTAAATATTAGATATACAGCGTAGATATTAGGAAAGATATTACGAATATCGCAGACTTTATATATTTTTGTAGATCGTGCGCGTTCTCAGTATATTTGAGCCTTCAAGTTTCATACAAATGCATAAAAATTCGCAGTATAATAATTATAATCATTTATTTGTCAACTATAGTCCAGAAATTCTACTGTTTCTCTGCAACTATGAGAACAACGCACCTCTCACTTCTTCTCAATATTTCGAAAAATCTTCATTCCAGAATAAAGAATACTATTTATCTTCTATAATAAATTCGGATAAATGAAAATTGTAATATAGTACCATGTTAAATTCTTTTCTTTTTTTCGGGTGTTTCGGCCATATTAAACGTAACAAAGTGGAGAACGGTACCTCGAAATTGCATTACACGTACAACTGCAAAAGAAACACGACCGAAAGCTTCGCGTAGAGGCGCAAGTTCGTAAATTCCCGCTTTATCGTAACAAGGCGGAAAAATGAATCGATGAATCGTCGTGGGCTCACGTATTTCGTCGTATCGGCTTCCACAAATCGCCGGGCGCGTCGTTCGATTGATAAAAGCAGGAACGGTTCCCCGGGCTGGTTTATTAAGATCGCGGTACGATATTTACGGGGTGACTCAAGGCGATCGAGGAGGCGTAATCGAGGCCTCGAAGACTCGTCGAACGCGTTACTTTCCGATAAGCTGGCGAACCGTTTCACGAGGTCGTGAATCTGTGATCATCGATAACCGGCTGATACGCTGTAATTTCTTTCCAGTTCTAATAATAACACGAAGTTGGTGCAGCCGAAATGTCGTTTTTTTAACGTCTCAAATTATCATGCTGATGCCACGCCTTAAATCTCGTGCGATGCTCAATTTGTGTAAGTCATGGTAATCATTCTTCAAGGATGAATTTATTAAACTCGAAGAATATATATATATCTTTTTTATTTTTCTTCTATTTCTTTTTTGTACTTTTGTTATATTTCTCCTTTTGGTAGATATTTTTTTCTTTTTTTTATTGTATTTAAACGTGACAGGTAATATTGAGAAATATTTTGGGAAAATAACGTACAAGTATCTGCACTATATGTTATACGCGTTTTTCCATACTAATAAAATCTTAACGAATGGAACTATACTAATTATACCTACGTGTTTTACTACCATATTTATCGTTGTTATATAGAAATAACATTTGACTGTTTTATGCTAACCGATAGTTTCTGAATAAATTAGTGGAATTATAATATCGAATTATTTTCAATGTTCAAATTTACCAAATTACCGCATTAATATTCTGTAATATCGATGAATAATTCGTGTTCGAATCAACAAATGAAACGATTGTTCTTCGATTATTGAAACGCCGGAGTAATAAAATGAAACTAATTGTCGTATTAAATAACGGTTTCAAGTAAATTCACCAATTCACATTCTCTTATTCGTTTACTCGATTAGATGCCGCCAATTTTCTACTTTCTATTGTTTTTTAACATTCACGCGAACTATATCTTTATCTGGATCCTCTACTTTAAAAGAATAAAAGTGCTTCCAAAGATTAATGATTTTAAATCTCGAACCGATTTTCCGAAAAATATAATTTTTATTAAATTTTACATTTTCGTCGTGAAATTTATTTATTAAACCAGTGCTTTATTGTGGATATTTCCCCCACCCATTTATAAATGCATGAAAATCCGCTGTCTAATCATTGCGCAATAGTTCGCAAAAGTATTCGTACACTTGTTCGCATCTATTATGAACACATTATCTGTATTATACTAAACATTTTGAAATGTTATTAGCACTGTAATGACACCCAATTATCAGAATTTTATTGGTAAAATGTTTGACGACTCTAAATGTGTATACAAAAATTACAAGATGTTTAGTACATGTAGTATAAATATATTTCGCAGAGATCGTAAAAATATTTGAACAGGCAATCATGCACGATATTAATAAGTCTCGATCTGTTCAGTGGAACGTCCTTAAACACCTGTTACATGCTGAAGGTGACAATCCCTATTGTATATACTAATATTAATTATTATTATACTAATTTATTACCAAATACAAGCTTACAGTAAATGCAAAAACTCCAACACAATATTTTTATATCGCACTAAAATTTTGCCTATATAATGATAGTAGTTGCCTCTCGCTATAGTGATAGGTAATAAAATTTCAAAATATTTTAACCAACGTTACAAGGTACGCATTTTTTCCACGAATCGTACTATTTTGACGTAATCTAGTCGAATGTAACGTTTATTTAATCGTTTTTAGGTTTTGAAAAAATGGCCCACTTCGGACCGACACGACTGGGCCGTAAGGACTTGGAAAAATTTTGTGCCGACTCATGGAGACCGAAGACTTTTCTTGAAATATCTGCTTAATTAACGTACACAATAAAATAATAAAATACACACGAAAAAGTTTTTTACGACAGGTGAACAAATACTTTTCGAGCCACTGTAGATACTTTTAGGTATAGATACGTATTTCCATTTCCATTTTTTTTTTTTTTTTTTTTAATTTAATTCTCCTATAAATCGAGAGTATTTAATGCCTTCGCATTCTTCAACTTGTCTATCTAGTACTCTGATAAGTGACGTCGATTTGTTTCCAACCTTTCTCTTCATTACTCGCTTCCGGTTTACCAGCATTTTCCTTGATCACAGTTAATCATCGCGGGGCTCTTTCATCGTAGCCAGCACCGACGCGAAAGAGGTCTCGAAATAACGTGTCGTGACCTCGATACGCTGAACGGCCTCCAGATTCGCTGGTTGGCTCATGGCCCGATTTTCCTTCCGATATCTTTCCGCTGCACCCTTGAAAACCACCCCCGCGCTGTTGTTCGTTATACTTTCGCTGGGACGATGATTTTATTCTGAATAATTCGCGGGCTTGAATTTTGTCGATGATTTTGAGCGCTTCTTAAGACGTAGGTTGGTTGTTAGGAATTTTCCCTAGGAATTGGAAAGGCTCCAAAATTAATTGTCAATAAAGTTTTGGCTGAAACGGTTATGAATGAACTGCGAATGTTTATACACTTATGAGAAATTTAAAAATACAATAATACGCAAAATGCATATAATGCGCAAAATTATTTATAGTAAAATATCTATTAAAATATTTAAAAGGCGAAACAAGTGTCTGTTCGGGTTCTAGGATATTTCTTCAAAATATGAATTTGGCAAACTGAATTTGCATAAATATGCTCGATCTAATTATAAGATAAGAAATAGTTATAGTACATTGAAATGATTCTAGACTAAGAGGATGAAAAATCACTTGTAAATGTAAAAATTTAATATACATGCTATGACACATTTCCATGGCGCAGTGGTGAACAGATCATTGCCGTATTTTTTTATTTCTTACCTTTCATTTCACCAGTTATTTGATATCTGTTCTGTTCTACTTCTATAAGGATTCTATATAGATTTTATACCGGTTCATAACTGTTGTTAAATTGGTTCTATACTCGTGTCGATATTACGATACTCGTTGTTTTCGATGAAACTTAATTTTCCGTTAGTAAAGGTTAGGGAGAAATATATTTATTTTCAGAAATGATACGAATATTAGTGGTATTAGTAGTAGTGAATAAAATGAATTAAATGCACTAAAAAATGCTAGCAAAATATAGTTAATATACTAAATGTATTAAAGAAGAGAGTAAGTAGCTCGCAGAATTACTTCTTTGAATTTAAAGCTTCACGCGCCGAGTAATCGGAAAGAGTTTGCATTAAACGAAACTTTCTTCTCCAAAATCTTTTTTAAAATAAACTGTTTTTCTATAAATGTTCAAGGAAAAATATTAAATAGGACACCTAATCCCTTTAACATCGGATTCTATGTAGTTACGAACGGTTTAATGGTTTAATTTCGCGTAGTCACGTCGCGACATGTCGGACATTAAAATCTTCTTCACAGAAAATTCGGAACAAGTGCCGGCGAAATGGATAAATGAAGCTTTCAGTGCTACGGATTTATATGCCGCCGGTGAAACATCATTAATGTGAAGTATGAGGCATGGACGTGCGTTTTTAAAACGCTGGAAAGTATTTTGTCCGCTTTACCTTTGCACCTCGCTGGTTTTAATGAAATTTTCGAATTTGGTGTAAGCTATGACTTTTTAATAAATTCGTCAATATATTAGCATCGTACTGGTAATAAATTAAGGTCGAGGAAATTTTCTTATCGTAAAATATCTGAGAGGAACGCTAAATTGTATCGCTTTGATACTGAAAATTCTAAAAAATAATCCAAGAAATATCAAAAAATCTAGGGAACAGTGGTTGTATGTCCAAAGTATAGAAGTTCGTAGATATTTTGTTAATGAAATATTTACAAACATATTAAGATTGTTAACAATTTCATTTTACCACAATTATTTCACGACACACATCAACGATAAACTACGTTGCACGGTTACTGTTTTCAATTACTTCCACTTTAATTACGTTATTTCTATTTTCAATTAGAAGTAACTTGTACACTGTGCACTGTGCAAAATTTTTTCTACAAAGTTCTATGCAAAAAGTTACGTGATTTCGCCCGGGATAGAACCGGGGATCTCCCGCTTGTTAGGCAAACCGTGGTAGCCTCTACACCACGGAAACACACCGATGTACCTATTTCTCAACATTGCTCTTGCAGAGAATATTAAATTTTCGTTTAAAACATTTCTTAAATATATTTATTACTTGATTATATATGATTCTGACCTTAATTTAAGAATTAAAACTACATTATACTATGAAATATAGGCTGCAAACTTTTAAAGTGTGCGAGTCACGAATGTTATATTAAAAATCAGATATGAACAAACAATGGCAAATATTTACTGAAATGACTTTTAATATAATAAATGAATATGGAGAAATATCAATAAAATAGTGATTTAAAGCTAAAATTTTAGGCGGCTGTGGTAAACATAGCAGAAAATGATGTTGATTACACTACAATCAACTGATACTTTTAAATGTAGGTACGTAGATACTAAAAGAATACAAAACACGTGTTTCTGCCCGGGATTGAACCAGAGACCTTCTGCGTGTTAAGCGGACGTGATAGCTTCTACACCACGGAATTACACCATTATACCAATTTCACAACGTTGCTTTTAACTTCTAAATTTTCATTTAAAGCATTTCTTAAACCTATTACTTAGTTATATATGATTCTGATCTTAATTCAAGAATTAAAACTACATTATACTATGAAGTATAGGCTGCAAATTTTTAAAATGTGTGAGTCATGAATATCATATTAAAAATCAGATATGAACAAATAATGGTAAATATTTACTGAAATGACTTTTTATATAATAAATGAATATGGAGAAATATCGATAAAATAATAATTTAAAGCTAAAATTTTAGGCGGCCGTGGTAAATATAGCAGAAAATGACGTTGATCGTATTTTAAAATTACAGTACAATCAACTGATATTTTTAAATGTAGGTACGTAGATACAAAAAGAATAAAAAAAAATGTTTCCGCCCGGGATCGAACCGGGGACCTTCCGCGTGTTAGGCGGATGTGATAACCACTACACCACGGAAACCTTATGCTGGTTGTTAACTAGAGACAGTCCAGCATTTTGCAGTTATTTAAATTTATTTATTAATCATTTATTTTTTATTTCTTTTTATAGCAAAAATTTAATGAAGTAATTATAGAGGCGCTTCCGGTATATATAAAACAATTGTAAAACTACTAATCACGACTAATTAGTTCCCTAGTTCCTTTTTAGTGACTTTTTTTCTTAAATGAGGTAAAGTACGACGCTATTGTAAAATATGGGAAATGTCCTTTTTTAATGTATAGATAGATATTTATCTAAACGCGTGAAAGTCATAACATGCACTATTGGTTTTTATGTATAAAAGATTGATATGGATTTCTGTATGAAAGATTAGCTTAACATTCTTTTTCATATACCATGAAATGATCTTTAATATCGTTTGGAACCGTATTTGTAAGCTTTCGTCAAGGAATGTATGCAGTGTAGTATAAAATTGAATTACAAGTTCTAACGCGTTTATGGTACAGACATAACCTCCAAATTCTACAAGGATCCTGTAACTAAACTTTGTGGATATTTATGACATAAAGTGCTAATTGTTCTGAAGAACTCGATTGTGTATCAAGATCATGAAATACATACGTATCATTTTCAGAAAACCAAGCAGCTAGAACTTTAATAATTTTGCAATTCTTTCTTTCGTTTCAATTTTTCCTGTGTAGTCATTTGATTGAATTCTATGTACCGGCATATTAAGTATATTTTTACCAAAATTTGTACGCATACATAGCGGTAGCGAATATAATACAGTTATAAAATAATTACTAAATAATATCCCTCTTTCCTTTCTTGTTTCCCAAGAATTTGACAGAGTATTACCTCTATACTGTAAAAGTCTATGAGTGAATATAATTCATAACATCTCCTCGTCTTTTAATATTTATTTTCAATGCGCCAACTTAAAAATTAGAAGGAGGATTGTACATAACGTACTTTTTATCAAGAAATTCAGATAGCTCTAAGCAACATACATCACAACGTTGTGATATATTAAATTCGTGATACTCTAACATAATCTGCCCGCTTTTTGCATGTAATTTTCCTCTTCCCACGCATTAAAACAACACTGTATAACATAATTTGGAATTATATGTAATAAGCCAAATAAAATGAAAATAAATAAATAAATATACTATACTACCTGTAGTATAATAATTCTACTACAAAGAGTACTGTATTTAAATTCCTAATACAACCAACGCGTTTTTACCCAATTCTTACATATAATTCTCTTCACAGTCTCATTCCCACGCGTTAGGACAGTCCCATATAGCACAGTTTTCGAGTAGCTACCTGCGAATAGCGAAAGGGTTAATCGAAATCGGCGCTGGAAGGAAGCCGCGTGTCATTCGACGCACAGCAGCATCGTAAATCGAAGATCCACCCGGCGGCCGACCAATCAGCGTCGCGCACCAAATCACCGACACACACGTCGGTGGACCAGCACCGCGTCCTGTTCCTCTGATCCTTTCACGGGCCTTCTATTGTCCTTGACGAGCCTCCACTCCCACGCGTTCTTCGCGCTCTCGTCCCGAAAACCTGGCGTATCCTGTCCCCACCCCATTCTCCTGCCTATCCATGGGAGCCATCGCGATCCTTCGACTCGTTGTACAAGGATCTTACCTGGAAGGTAAGTGGAAGGACGAAAATCTGCCACGTCTCTGGTCTCCTGGTAAATATTGACTCGCGCTCCACCGACTTGCTCGATTTTCCTCGTATTACGTGCTGTATGTATACGTACGTGGAAACGATACAATGGCACACGAAAATGTTTAAGCATTTGTTATAAGACAATTTTATGTATAATAACATCATGCGTGTTATGTAAAGTAATTAGGAATTTCGTTAGTATTGCAACGAAACGCGATTGTTACGACTGGATCGTGGATTTTTGTGCAAATTAATATCTTTGAAAATATAATTAAAAAAGTAGAATCTCGGTAGATAATTGTTTTAACTAACAAGTATTATGAAGAACGTTATACTTTGGATGTTCTACGTATTTTTGTACATGTGCGATTTTGCGCTTTCAAATTTTCTATAAATGCAGAAAGATCTGTGGTTTAATCAAGGGTATGTTAGTCAGATTTAAAACCAATCTGAAGTTCCAAGATATTTATGACAAATATTTAGTAAAGGGTTAATAACGCGAATAGCTGTTGAAGATGGCCTCACCGAATGTTAAGGCTTACTAATTGATTCTTTGAATACTTTTGTGAGCTCTGCAAAGCGTATATAAATACCTGCACTAAATATCATGTAGCTTATATAAGTACATATTTTCAGATTAGTTTTTAGTTTGATCAAATCATGATAGTCAGATCCCATTACAATACCAATGAGATTTCAAATTATTTCGTAAAATACACATAATATATTCGTGAAAAGTTTGTATATGAATTTTTTGCAATATCCATGTTCTAAAATAGTCTAAAACAGAACTTCACATCTCACAGTGTATTCAAGTTTCACCTTTTCATATTAAATCATTTCATTCCAATCATCGTCAAATAGCAGCCCGCATCATCCTTAAAAAAATCTTCTAAAGTATAAATCTTCCAATACTTTGAAACAATTCAACGTAACGCGTCTCAACCACTCACATCAAAGGAGGCTTGAAATTTCGTATGAAGAATCAACAACTCGTGCGAATGAAAAGGGTGCAAAGGAGATAAAAAGATTGTGCGGGGGTGATATAAACGCCGGTGGCAAACGACTCGCAACAGTCGATAAACAGAAGAGCTCGGACCACTGTTGAAGAGTGTCGGACCACCCTCCTGGCCAGCGCGAAAGCTCCGTAAAGCCCAATGACATAAAACGTAACAGGACTGACGGGCAAGGCCGCCTTTGGGGTTGGATCACGAGGAATTCACGGTGAAGCAGACCGCGTTATTAACCAACCACGGCGAGGCTAACTCCCGGTTACGTTATTCGACGATCGATGCCTTCGCACTATAGCGATTAGTAACCTGAAAGTGACTCATTTTGAGTTCAGAAACTATGTAATTGGTATTCTGGGCAGGTAACTATACCGATTTAATGGTAAATTGTTGATTTCGAATTTCTGCTAGCGAATATGAATCAGAGAAGATTATTATTACTCACTGGTACTATATATTTATTTATTTATTACCAGTGTCACTGTTTTAAATTAATTATTTATAGAAGGATTATTCGGAAGACTTACACAATTTTTGTATAGAAGCTTGTAATTTTTGTATCTGTTTTAAAAAAAGCTGCACAGAATTTTAATTGAAAGTCCTTTACCACTTGGTGATTTAATTTAATCATCAATTTCGATGAATATTTATATAGACAAGTATTGGTTAAAATATGAAAATTTCATTAGTGAGTTTTCTGCTACTTTTCCATGAATAATTCTTCAGTTTCTCAGTCGATTTACGAACCTATCGATTCCGGACGAGGAAAGATTTTCAGTCACAGGAAAGTAAAACGAATCTCGAGCCTCTCCTCGAACATTCTCAACAAAGAATCGAAACTCGCACTACCGTTAATAGATTCAACTTACATCAGACTAAAATAAATCACATCAATGATTCTAACATTTTCTGCTATATTTCACATGGAATTTACATTCCTTTCTATTAAATCACTTCTAATTTTTCGGACATTTAAATCATTAACTGCCTCAACTCTCCAAATAGTTTTATTTCGTTTTCACGGCAATATCACTCCATGAAGCTATTCCATTCGGATATTTACGTGGCAGTTCGTTTTGGATGGCCGGGTGTCGGGGAAGAAAAGCCACGTCGCGCGAGAACAAAGTGGCTTCGTTAGATGCAAATCACTTTTGGAGCCGTTCCAAGTAACGAACGAGGGAGAAAAAGAGACAGAGACAGAGGAGCAACCAGGATAAAAGGCGGTATTTCCGCTCGACAAATTCGTGTGGCGACTCGCGGAGCAGAATCGTAGGATGCCGCGGACGCCTTCGATCCACGGGATCCGAAACGCTGGATCCCCGGCGTCCATTTGGAAATTGATTTCGAGGCTGTCAGCCGGCCTGGAATCCCATCGTTTCGTCGTCGACGGAATTCGGCCGCTCTGGGATGCTTGAATTCGAACTCTGTCGAGTATGATACGCGAAGCTTGCCGAGCTAATCGTTCAACGTTGTATTTAACGTGATTATTTGAGAAATGGGTTAGGATTTTACGGAGATATTTAATCTTTTGAATGATACGAAGGTACATTTAGATCACATCTTACTGTTTGTTGGTTACAATCTCTTTTCCAATTGTATCTCCGTTGACATATGTGCTAGTTTCATTAATAATTCGAAATTAATGCTGCAGATATCAATCGATAGACTGCAGAAGCTTATGTATTTCTGGAGAATTCTAAAGTATGCATGGAAATTTGTAGAATACACGCGATATGCAAGAATATGTAAAATACCCAAAGTAGAGAGTTTATTGTAATGTCTAGTAGGTGAAACAAATTTTGATTTATTTACGTTCCATAATATTCATAAAGATATAAAACTACAATAGTTTGCAGTCTGTTAATGACAATATCCTTTACTTCCATACAATTCTTTTACTAAAAAGTTATTCGAAATAGCGAAATTCTAAATTGATCTCTTTTCGAATTTTTGGACTATATAAAATATAAAATAAGCAGCGATCTCAAACTTTCGCTGGTCGTGTGTCTTTTTAATTTTGCATTGAAGCAATGCTCTTCTTTTATAGATGCTTTTGTATTTTACGACATTAATTAGACAGTTACATAGTAAAGACCATCACAATTACGAATGTGCAAACAAATTCGTACAAACTTGAGAAGAAAATTACTGCTCGAACGTTCGGGTTAATGCGGAAGCACTGGAATTTGTGTAAGAATCAGGAAAATGATGGATGATATTCTATAATAAAAGTTGAAAGAAATGGGATACGAGACTAGGTTTGTAAATGTTTTATCAACAAGTTACATATAACAAAAATATATACATAATACATAAATGAAGTTATTAGATAATATTATCTTATCTATAGAACGTCGTACATATCTAATAGAGATAATATACGACGATTTCTACAATGAGATTTTAAAATCAATAAACCTACCAAATACTGACACATTGTTAATATCTTCCTGTTTTATAATTACTAAAAATATCCAGAAATTTTTAACAAGATTATTTCTCGATTCTTTTATTCAGATATAGATACAACTGCATAGAGTTATTATTTTCGGTGTATTATTTTAATTGTAACTTATATTCTATAGATATATAAGTCGAGAGTTTTACAATTAAATTATCATTAGAATATCAGTGAGTTATGAATTTCAAATACTTCAAAATATTTCCGTACACTTTCCGCTTCTCTTTGTTGAAAGCGGTATATGATCTAGAAAAATGGTGGAATGGCGTAGATGTTTCTGCGAAAGAGTGGTTTTCGAGCAACCACGTGAATATTGAAAGACCCAAGAAGATTGCGGTGGACTGCGGAGGCGGATCGTGGAAAAAAGACGCGAGGAACAGAGAAGAGGTAACCAAGAGTCGCGACAGTGTCGTAGCATGTGGTGAAAGACTCGATAGAAATCAGCTAAGATCGAATATTCATCCCTGGAATACTGTTTAAATTGTATCAGGCTCTCTTTTTATTATTTCAATAGTTATTTGCGAATTTCAATATTGGAATCAATCGATCTTCTGCGAAGTCTGCACTATCTTTCAAAATATACTTCAACAGTTCTATCTGAATTAGTATCTAAGAATTTTTAATCTCTTTAAACTGTGATGAATTAATTAATTTTTACCATTCATACAAAATATAATCTAAACGCCACATATTGGAATAAAGAAAAACCACGAACAATGAAAACCTCAAACACTGTGAATATTTATGTATTTATGACAAATATAAATGTGCAAAAATATACAAAACGTTTAAAATAAAGTACTCGTGTTACAATCTTTAGAAGGTGAAACAAATTTCTATTTATATCCCATTTCCTTAATCGTGTCCATAAAACTATAAATCCTCATAAATCGGTAATATAATCATCATAATCTACCACAATAATCATCGTAATTTAAGCATTGTGATCATAACAACCGTCATAATTCACCTAAATCCACAGGCTAATCATCGGACATCTCAAAAATCTATATTTCATTCGTTAGTCAAAATCCTAAAAACAATTATCCGTATCTCTGTTCAAAATTACAAAACCATTCAAGAGAGCTCGACAACAAGCTGATAAAGTGCGAATCGAGCACGGAAAGGCCACCGGAAGTGTTACGCCACTGGCAGAAGAGCGGCCGGCTTCAAGGAGACTCATTAAAACCGTGCACCACCGGCAGATTTTTCCCCGAGAAAATGAGAGACAGAAAGAGGAAGGGAGCAAGAGAAAACAGGCAAGGTGAAGGGTGCAGTCGGTGGACCACGAAAGATCGCCGGCAAAGGAGCCAACCCGGAACGAAAAGAGAAACCTCGATGAAACGAAGAGAGAAAGATAGAAGTTGTCGCGAATAAACCGGCTTCGGTAATCCTAGATTAAGATCAGTGACGTTCGCGACACTTTCCATCGACTTAACCACACTTCGACTAGTTTTCTCGACTGGTTGACGATGGTTCACGATTCTTTGGGATCGATGTGCTTCGCGAACGATCGTCCGGCTTCGATTATGATGAGCGTAGCTGCTCGTTAGCAGCTCGTTAGCTTCGTTTCCCACCGGAAAATCCTTAATTACTGCGATCGAAAGCGACTAGCGCTGATTCTTCTCATCTTTGGATACCGCGACCCCGTTTTAATGGCAAGATTCCGGTTTGAAGTGCCTCTTTGGGAACAATTGGTAGTATATTAAGGGAACGTATGTTCTGAAGATATCTAATTGTAAGAATTAGTTGAGATTGAGGTGTCAAATTGACATGCGATGTATGCAAATATTGCTTTTTACGTGATGTATAATGAAAAGTTTTAGGATGACAGAAATGACTACTTTATTTTATTTTAATAGGTATTTATTAATTGACGTATTGTTTATTTGAAAGCTATGAATTTTTAGCTGCTGAATACAATTTTTATTTGTTTTCGATGCCTGGCGGGGAAAGTATTCGTTACGTGACATTTAACTATGCAAGACTTCTGGTAGCATTAAAATTCAACGTCAATAAAAATAAAAATACCTTGAAATCATACACATTCGAGCACAATAGAAGTATTCATATATAGCGTGCTCGTGTCTAAACTATAAATGCGAATTAGTCGTAAACTATATGGAAAAAATATCCAAACAGTAATTGAATGGTTTCATCAATGAATTAGTTTGAATTGAAATAATTGTTCTATATATGGACACGTAGAGATTATATTAAAGTAAGATAAGTTTTCTCAAATCTTAATTTTCCTAATGTATATCATCATATACATACGTATACTTGACAAACCTATTAAATAATTCATTCACACATTCCAAAACATTCATAATAATAAATAAAATTAAAAATTCTAATGCGAAAATCTCTTATACCAATATAAAATGTTACATTACAAACAAATACCTTGTAATAACACACACTCGATCATAATAACAGCATTCGCACAATCTTCGATTCACCAAATTTCCTGCGATACACAAAATTCTTCAAAATCACTATCCATCTCGTTATACAAATTTCACCGAACATACCGACTAACGGTATTATGCATGCAATTCGTGCTCGCGATTTTGTCACATTGAATATGATTCACGGATGTAACCTAACCTATAATTCGGAAGAGAAACGCAGGCTATTGAGCTAACGGGGGAATTTATGCGAGTTTCCCTAAGCAGAGTGCGACGAGGCCGGAGAGCAGCGGCGATCCACGACCGAAATAACCGAGATTTATTTCGCGAGGGTCCGCTAAATCCTGTTAAGCGGCGAAAGTGTAAACGCGCCTACGACTTAACAGCGTTTCGCGCGTTACCGTTCACGGTTCGCGAGACCTCGCTCGCCGCGCTGCGAGTCTCATCGATTATCGAGACTAACGAGTCCAATTAAAGTGCCCTCGTGATGCTACCAACTGATCTATTGCGTATCCTGGCTTCGTTCGTTTTATTAGAGGTGAAATAAATATGTACAAGGTGTCAGTGAACTGCTGATATTATGTAGAAGAGGATTGTTTTTCATTTTTTTTGTTTGATTCTGGACAAAGGTATTAAACGTGAATAAAAGTAATAGTTGTTATTATTTGGATTAATTTATATTTTGTTATTTCTTCATTAGGAATAAATGCAAGGTATCTCTGAATTGCTGGTATTATTCGAGGGAAGATTCTTTTATATTTCTTTTGATTCTTCACGAAGATTTAAGATGTAAAAAAAGGTAATTATTTTTATTGTTTAGGTTAAACTTTTTAAAGTTGAATTTGTTGAGATTGGAAGAAAATGATCAGTTCCTTATCTATCTGCAGTAGTTGTGATTATATGAATCATTTTTAGAGATGAATTTGTTAAGAGTAGAACAAATAATTAGCTTTTTATTTTTCTGGAAAAGGGCAATATAATATTTATATGTAAGTGTAGATATTATAGGTTAAAACCTCACATTAGTCAAATTACTTGATATATAATTTGATTTCAAGTTTTTATACATAAAAAGATAGGTTATCTGAGTTGATATTGTTTGAATATAAATAATCTGGCTTCAAGAGATAATATTAATAATGTGTATATATCTAATGAAATATGGATTACTATATATAAAGTTAATGAACCAATTAATGGACCAATATCAGTAATTATAGAATTAGACATAACATTACTACAGCTAACAATCATTATTTCTTTCAAATTAGGAAATAATTAAGAGACTATCAACTTTATTTGAAAGGATATTTCAAGTCAATATATTAGTATACGCTTTCAAATTACTTAAAATGACTTGATTAATGAGGATAACTCTTCATTATAATTATTCATTATTTATACGTACATATTACAATGTATGTATTTATTATTTATGAAGGATAAACTTGTGATATACATATATTTAAGGATATCCTAAATAGTCGAAAAATTGAATTAATATCTTAAATTAAAAGCTTCCAATTAAACTGGTTTTTTCACACATGTATGATGTTTGATGCTAATATGGCAAGTCTATTTACCTGTGTGCCTGTCGCATAGTGCAAATGCACCTTTAACCGCACGCGTTCCGCGTATGGAACTGATTTATCGATTGGGCGAAAGGCTTTGAATGCCACAGTGTTTTGCGATCGGCCCTGTAATTTCCTGCTTATTCGAACGAATAAAAGAAGACTGAATCGTAAATTCTACCGCAATTCATGAGGTTCTTTTATCACAGATGGAAAATACTACGGACGAAACATTTTATCGGTCCGTATATTGGAAGAATTGGAACTTAACGATTCCGGAAAAATAGAATTCCATTGGTAATTTCAACACAATGAATATACAAAAATACGATATGGGTAGACCAATACAAAATATATATGAATATAGAAAATATATTAATATTCTTTTGAAATTAATTTAACATTAAAATATAAAATATTTTATATCAAATTTCGTATATGGAAATTTTACACAAAGGCGTTTACAATTAGGCGTTTTATAGTTTTGTCATGGAATATTTTATAATTTGTCATGAATTTGAAAAATATACAATCCTCCTTAAAATCATGTAATGTCGCAGAGAATATTATTAAAATTATGTTATCAATTTAGAAAGTATAATGAGTCTCTGGTATTAACTCAGCGTTGATTGCTTCCAGAATGAATTTAAAATAGTAAACGCGTATCCGATATTATTTTTGGAGAATATAAGATTAGAGTGATCTACAATTTTAGAAAATAGAACTTTTGGAAATTTAATAACAGAACATTGTTCTCTTATTAGGAAATCAGATTCATAGACAATCTGAGAATATATATATGACATATATAATACAAAAGATGCAGTTTTCTTGGACTTCTACATTTTAGACCGTAGAATTCTAGTTTTCTTAGAGAACCTGGGACAAGAAAGTTGTAGCTTTCTCAAGGCAGCGTAAGACAAGAATATTCCAGTTCTTTTTAGCAATCTTGTATTAGAAAGTTTCGGCTTTCTCGGAAATCTTCTATAATTTCATATTAAACAATTCTATATTTTCGCATTAAGCCCACGTTTCCAAAGTTTAAGCCACATTTAAGGTATGCAAATTCAAAGTAGTTTACAAACTGAAGTAAAAATAATCCCTTTGCTGTTAATTTCAACTAATCTCCAAATGCAACCTATTAAAATTGAAATTACCTTCATTCTACTCGACTATTGCTTTCTAATACAATCAAACTTTAATTTTCAAAAAGGTTTCATTTAAATTCTCTGTTTTATTTATTCATAGTCTACGTGACTGCGAATATCTATGCAAACTTATCTCTTTACGAAGACAAATTAAGAAACGAGATGTAGATGGAAAATTGTATTACCTACTAAATATTTGATCAAGTACATACTGTATTTGGCTATATTATATATATTTTTGCCCGATACTATACATTTTTGCATCTTTAATTTTCGCGTAAGTACATAAAAATCCGTAATCTACTTGTACGTAACGTGTCTATTGTTACAAACGCTAAAAGCAGGAGAACAAAGAAACGATAACGATGTTTTCGTAGAGCGTGAAAACTGATCGAGTTGAACGCAAAAGTCGGCGAAGGGTCGTTCGTTCTCCGTTGCCCACGTGCATTCCCCATATGGGATTGATTTATCGATCGGTCGAATCCCATAATTCTATGATCGAGCGCATAATTTCGTGGCATCGCGAAGAAACGATCGCAATACTATTGAGACCATCTAACGCGTTCAATGCGTATTGTATTGTCACGTGAATGAGTGGAAATAGCTGGACTTTTTGCTCTTGTTATGCAGGATCGTTTAACGATTTTAAACGATGTTATAATAGATCCGATGCGATGTTATCGGGCTTGAATGGCGGCAGAAACGTCGAGAAGTCGGTATTCTTGCGACAAATCAATGGCTTAATACAAATCAATGTATTATTGGTGAATTGTCGATCAGTAGGCATATCCACTAGCGATCAATTGGTATCGTTACATTGCAAGTGACTTACATTATTTTGGATTAAGTTATATGATTTCATTTGAATATTTTACTTTATTGCAAACATCTATAAATCGAGTTTTAATTTATATGTATATTTCAATTTTCAAAATATGACGTATAAAAGAGTTGTGTAATATATTGGTGGAGAAATTGAAGAAATTGTTCTATTTCAAAGCTCATCTTAAATACTGCGTGTGTTTTGACGTTTCAACATACATATGTATACCTTCATTTGTGAAAATCTTGAAACAAAATTACAAATATACAAACGATGTAATGGCAGAACTTTCCAATCGATCTACTAATACGATCACGAAAATACAACATATTTTGTTTAATATGGATTAAAAGAACGAGAACAGTAATATTCGAAATATTTTCCACTATTTTTTATCAAATGCCTACGAGTAAAATATAAAAGGTACGCATCGAAAAATAGCAGGAATATCGTGACATATACGTATGAAAAAAAGCAACGAACAAAGGCATGAAAAAAGGTTCTTTCACATGGCTGTGTGTCCTGTTATCGAGGATGTACCTAACCCGTACTTTTTTCGACGTCCGTTACACGTCGCAGCGATTCACGTCGGATAAGCTTCTGAATGGCGGGACAGCGAGTCGATGAATCGATTTTCACCGGAGAGGCATCGACGTGGCCACGATGTGGCATGCGATGCGGCTCAATAATTTATTATTTGAGCAGTCGCCGGAGACGATGCTCCGAAACCATCGCGACGTAGAATTATTTCGGTCGCCGCACGATACACACGTCTCATCAACTTCCAGCTTACATACTTGCCCTGTGTTCATAAATATGCTTGCGAAAGTTTCGGTCGATTTGTACTAACAACACGCAGGAAGCTAATAATCGAAAGCAACGCTTACTATCTTTTATCTGGAGTCAACGTGTATAAGAGAAAGCATTGATTTCATGTGCAAGGGTCTACATATTTTTGTGCGTCAATGTGCCAACATCCAGTCGCGTTTTTGCACCTCGATTAGATCATTTATTTTAAGATATTAAAGCTTAATATAGAAAAGAAATGTTCGGATACTAAAGTACTGAGAATTTCATTTGCTCAGGTATTCCGTGATTATTTTGAGTCGAATGACAGAAATTCGTATTTCTTGCGGTACAACGATATCGTGAATTGTATGTAGTAGGTACATTAAGATTTGGAAAATATCAGGACGAAAAGATTTTAGCTGGACCCAATAGAAATTAATTGCCATAATATGGAAATTGAGGAAAATCAATGAACAACTGTTATGATATATAACTTTATGAAAGTTGAAGTATAATTAATATTAAAGTATAATTATCAGATGAACGAAAGACGTAATTGATGAGTCTAACTTCTGAGAGGAAGAATTAAAATGTAAAATATTGTAAAATGTGACTCTTGAAGAATGAAAAAAACCTTGATGCTTCATCATCTGCCGCAACTTCTCAGGACACAAAATTGCGCAATATGTATCGATCACTTCCCTTAACGTAACCAATCAATCCCAGCACGGTGATTCAACATCAACAACGATTCGAACAACAAGCAAAAGAAGCAACGAAGAGATTAAAATAGCGTTCACGGATAACGCGTGTCACGAGTTATTTTTAAACGCGACAGGCGCATTCTTTTCGCGGCTGGTCTATCAATAGTCGGCCCCGGTAATATCTGCTACGAGCATAATAACGATATTTCAGGCTGCGACTTTGACTTTTAACGCCTCGCGGGACGAGCAAAACCAACGAAGCTCCTGTTGCGTCAGCTCATACGTGAAATTCTTTTCCTTGCACTGATCGACGATAGTTTATATTTCGATATTGTAATTCGACAAATTAGAATGCAGGCTTTAACAAATAAGGTTAAAAACGTTCTCTGCATTTATCGTAATGTTAGAAGTTATTAAGTTTAAATTAAATCAAACTCATTTGAAACGAAGTTCTGTCAATGTCAGCGCGTGCAAACGCAAGTATGAAAATTACACTGTAATTAATAGACCGTGGATTTCTGTGCAAATTCATATTCGAAATAATATTAATATTAATTAGTACTAATAATAATAATTTCGAATATTCGAAATTTGAAAATTTATTCTAACGAGTACATGTCCCGACTCGAGTATTTTACATATTCAACATATATAACATTCTGTGGATTTTTGCATCTTTAGATTTATCACAAATGCGTGAGAATCTACAGTTTAATGTCAACAATGCAATTTAAAGTACACACGATGCACAACAATCGGATCGAAAGTGTAATAAAGTTAGAGAAAATTGTTGAATAAATAAATAGATTGAAATTAACTTCAGTTTAGAAACAGCCTGTATCTACGTGTATGAATAATATCTAAGGAACATACAACATCTCGTTTTAGCTTAAATTAGATTATAGTAAGTTATTATAATAATTCAGTCTTATTAAACGTCAATTATTGTCATTTACCTGGGACAACATACAAATTAGCTTGAACTGTTTAAAAGTTGATCGGTCGATGGTTGGAAATCAATTTCCGCTGGCATATGTAATCGAGCGATCGAGCTCGTGTACTGGCGTGTTTATTGCTAATTAATCGAGCATGCTCGACTGGAGGAGAGCCGGTCGGATTGATGCCTACGATTAACTATTCAGAAACGATGCGCTTGCTGCGTTAAGACATCGTTTCGTCTTTGCCACCGTGGGATGTAATTGACCAACATGATGTGTACACGCTATTAATATATATCGTATCTTTCGATACATAACGTGCATCCTGATTTTAAAACGAGACTTTATAGTAAAACGACAATTGCAAATATTCGTAACAAACAATTAAACGATTTCGCGGTTACATTGTACGTAACCAATTACCGCAATTTAGGATAACTATATACATCTTATGTGAAGAAATTAGTGTTGAAATTATGGGTAATATACTGTAATCTCTATTATAATATAATTTACTATATAACATAATATGTCGGTGATTTGCTATTATATATGTGTTACTCGATTATTAATATTGTATAATTGAGAGATTATTCGTTATTAGAGGATATTATTATTATTATGTACATTGGTAGAAATTGCTATCTGCGTTTAAAACTACTATATATATAGGGTGTTCGTTCCATTCATTGACCGTTTACTTTCTGAATATTCTTTGATTTTTTTCATCCTTCATACTCTGAGAATTTTTACTATACAATCGATACAATCAAAATAAAACTTCTTGAAATCAAAGGTTTTATTTTGAAAAAAAAGATGTTGTACAGTTTATAAATCTTCCTGATCGGTTACATAGGTATAGATGTTTTACTATATATCCTAAAGACGATATTTAAAGAAATGTTAAATATTATTCCATATAAGAGGATGAAAAAGAGCAAGTAAAATATGACAGTGGGACAAATAAACACTGTTGTATGGTCATATCAGTCCAAGTGTGCACAGAGCTTAATATCAACAAGTGGAACAACGTCAAAGAGAATCGAATCGAAACGGGACGAACGGCACTACTATTGTACGTGCCTTTAATTTTGGCGTATTCATTGGCAGCTATTGCATTCACGTTTCTGCGAATACCTTTTTTCCCATCTGGTTTGTTAACGTATCACGAGGCTGTGGTGGGATCGTAGCCGTGTGAACAACTTTTGTAGAATAGAAGAATGAAAATGTAAAAATGTAAAATCGATAAAAGTATATTTTTATACAGCGATATTATTTTAATAAAAACTACAGGGCGTGTTCCTGTTAGAAGAAAATGATTGCAGATTTCGTTTAGCGAATAGCAATGGAATTCCAATTTCAAGTATCCTTCATCGACCAAAAGGGTTAAATAAAGAAGAAAACTTTGCCACTCTATTGTTTAAACAATTCATTGAACGTTAAGCGTCATGTCAGTCACCGATGACTGACAGTATACTCTTCGTTCAGGCCGCGTTATTCACTGTTGGCATACAGTTAAAAAATTATATTTTCGTATAAATTACACCGGGACACGAACCACAGACAATTAACCGAAGAGAAAGTATTTCTAACAGAATGCAAAGTACAGATTGCTATAAATTCATAGAAGAAATATATCCGAAGATATACACGCAACCTTGCACAGATCTCTGGCCGCCAGCAGATCGATGAAATCGAATATCCCGAGCTAAACGGAAAGGAAGATAAAACAGGCTTGGCGCTTAACGTGTTAACGTTGCACAAATATCAATTTATAGTACGGATGAAATCAAATCAAAATCTACGATACTTCTAGCCAGATTCTCAATTAAATACTCAATTATACTCTTTCAAGATACATCTGTCTCTTAATGGCAATGAGAGTAGTGTAATAATGTGAACTGTAAACTTCCATCACAAGAAAGCAATGTCCCTGGATCAGCTCGATGTTGAACATTAAATTTTCAGACCTATCCTTAATAGATACTCGTTAACTCAACTATGTTTAAATTTTGATCGAAAAACAGATTTGTTACGAAAACGAGCGAATGAGAATGTTCTTCGCGAGTTGTCGATCAACGATTGGAACGATCTATCGTTCCAGGTGTGCGAAGGAGTTTGTCGGGCGAAAAAGGAGGTCGCGAGAGAACAGGAAGGACGGCGAGAAGGCGAAGCGACAGGAAGAGAACCTTTCCTCCCATGATACCCGCGAATTTGCATGTGAGCCGCCTTGGACCGACCGGTCGAGATATCGATTCGCAGGTGGCTAGCAGAGGGGATCGCTTACAATACGATTTATTACGGGGGACCACCTGCTTGCAGAAATCTCAATCGTGCCGACTCGATGCCGCCACAAACGGGAATGATGGAAACGCGGAGGAACCGCTTCCTACGGGATCTTCATTAGGATGTCTAGATTTCTCTTTTTAAATGGTGATTGTTCGGTTCAAATTCGAACTGGTGTTGAGTTTCGTCGATTCTTTTTAGATTGAAATGAAATTTCAGCGAAATTTAAGTTACAATTAGATATTAGTTTGAGATTGTCCAAATTCGTCGATGGAAATATTATTATTTGTATTATGAAATGTTTGTTTCTGTTTAGATCTTTTTAATTTTTTTAAATTTTTTTAGATTGAAATGAAATTTGAGGGAAATTTAAGTTACAATTAGATATTAGTTTGAGATCGTTCAAATTTGTCGATGGAAATATTATTATTTGTATTATGAAATGTTTGTCTTAAAATATTTGAGTGTTTCATTGCAATCAACAGGCTCTATATGGTCATAATTCATTCTTCGATAATTATTATATCTAAAGGAAGAACATACTTAGCAGAAGTTGTTCGTATTATGAAATGTTTATCCTAAAATATTTAAGTGTTTTATTCCATTAATTAGGCTTTAGATTGAGATAATTTATTCTTCGATAATTATTGGGTATATCCGAAGAAAATTATTCCTATTGTGAACTGTTCATCTTAAAATATTTGAATGTTCCATTCAAATTATCAGGCTCTATGTAGTAGATAATATATATATATTATTCGATATTATATTTATGTATGTATCTATTAGTTTATACTTTTCGACCTCGCGGTCAAGAAACGAACTTGGCTTACATTCAATTACCTATAATATACATATAGATATCATACTTATGGTACCTATATAATCATATATTTGAGTTAAGTCTGAGTCACGTAGACAATTTGAAGAATTAATACCTTGATTATGAAAATAACTACCAAATTTAAGAAAAAAGAATTTGTTTTATAAGGTTGAATCAAGAAAATATAATATATTAATTACCATTTCCTATATCTCTTTGAATAGATATTTAGAAACGTTTAGGAGAAAAAGAAATATCATTAGATCAAACATGATCTGGGGATAGTGCCTCTAAGATGGAATTTTACAAATACTAATTATTTACTACATCAAATCTATACTTCATCCCACACATGCGGATTACGTACGTACCACATTACCGTCAATTTAGAAAACTAATTGCAGTGATTAATTTTGGAAGGATGAAACTGATGCAAAACGCGTAATGACAAAATCTTACAAATTAAAGTCATGTTTGTCATAATCGTCTTCTTGAAAGTATTTCTTTTCAACTAACAAATAGTATGCGAAAATTTAATTAACTTGGAAACTACCGCCGTGTAATATATAAGTCGAACCTTTTATTCTCATACTTTACAAGATCATTTTAAATTGGTAAAGTGCGTTCCGGGTCTATCGAATGTCTATAAAAAGTCACAAATGCATCACTCTGACCATTCTTATAATTTTATTGCCGATACGTTTAACCTGTAATCGATATAAAATAAAAAGTACCGTTATTTCTAAAAAATATCTGCCAAAATTTCAACCAGGTCTATGAGCCAAAGTACCAAGTGTTCGTATATTTACATACAAAATCGCAGCGCCCACAAGCGTCCCACGGCTGCTTGGTCGAAAGGGTCGAAATGAATGAGAGGTGGACGCGAGAGCGTTGCGAAAGAACTAAAAAAGAAAAAAGAGCAACAAAAAAGGAAAGAGAGAAAAAAAGGTAAAAAGAGCCCTCGGTGGCAGCCGGTCCAGCGAGTTTTTGACCGTCTGGCGCTAACTGTTGGCCCCCGTACTACCTTCTCAGGTACTATGGTGCCGTCCCACACGTGGTCCCACTCCAACCGCATGCTCTTTCCGACAGAGAAACCCTTCCTCCTATCCTGGCCGCCCACAACTCGCTACACTGCGGCTCCCGGGTGATTTATGGGACATGCCGGAAACACAAAAGGGGGAGAACGGTTTCCAGCGGAAAAGAGCCAGGCAAAGGGTGGAACTGTTTTTGCTAGCCTGCGCCAGGGTGCCACGTGCCGCATGGTCAGGTGAATGGGAGAAGACCTTGTTGTTAATTAGCTTAGGAGAATTTAGGGACGATTTTGATTATGCTTGATAATGGTCGTTATGGAGGAGGGATTTGTGAGTGGTTTATAAGACGAAGTTATAAAAAAGAGTGGTAGAGGAAGGTTTACGACTTTATGAGTAGATTGTCGAACATAAACATATAATGAGTTTAGAAGGTATTTTATGTAATTTTCTTGGGAGAATTTAGGGATGATTTTAGTGACGGTTGATAGGTGGTTGTTATGGGGAAAGGTTTTGTGAATGGTTTAACAGGTGGAATTATAAAAAGTGGTGGAAAAGGTTTAGGATTTTATAGACAGATCATACCTATACTATAAATATACTGTAGCTGGAAAAGGTCTTGGCACATCATTGTATTTGTTGTAGCATCTACACAGGTATTAATTAATTTGCTCCAAGCTTATTAAATTTCATGTCATTTGATAGTACTGGCATGTGACTAAAGAAATTTGATACTTTAAAAATGAAACGTAGAACTTGATAAAAAAAGAATCTGCTTCAAGGTCAATACTTTTTACAGTCGCTAAATGCCAATTTGTATTGCGTGCACTAAAGCTTCGTTCAAATGACTTAATCTACTACTATCTGGTCGTTTTATTATTTACATTCAAACAAGTTAAAATTACAATCATTTTACCGGTGCAAACTTGCTATTTGGCTTGAAATATCTTTCCAAGTTTTTGTATACGCTTGTTCTCATTAGCGATGACTTCAAATTGATTGAATCCAAGTGACTAAAATTAAATCTACGCCAATCTCGAAGCATTAAAAATCAAGCAACTTCTTGCTGTTCCATGTTTATTGAAAATTTGCACTAGTGTACAGAAATTATTTCTGTAAGTTACTGTTCGTTGGAAATGTCCTGAAACACGTAACAACAAAAAGCGACAGAGAATTCCTCGTTGTCGCTTCAGCTGCAGATTACGTTGCTTCAGTGTGGACAAAATGTTTCTATAAGCTGCTGTTTGTTGGAAATTTTTCTTTTATTTATTTAATTTATACTTTACAATTTATCCAGCTGAACATTTGGTAAATTTGTCTAACTTGTTGGAAATGTCGTAGAAAAGGCAACAAACAAGTTGCTCGGTTTACTTCGATGGAGACGGGACTTCACTATTTTTCGATCTTGTGTTTACAAATGGTGGGACTCTTGAGAATTGCATTTGCAATTATTACGCCATTACCTTACTCCAATGTATCAGTGTAATTATCGCACAATGGGCAATTTTTGTCCGCGTTTAAGAAAAGAAGACAGTCTTGTAGTTACGCCTTTTCCTTTCCTATCCAAGCGTTGTTCTCTCAAACAAAGATCATATTCATCCATGCGCCAAAGAGTTAAGTTACGTCTTAAGTCGAAAGGTTCCAATATTTCTCTTCACGTATTCCCGTATGCCCATTAAAAGGACGGAAATCTTGCTAGAACGTTCTGCTATATTTAATCAGTCTCGATATTATCTTTCATCCTGAGCTTCCTCGATAAAACGAACGATCGTGGAACGCTGATGAGGAGGTGGAACGGCAGGAGGTAGAACGAACGGCCGTGAGGAGGTCGTTCGAGTGAGTAAATGGCACGTCAGCGTGAACTGCGGGCAATATCAGCGGCGAACGTCAGAAGGCCGGCCAACTTTTTTTCCTAGCGAACACAGACAAATCGATATCTACCCGCGCGGCGGTTTCGCGTTTTCCTGCTGCAGCAGCCTCGACCGCAGGGTCACTGACACACCGTGCCACTGTCTCCGATGGAACCGGCTACGTTTTTCGTTTCGCCTAGCCACGATTTTCCACTCATCAATGGAAAAGTAGATACGTAAGCATTAGGTCGTATGAATGTCGCATATGTACATGAAAAGTTTCTTTTCTTCGGTTAAAGTAATTAAAAGAATATACCTTTGGTTTTCCTATCGAAACTGAGTTTACTAATTCAAATAAGCCAGCCAAGTAAAATGTTATTGGCTTTTGGTTAACAAGTTTTCTGACTATCTTTACTGTCTTTTCGTAGTAAAGAAGTATGGCAACTATAGTACAGGTATGGTACCTGTTCCAAACGTCTAGGGGCACACGTTTCCCAAATGCCACGCTGAAAATGATTTATCCTGGTAAAGAGATATTTCATGGATACATCTTAACGTGTAAGAAATGCCAAATTGTGAAAAGCTATGAATGTTCAATTACCATAGTGAAAGAATTGCAAAATTGTTGAAAACAATGAGTGAATCTTGTTGTTATTTAATTGACAACAATTAACAGACGTATACAAGCAAATTAGCTGCAAGATTTTCCTTTAATTTCATTCCTTTAGCTTCGATTTTTAAGAGCTATATTTTAGTGTAGCATAATAGTCTTACGTTTAGAAATGGTGGAAAACGATCATTGCTGAGATTCTTGTAATTATACTTAAAATAAAAATATCGAGAAACGAGAATCGATTGTGCTGTTAATTGAACATAAGGAAGTGCTTTTAATTTGTATATTTTAAACAGCGTATCTCATGTAGGAGAACGTAATATGACAACTTTATGTTTAAACATGATTGGTAACAGAAAAACTAAGGATTTTTCGAAAAGTGGAATCGTCTAATTTGGCTTCTTAATTTCGAAGATGTTTAATTACGTGCGTGATACACGAAGGAAATATTTCCAAAGAATTTATTTTCAGTTCACAAACTATTGGTTCTTCTTAAATAACTGAATGATGGAGCGTAATAAGTTCCATTTTATTTGAAACACAAACTTTCTCCGTTTCATGTCACGAACCTAACAGTCGCATTGAGGTTGGAATCTATACGTAGTACTATGAACAATCCTTAGAATTATCGTTTTCTACATCGTCAATTATCGATAATAAGTTATAAAGGTGAGATAAAATTAGAATATCTGAAGGAGTGAAAGACAAACCATAGATTCTTGCGACGATAGTACCTGTCCCCATTAAACTAGGATCAATCCACGAGACGCCATTCAATCCAATCGTGTACAAGGAAAGCAAGGGAAACTGGGTCAGCGCAATTTCATAAAACCTCTTCCTGCAACAGCAAACAACGCGATGTACTCGCTTTTATAACGTTGCATCGACCCACATTCCACCAGCCGCGTTTAATGCAGTTTTGGACGAACGAACGGAACGTGTAAACTCGTGTCCATCGAACAATATATATATTTTCTCTAAGATATTTCAACATAGATAGAAGTCTAGAATATATCCATATAAAATTCTAGATTCCAGTGAAATGCCAAAAAATTAGATCGATAGACGAATATAAGTTTGGTACGTCTAAATAAATCTGGTAAACAGTATAAGAATTAGTCAGAAGCTATGACTAATCAATTTCATAAATGGAAAAGTGAAAGAAAGATACTTAATGCAAATGTTATTTCTTTTTAAATTTATCGTGGAATTTACCACTACCTACTTACAATATCATAATTTTCTTGTGAGTTTACGAGAGAGGTTCATATGAAAATATTGATATTTGAAGGTCCAAAGGAGATAATCTGAAGTAATTTTGAATCAAAATATCCTGTATGCTGTTCGTTTAAAGTAATCGAAATGTAATTGTAAAGCTTCCCGAAAACCTCTCAAAAAACCCTTTTTCAGTTTTCCCAGTATACTTTCAATCCTGCAAAAACCAACACATTTAAAAGATTGCCATCGCAACTCCAACTCAATATGATCCTCGTCCTCGCAACTACACTAACCTCTACCACCTTCGCTTCGATCCAGACTCTCCAACGCCACCTCCTATTGCCGAACAACGAGACAGACTCTCGTTTCTCCTAATAATCCCAGCATAAAGGCAAAAAGAGCCGCCAAAGTGGTACTGGTTGCTCACAATTTCAAGCGTGTTACTTCCTGGCGTTCCTGTCGCCTTGCTCGAAGCGCGACCCTCTCCTCGTTTCTTCCACGGACAGCAGAGAGAGCGTGACACTCTCCTCGTCGCGACAGCACTGGCAGCACCGGTTTGGTTCCACCAAATCATCACTCCCCTCGACTCATTCTCTGTCCGCTTACCCCTTCGTTCGTCGCCTGTGAATATTCGTGATTAGGAGAACGAGAGACTGACCTTTCTCTCTCTGCTTAATATCTTCATCTTTATTGGACGTTCCAGCATACCTCCTTTCTTGTTCCTGAACAGAGAACACCTCCTTCGTCGTTTCACGTTCCTCGTTTGGCTCCTTCGGTCGTGAATGTTCGGCCTGTGTTCATCCAACTGCGAAACTCCTGTTACTTATCGGGTTTTGTTGGCTTGTCTCTTGGTTCGTTAGAGGGAGTTAAGTAGCTTCTTAGGTAGCGTGGCACCCTGATACCATGGGCAGACGGACGCAGACGTGCAAGATGGCACGCCCAGCTGACGCCACGCAGACGCCGTCGTCGCCCGCTGCCGCCGTGGAAACAGGATCGCATACACGGCAATTGTTATGGGTTGTGGAGAGTCGAGAGATTGTGGTCGGGAGATCGAGTCGAGCTTTTGCTGAGTTCACTGAAGCCTAGTTCATATAGACAGACAATTGTCCGCAGCCAATCGGCATACGTTGACCGCGGAAAACTGTGGATGTATGTACTAACACAGCTGGAAAAATAATTAGCGGGACAGCACAATGGCAGTGAAAGTACTGCATTGCTATATGGTTTTGTTTGTATACGTCACATTTTTGGCTAATATGCATGCTTATCTTTATGATTACGTTGGACCTAGCAGAAACAACCAATCAGTCCCGCGTTTATTTCGATGATTATCTTTTCAGCTCTTTATCGTACATTGTCTGGCAATGTCGTGTCCGACTGATAATATCATCGACATTTGTAAGTAGATTATTTAATCTACTTACTTACTTATGTAAACTGTTTGTTCGTTTCAATTAGCCTTAAGTTCACCTAATGTGAATAGGAGTTTGGCTCTACTTTTGTCAATTCTTTCGACTTTTGTTCAGATTTTGAACCTTTAATGGATTCGGAAGGATCGAGTTTGCAGTTCGGCGTGGATATTTGTAGCGAATGTCGGAAACTTCTTGAGTATTATTTAACTTCTGAGACAATGACTTTTTAATGGTTTAGTGGGTTTTCGTTACGATTTAATATTTTTGATGAGAAGAATAGAGAAGAGGTTTGTGAAGATTAACTTTGATAATTCGACGAGTTTATTCGGCGTGAATGGGACGTATGACTCGAGATATTCACAAAAAAAGTTTTAGAATTTTTAAATATCCAGTTTTTCCGATGATGATGATTTTGCAATACTTTTAAGGCCTCATACTGCGATTTAGTAGCTTTCATAGATTCTAAAGGTTCTATTCGTTGGGTCTAAAAGAACGTTAGGTTTGTTGCATCGAGGATCGGTTAAAAACATCGAGTGGATGTATAGAGCGGCGTGTTATCGCTGATGATAATGACGCAGCGCTGATATCGCTGATTGTTCGTTGCAGCTGAATCGTCGCGTGATTAAGGGAACGGATTAGCGCAACTGCAAAGCTGATTTGCTGGCGATTCATGTTTTGTCGAGTGCGAATTCGGCCTCCATTCGTTTCTCGGTGCGATAAATATCTTTTTATCTAAAGAAATGCGTACATAAATTCCAATTATCGCTATAATTTAAATTTTACGGAATTTCGTGCAATATATTATCTTTATCTTTATCTTCCTCTGTCGTTTTCGTTTACGCGAACGAAGATAATTATATCAGTTCATGTATATACAGAATATTTTCAACATTTTTACACAAATTGCATAATCTATCTTAAACGAGGATAAGAAAACGTGTTATATAAAATTTTACCGCAAACTTTATTATAGCTTTATATTAGGTCGTCCGAAAAGTTTCTTTCGTTTTACAAGGAAATAATGGATGCACAACATTTTTCGTTTTATATTATTTTATCGAATTACGTATGATCCATTTTATTCTATCAAAGTAAAGATCACAACGTTCGACAGATTAGGTTTCATGTTTGTATAAAGATGCATCGTTGTAAAAGACGTGTCTGTAAAAGAAAGACACTTTTCGAATAACCTAATATTTTAGTGATTTTTTAGTCGTTCACATCTTTACTACAAAGCAGTAAACAAATATTGAACGCAGAGCGAAACACAGACTTGGCGAAGGATTTGCATCGTAGAATACGAGAAGTCGATTGTATTTATTTTATGCGTATACAAATTCAGGAAGCGAACCCTATTTCCACTCGCAGATTGCTTTTCTGCATTTTGATCGATAATATTGCAAACGCTCTTTATATTTCAGCGTTTAGGTAACAGCACTGAACTTCGAACGCTGCAGATTCAGGAAGTAAATGTTTTAAATTACACTGGTTCTTGTAAGGTTGCTTATCGTATAACATATCAATTAACCATAAGCGTACGACGAATATATTAAGCTGCTACACGTTGCACCGCATCAGACCCTTCCAGTGATTAATTATATACAAATTTTAAGGACACTGCCTAACACTGTAGAATTCTTATCGAACGAGCGGAGAAATTGATGGGGAATGTTGCGTGTTCGAGGAAATTTTACGGCGAAAACGTTGTCGAAAAGTTGCGTACAGGTGCTGTAATACCGGTGATTCCGCGGTAATTCGATTTTTCGATGAAAGGTGGATACGATGGTGCGTTCGGTGAAAGGCAAATTGAGGAAGTGTCGACGAGGTGTGTGCTTCGAATGAAACGAACAGGATGGTGAGATTGTATAACAGAAATTTTCGACGAGACGAATTTCGGGGAAGATTGTCTCGACGACAGGCTATGATTGGAAAGATGATTCGATGGCTTGAAGACTTCAATTTCCAAAGCCTGTAAAACTGATGAGGCAAGATGATTTTAAACAGAAGAGTTTTATTTCATAAGGAAATACTTTCCATAATCGTATGTTATTATTTTCATGTCGTATTATTCAATTACACAAAATTGTAGGTTTTCATTTTTCATTTACTTTTATCAATGAGTTCCTCTCTTCTTTCTACGAAAATGTATCTAGTCGCACGTTCAAATTAAATTCTATTTATCCATAAATTAAACTGAGTCTACGAATATTGTCAATTTTTCTCTCGAATTCAGAAAGGTAGGACATTTATCAAATTTCCAAATTACATTTCTAACAAATGTATTTATTCGGAAATAATAAATTGAGAAAGGTAATTGATCCTAATAAACCACGAGATTATTAAACTGAATATACAAACGAGTGTTCAAACAGTAAAACGTACAACTTACACTATATCGAACATCCAGACATTATTTTGGAAAAATTCACCTATTTATTGAATGAATTTCCTAGAAAAAGGAAAATGGTACCTGCACAATTTCGAAGGATATCGTACCACAATTTTTCAGACCGAATTCTTCTAATCATTGACAACCATTCAGACCATGAATATAATTCAAAGAATCTATAGAATCTACGTTAGATCATTTACCTTTTTAACATACTGTTGACGGTATACTGTGAAATTGATCGGGTCTCAGTCTTCTCACATATTTGCAAAATATGTGTATTCCTGTCCATAAATCTCCTAGACTTGTCTGCTTTAATTGGAATAATTATTAGAATTAATTATTAGAATATTTGATGTTAATATCAACTTTATTTCACAATACAAATTACTTCATAGTATAAAATCGTGCACGTTATAATTCGCCTGAATAACTTAAACAATAAAATGGCAAATAAAACGATAAGGTATCAATACGGAAAATCGTACCTGCATACATTCTAACCATCATTTTACCGAAAACAAGCAAGTGTCCGATGATCTACAAATGGAGTGTACATGAGATATGTATGAAAACAATGTAAATATGTTTATCGGGGTATAAATATATTACAAACATTTTATCCTTAATTTTCACGACGAACAATGCACACGACAACAATGCAAACACACAATAACGCTCGGTCGTTCTCAACGTTGGAAAAATGAAAAACGGCGAGTCTCGTCTGGCGTGAAAAATATTAAGCACCCACATCTTATTTCTAAAACGATCTTACCAAAACCACCCATTGAAACGTCATCAACGAGCCAAACCCCAGAACCACAGAACCTACATCGACTACCCACATCGCATCCCCGAAACGAACCGCGCCAACAATCAATGAATCTCCCCCAAAAAGTCTCCCGTCTCGGACGAACCACCCTTTGCTGCTCCCTTCATCAACCCCCCACAACCATCGTCTCGCGATCTCGCGACAAAGAGTGATCAAAGGGAGGCAAGGTTTGGGTCATTAATCATCCGCGGACAGTGAAGCGAGCAATAGAGGGCCGGCCGAAAATGGCGGTCGACACGCATCGAATTGCTGAAACTGCGTTCTGGCTGCCTCCCCGATTGGCCGATTCGCCCTTGGCTCTCGCAGGGGTCGAACATCGTCCGTTTCCTCAAGAAGCGTCGCCATCCTGCGGCGAGCTTTCGAAGCTCGGCTGGATGCTTCGCACGCACGCGTTCCGCGCAAATCAGTTCGCGCGCGAGACCAGTCACCCCTTTTCGAACACGTTCACCCTTGGATCATGCGTTCAAGTTAGGTTAGGTTCTCTAGGAGCATTGCGATACAGGGTTGGTACAGCAGTGATCGTTTAACCCTTTCGCCTCTTGATTTTGCGTTACTTGTATTATTTGTATTTATCCTATGTTTACACATAGTTACGATTATATGGTATTTTCGTAGGTAAAGTGCGCATGCGTATGGAATTTTATATTCTTCGCGAACATAGCTAGATAGGATTTTGAATTATTCGAATATCTTGGTAATTTGACTATTGAGTTATCGGTGGAACACGGACAATGTGGATTCGTTGGAATTTAACACTGCCGTAATTTCGCTTTAGTTTTAGCTGAGAAAGGGGCTTTTAACTTTTCCAGAAAATCACACATGCGAATAAGATTAGAGCGATAGAAATTAAGTAAAGATTCGATTCTCTCATTAAACATTGTAACGAGTATGTTATATTTCAAATATTTTATATATGCTTACATACTATGTGTATTTTCGTATTCTTCAATTTCCTTTAAATTGATAAACATCCGTAGTCTGATCTATTTTTTTGGTATCAGGAAGCATTTGAAACGAAAAATATGATTATCGTATATGATCGAAACGATAAACGTTCGAACGATAGAAAAATACAATTCGAAACGGATCGGAGATGATCCAGGGGATGAAATTACTGTAATTTTGGGAATGTTGAGCTGCGATTTTATCGACAGGGAGAAATTATTCGAGGGGGTTGAAGTAAATCTCGCGGTAGAAAGCGAGGGCTCTGCTTGCGAACACGAGAAGGGGTGGTTTTGACGAAAGGTTAGGTTGGTTTGAATTGTTGCTATAGGGTGGCTGCGAGAAGTTATAGTATTGCATGTTGAAAGATGGGGTGTCTTGTGATGCGTGTAAAAGAAGTTGAGAGAATTGGCTTCGAAGGGTGAATACTACGATATTGTAATGGTGAGGTAATTTGGCTGTTGAGGAATTTAATGGATCGATGGATGAAAAGATCTGAGAAAGAATTTGGGGATAAAACTGAGATCTGGTTTCATATAGTTTGAATTTGAAATTTAAAAAGTTGAATTATGAATTTCGCCATTTGATTTTAAATTGTGAATTTGGTAGTCTAAGTTTGAATTTAAAAATTTGAATTGTGAATTTGCCTATCTGAACTTAAATTGTGAATTTGGCAATCTGAATTTGAATTTAAACATTTGAATTGTGAATTTGACAGTCTCAATTTGAATTAAAAGATTTGAATTGTGGATTTGACAGTCTAAGTTTGAATTTAAAAATTTGAATTGTGAATTTGACTATTTGAATTTAAATTGTGAATTTGACAGTCTGAATTTGAATTTAAAATTTTGAATTGCGAATTTGACAGTCTGAATTTGAATTAATAGATTTGAATTGTGAATTTGACAGTCTAAGTTTGAATTTAAAAATTTGAATTGTGAATTTGCCTATCTGAACTTAAATTGTGAATTTGGCAATCTGAATTTGAATTTAAATATTTGAATTGTGAATTTGACAGTCTCAATTTGAATTAAAAGATTTGAATTGTGGATTTGACAGTCTAAGTTTGAATTTAAAAATTTGAATTGTGAATTTGCCTATCTGAACTTAAATTGTGAATTTGGCAGTCTGAATTTGAATTTAAAAATTTGAATTGCGAATTTGACAGTCTGAATTTGAATTAATAGATTTGAATTGTGAATTTGACAGTCTCAATTTGAATTAAAAGATTTGAATTGTGGATTTGGCTGTCTGAACTGAAATTGTGAATTTGACAGTTTGAATTTGAATTAAAAGATTTGAATTGTGAATTTGAATATTTGAATTGAAATTGTGAATTTGACAGTCTAAGTTTGAATTTAAAATTTGAGTTATGGGTTTGAAAATCCTCATTGGATCTCGAATCTGCGAGTTTCTAATTTGCACTTTAAAAAATCCAGGTGCAAAATTAGCAAGGTTATTAAATGTTTTATTTGTTTGTTCACTAAAAGAATATATATACATAGGTAGTATATACAATATACATGATTTTTTTTCAATTATACCTAAATTCACTTTCACTCTTCATTCAATCATTACTCTTTTCATCATCACACGATTATATTATCTTAACCAATTTTTAAATAAATAACTATTATTTAATAATATAAAGTTTCATTGTTAAATGTTATAATCCTCAGATCCACCCAACTCATATCACGAATTAATCCTTTCACGCGTGTGTGTTCATCACACTTAAACCGCCATCGTAACATACGCTGATAAAACAACTCATAAGTAAACGTAATTTCTCTTCGCTTACAATTCATCCCAGTCTTTCAGCAGTCTATCTGCATAAAACTTGGTCGTACAATCGCCGAAAGCAATCTCCAGCACGCCGAGCGTACTTCCGTCGTCTCAAACGGCGTTCTTCCCCCCACTTCCGGTATCCGTTCGTAGAAACTTCTCTCGTATGGATTCGATCGTCATTTCCATATCAGCCACGACGATCGATCGCAAACACGTGATACAACCCTCTTGGTCCTCGGGGTGCGTTTCACACACTGGGTGGTCGAAAAGTCACGCAATCCGTATCCTAATAGTCGTTTCAATACAGTTTGCGCGACATTTCAACCACCCGGTATCGTGGGCATAGAATCCTCGTAGTTTCTTCAGTTTTTTCACATCCTTAACAATTAATCGTATATTTTGGAGCTTCTTCGATTGAAAATTTGCATTTGTACAATCAAGTACACGAAACATTTACGTGTAAATCTATTGATACGATTTATATTTCCTGCAAGGTTACGTTGATGATTTGTTTAGACGATAGATAGAAGAATCTTTCTCTTGTAATCGTATTCAAAACATCTGTAGCTTTTCCATTTTGTCAGAGAACTTTCTCGATTTTCAAATATCTCAAGTAATTTATTGTTAAATATGTTTAATCCTTCTCTACAAATAAATCATTAACAATTAGAACTGGTTTCGCGTAAAAGATAAAATTCAACACTAAGACTATCGACTTAGATGTTGTACATATTAATCAACGTAATTCAAATGATATTAATTAAGTAAATAAATCTATATACTTATGTCTGTGTCTAAATCAAAGGCAATATTAATTTTGGCAAAAACAACCGTATGTTCCAGCTGTGAGAAAAGAAAATTTGAAATCTGTCATTCTGACGGATTTGATAGGTCCACTGTTAAATAAACAGTTTCCTACATCGTTTCTCTAACAATTTTCAAATACGTATCTACTTTTCAACTAAATAATTTTCAAATAAAAGTGATAAATGTAAAGGGAAGTGAAAACGAGAGTAAAGAATACGATTAAGAAAAAGAATCGTTAATTGTCAAAATAAGCTTGGAATAAATGTCAGGGAATAAATTATGCGGTAATTTTCTGAATCAGAATCCGGAGTTTGGTCAATCGTTAGCGCGAGCTTTCATTCATAAAATTCTCGAACATTCTGCGCAAGTTCGACCGACATACAGCGGACTCTCTTTCAACCGAGGGTGGCTTGTCCGCGTTGCATATTTAGGCTCTTTCCCTTTCACTGGATCATTTCCCGTCCTTTATGAAGCTAACGACTTTCGAATAATGTATAATTGTTTTACGATGAATTATCCACTTTTATTACATCTACGTCTAACTCTTCGAATCCATTCTTAATCAGCACATAACAATCTAAATTGTCGTTTTTAGAAATACCATTTCAAATGTTTAATCACAGTTTAAATCACGCTATTTTACAATTAACTTTCTCGATGTTGATGTTCGAAGTTTCAATTTTAATTCTTCCAATCTATTTCTCGTTAAATCATCTGAATTACTGTCCTTTCAACAATCTATCAAATTCAATCACACTATTTTCTAATCAATTTTATTTTCATCTTTTTATATTTTTATTATTACGAATATTGAAAGTTTGTTCCAACTACTACATAGACAGTGAAATGCGTAGCACCATTCATCGATTGTTTCAACCTTCGCCGACTTGCCGTTACGTGTATTTCGTGGTTGTTAGGAATTCTGACGCCAAACGAAAGGTTTAATCGATTGTGCGGACGAGACGTTTCTCCGACGTAGCAGGCGTATTAAATAATTGCGTATTAAATCATTTGTTTAACGTCCTAGCACAATATAATACCATTGTTCATCGGCCATTCTTACGAGATTTCTGTAACGATAACATCTGTACAAATTCGCTTACTATTATCCACGTCACTTGTACGATTTTCGAACGACTAGCTACAAATACAAGGAAAAGAAACTAACAAAGTAAGATACAAAGGCACTTTTTTATCTTAAGATAAGATTAGAACACAATTTCTATCGCATGACGAACGATCCTCTCGTAAAATCGTTGCCACGTCTCTGGCACCCTTGCACTAACCCCATTTCACCCTTCGATCCTGCCAGGTTGCCAAACAGCAGTTCACTCACGCCATTATCAAACCGCCAAACTCGATTCACAAAGCCGGACCACCGTAACCAATCACAAAATCCAATGTGGGCAATTCCAAACGCAACGATCAGCTTGACTCGTCAGCGACCAACAAACTACCAAATTGTCTAAATTCACCGTTGTTCTCACTGTTCCTTGGAACAAGGAGAAAGGGAAGCAGAGAAAGTTGGTCGAAGGGATACGTCGAAGCGAACACAGTCACAGCTCGCGAAAATTCCGAACGAAAACGAAAGCAGAACGTACGAACAGCCCCTTCCACCCCCGCGAGAGAGGTGCACGCAGCGCGACCGTTCCATCTCCCATAGACCGGCCGAACGCACCACAGATTCCCGGCACCACCGTCGACCACCCCCTTCCTTCTCCGCCCTCATCCCCAACACACCATTTTCCATCCCTCTTCTATTCGAAATACTAACAAACAGCTTTGTGCGTGCACGCAAAACCAGCGTACCCGATGGTTATGCCCATGGTGAGCCACCACGTGCGCGCACGCGTCCCCGCTGACGCAACACGTACGCTGACGTAACGAGAAACCGACAGAACCGAGGACGTTTTATCGAGTGGAGGTTAGGACGACGGCCGGTTGCGCTTGCGTGCGCCCTCCTTTCCTTCCGATACACGCTTTCCGTGCACACCGGGCGAGACCGCGTCAGACTTTTCCCCGGTCGCGAGCCAAACGCGTATCATTCGTGTATTTCGGCTTTTCCTTTTGCTCTCTGTCTGTCTGTCTGTCTCTGTCTTTCAAAAGTTCTCCTGGAGCAACGGTCGTCCGATAACACTTAACCCAAGGATCGTCGGTAGATACGGCCGGTTGTGAACGATAGCGACGTCGAGGACACTGTGAAAGGAACCGTGTCAGTCGGTGCACCCTGTGCGTCACGTGACGACCGAGACCGCGACCTATCGCAAGCAGAGGAGCAGAGACTTGGAGGCTGTACGCGGCACGACGCCGCTCTCCACGCCGCTTGCAGGGGTTTTCGTGGGTGGAGCGTGTGATCGATAGCGCACCAAACGGACTAAGGGGGTCGTCGCCAAGGTGAGAAACGCTGCAGATACACCATGAACAGGATGAACCACCTGCGAGCCGAGACACACACCCGCGCACGGGGTTTGGCGCATGGGGTTCGACAGACTGCAACGATGATCGTTCGGGGATGCGCGTTGCTATGCTTTCGAACGGGGGTACAACGTGGATTCGATGGGGCGGTGGTGGGGGGCAGATGTGGATTTTTGTCAAATTACAATCGCGTGAATCGGCGAGTGGATTGGAGGAAAGTGATGCAAACGGGGATGAATGTTGATGTTTTTGAGGCTGGTTCGGTATGTGGGTCAGCGGTCGACGCCTCGGGCGCTGCCTCGTTCAATCTTTCGAAGGGTGGAGGGTGCTTGGGGCGCTTCGAGAGCCAACGTGGATGAAAATGGAATTAAATGAATTTTTTCTCCTCTTTTCGAGGTTTCCCTTTGGTTTTGTTGGAACGTGGGTAATGCCAGGTATTTTAACCCTGCTACTTTCCTCGGATTTAGGTTAATGAAGGTATTCGAACACTTGCGGATACTTTTTATGAATGCACCGAGTAGAATTAAAATTTCATTGACACTGCAACGAGACGCGAGTACTGTGATAAAGATTGATAAGAAGATTAGGTTTGCTAATAAGACATCGATAAAGTTCGATGTAACTTTGGAAATGTAGTATATAGAAATTACAAGAGTACAAGTATACCTGTGTTCTGGATAGGTCAGAGAACTATTTCAGTAGCCAATTATCCAGTATAACGATAGATCTTAATATAATCAATCGTTATATGTTATATACCAATTTCTTTTTATTAAATATACATTTGCAATAAATATCTTGCAATTTCTATATATCTCAGATTGGTTTCAAATTTTATTATCGTTATTGATACGCGCGATTTTTCGTTTCAATTGTCGATGGTCGTTTTAAAAGCCGAGAAGTCCTTGAAACTAAAGCGAAATTGAAACATAAAAGATTCAAACACCGCAGCAGGGTTAAGTTGTTGAAGGTGAGATCGAGTGGATTGAAAGTTCGCGTCGCGATACAAGTTGGTAGAAAAAACTTTTATCGAGACGAATGCTTCGGTGGTGTATTCAAAAGTTCAAGTATTATTACGTACCTATATTTCTCCTCTTTTGTCCTCCTATTCTCTTTATTTCTTCTACGTTCTTTCCCCTGGATTTAATCAATATTTCTCTCTAGAAACCGGCTGACAGGTTTTTTCTTCTAAAGCATTCAAAACTTCAATCCGCATATAGATTACACTAACTTTTTTAAAATATCACTATTTTTACTTATTCTCTAAACAAATTGCATTAAAGTTAATCGCGATTTAATTACTTCGAAAACATAGTTAAACATAGTCGATAGAATTTCGTTAAGTAAATCGAAATAAGATTTGAATGTTTCTAGAAATTGATCATCGACTTTAACGTTAAAATTTTCAACGTTCTTGGAATCAATTTGTAATCAAAAATATCGAATTTCGAATCTATATTAAGTCGTGAATTTTTCATGCAAATAGTCATCGAAACCTGACCTTGATATTAGAAGTTAAGCCGCATCCAGAGTTTCAAGATGGAGGTCGGTCTAACCTTTCGGCGTGGCATTTAATCGATATCGAACCGTGGTTTCAAAGTTGTGGCTTGTGCATTCCTATCTACTAAATAACCAACGCGACGCCACGGCTCAACTCGAAACAAACTTTCCTACCGATTTTCTCTAAAATCAACGATGAGAACCGCGAGATATTATGCTACTCGCTCGTAGCCTACGCTTATTCATTTACGTATTAACGTGTCTATTTCCTAGGAACGAGCAATAAGTCACATATCGTTCGATCGGCGAGTGAATAATCCTGTATTATGCGGTGTAATTTAGACGAGAAACGGCTGAACATTTGTTTCTACGATGCTTTTCAAAATAATCTCTTTCGAGATTTGAATTGAGCGTATCAAGTGTTTTATTCCAACTAAACGGAAGAACAGAAAGAACAAACGGAAGCAGATATCGTTTTATTATATTTTTCAATTTGAAAAGCTGTAATCGAGAGACTGTGGATGTTTATGCAAATTCGTATCTTTAAGAAATACATATATGAACGTAAATATAATGCAAATTAACGACATATGCAATCATTACGATCTAAAATAAATTTGAAAATAATTATACAGAAAGCTGTAAGACTTTGCAAGGATTTAGAGTTGTATCAAAATTACCAAAAACATTTACAATAGAATTTAGCGATCATTTCGCATACCAAGTTTTCCAAAGTAACCAGGATAATATTTGATTGCAAGAAAGAAACGTAACGAACGTTGTTTCTACTGGTAAATATTACAACGACCACTTTACTTTGGATATTTTCTATATCGATCGTAACGCGTTCATTCCGCAAACCTCGACGCCTTAAGATTTGTCATAAACGTAAAAATCCGCAGTCTGGCAATCGATTGCAATTTTCCCTCTTTTAGACAAATAAATTCTTGATCATAAAAGATTAAATCGTTGGAGAAATTGTGGCTATTTGTCACAAAAGAGGACTTGAATGTCGCAATAAGTCGGTTACATTGGAAATGTCGTTCACCTTTGCATAAGAGATCGCGAATTACGTTTTTGACCCAGTTCCACGATGCAGAGAAACGTCCGTCAGGGACAACAATTGCAGAAACGCGTGGAGAAAATAACCGCGACGAAACTGGTATACCGGTTACTGCGTGTAATTACGACTGGCTCAGAAATTAAACGTAACGCGTTAACATTTTGCCGATTTCTACGTTTGCGATTATCGCATCGATCGTAAGAATATCTAAAATTATCATGCGTGATAACTGATAACCATCTGATTGATAAATCAAGTTTCGAACTTTCTTCCGTAGAAAATTCGTCGAGTTTACACATTTGTGCTTTATTATTATTTTTTTAATAACTTGGATAGTTTCATTGATGCTTTTTAAATGAAAATTTAGAATTAGGAATATCGATGAAGCTTTCAATTTGTAGAGTTTACACATTTGTGCTTCATTTTTTTTTTTTTTTTTTTTTTTTTTTTTTTTTTTTTTTTTTTTTTTTTTTTTTTTTTTTTTTTTTTTTTTTTTTTTTTTTTTTTTTTTGTTTAATAACTTGGATAGTTTCATTGATGCTTTTTAAATGAAAATTTAGAATTAGAAATATCGATGAAGTTTTCAGTTATAGTTTTAGTTTTATATAGTTTCATGTATTGCGATGGTTTCTGATATGAAAATTGCAGAATTAAAAAATCGAGGAAAAATATTGAAAGTATCAAGAAACATGTAGAATTCGAAGTATTTAGAAAATTATTATTATTTCGCGACACAGAATTTCGATTTAGAATAAGAATTGAAGAACTTACACAAATATTAATCTCTGTTTAAAAAACGTACAACTGCAAGTTGGATGATTATAGAAATATTGAAATGTTCTAGAGATGATTATTTTAACGATTCATAATATACATCATTCCCATCTTGATTGCTTTATTAATTCAATTGCTATTAAAAATATGTGTTACTACATTAATAAAGTATACAATGAATCATAAAATCGTTCGCATCGTAGTTAACAGAAGAAAATATTAGTTTTAAATACAAGATAAAGTCCGAATCGGACACGATGTTCATTTTGTTCGCGTGTTCCCGCGTTATTATCGTTAACGATATTATCATCTTTGCCATTGTTCCGGCAAACGACGCATCCGGATGTTATTTTTAATCATAACCTAGAGAAACGTGACGTATATCGCTTTTATCTCTGCTTACATCCCGCTTTTCACATGTTTCACGTCGCGTGATTGCTGCTTCACCTTCTATCGTTTGATATTTATTAAATGTTAAGTAATTCCGGCTTTAATTAAGTCGATTTAACGGACGCTTGTTAACGCTCCTTTTTATTTCAGAGGATTGTACAGTTCTATGTAATGTACACTAACCTAATTAGCTTTCTATGAATTATTTCTATCAGTCTTAACCATAAACTTAAGATATATAAACTTATTGAAACTGCAAGCAGGAAATAAAATAAAATTTCAATATCAAAATTTGAATTACCTCGATCAAAGTTCCTAACGTTGCTCAACGAGTGATTTCGAATTTTTCAATCGATGAAAATCGATGAAAAATTTTAGATATATAGTAAAAATCTTCGCATATGTTTAAAATGTTTAAAATAAACCTAAACGTCTTAATAAATACGATTAGTATTAAGAGCTGAACATCGATTAAGATTAATCGAAATTATAAAAATTCTCCTTTTATATTTAAACCAGAAACGTTGCTACTTCCTAAAAAATGAATCATTCTATCGATAATTTACATTCAACGACGAATTTTAAAGCAATCACGTGTAATTGCCATATTCAACAACAAATTGAAACTTACTGACAGTTTTTCATATTGAAAAATAAATAAATGGAAAATAAGAAGTCAGATACTAGAAAACAACATCAAATGGAAACTTCCGTACACTTTGTGAATTAAAAAAGTATCGATTCGAATGCTGTGACTAGAAATGTGATCAAGTGATTAGAAGAAAGTCAGGATCACATATCAGGGACTCGTGTACGCGACGTTTCCACGGCAACAATAGCGAAAGTGGCTTCTCGATACAGCACCGTCTCGGCGCGCGGCGTCACGGCGTCGTCGCACGCGACTCCTCAATGTCGTTAAATTTTATCGATCGCTCGATAACGACTGCAAATTCCCCATGAAACGTCTATTCTCCGTTTCATTCATTTCTCTATATCCGTTGCCATTTGCAATTAACCGATCGTTACAGTATCATTTATAGTTTCTAAATAACTTTGATGATCTTCATGTCGCTAGAAGAAGAATCTTCTTCGTGTGATTTGTAATTCAAAAAATTAAACAGTCTCAGGTGTATATTATTATACGTGTTGGTTTTATGAAAGAGACGAGTGATAAAATTGTAATAGTCAGTGTATATTAAAATCACTTTAAGTATAAGAACAGAGATAGCGTATGCCTCGATGCTACTATTCAACTCTGCTACTTTGCTATTCGAATGTCTGACTCGCTATAAACATTCGCTACGATAACTGTCCTAGAGAGCACGTTCGTCTATTTGTGTCGACCGATGGTATCTTAAAAAGTTCAAATGTAACTGCGGTTGACGATTACAAACAACGGTGATAATATTTTGTCCGGTGTTTGTTTATCTTTGAACCTAGCAAACCAAGACAACGTTGCCACTCCAAGGCACAACAATACGAGTCTCTCCCGATTTGAATCTTCCGCTGACTCATGTTCCGCTACAAGTCCAATGACAAGCTATTTATTGCAAGCGTACTCTTAATGGAAAAATTAGTATACGGTGTGAACAGTAGTTTTAAACATACAATTAATGCTCAAGGTAGTCTCATTAAGTATCGTGGCTTATTAATATAACGGATGATCAAATAATTTGCTGATTGTTGCGATGTGTATGTTCCCAATAAATATCTTGTAACTCCTATATTTTCACATTCGTCTCAGATTTTATCATCGATAAAATGATAGCCGTGTCTCGTAATGGAGCTAATGAGACTTCAAAACGATCCGTGTATTATACAGATAGAAAGTTTCTAATAGCAACGTTCGAATAGTTTCGCGAGCCACAGTATAGTAGAATATTGTAACGTGAAATTTATTTTTGAAACTTACTGCACATATAACAACACTAATTATCACATACATATAAGGAGGTACTTATTATACAGGGTGAGTCAGAACACGTGCAAAGTATGGCAGATTCAGCACACTAAAATAAGAAGCAAAGTTCATACCTGTAAACATATGTCCGATATGACCTTGTTTTTGAGGTGCAGTCTATTTTGTACTGTTGGACGTCACTTAGATCAACCGTTTCAAACGATGGCAAATGGAAAGATCCTATTGGCCTTGTTTCCTCACCAGCTCGTCCTCCGGACCTAAAACCATTCGATTATTAGTTATGAGGGCGTTTAGAGTCTCTTGTTTATAAAACGCCAGTCGACAGCGTTGAAATTCTTCGTTAACGCGACGGTCAAAGTTGCTGACAAATTCGTGTAAGTTGTTCGAGCAAGTTGGACAATTTATGACGCGATGCATTCGCGCTTTTATCGAAACTGCACCTGGTCACTTGGAGCAATTTGTTCGGAGGTAGATAAACAACAGTTGCAACACAAAACAATCTGTTACTGGGAAACAAGGCCATATGCTTATGAACTTTCCGATCAACATTCTCATTCAGCCTGTGTAATCGCAAATCTGTCTGTCCTTAAAATTTCTAACTAAATTCCATTCTGTCGAACAGATGCAAGTGTCTGAATATTTCTCGACGTTGGTATATATGCGTAATACGAATTTCGATTTCTATCTCGATCTCGATATCCATCTGCTTTATCATTAAATCGTTCGATCGTGCACGACGCGAAGCACGTAGCAGAATAAATAAAACGAAGGAAGCAAAAGAAGCGAAAGAGAGGCAAGATTGAAACGTTTGGGCGGAACGATAAATGACGAAAGTTCGAATCGCAACGAGGATTCGCGCCGCTTAAAAGATCGATCTTTATTAAACAGGTCGGGTGTCCATTTGACGATCGATTGATCGTTGAATTAATAAATCGTTGCAACGGTATAATGTTTGCTCGGCCGCGATTAATGGACCGTGTCAATCAACGTGTCGAGTCGTTAACGCGATTATTCACGCCGCGCCAACCGTTGCTCCTTGAGCTTTCGATCGAGAGCGATTAATGACGGCCGAAGCTTCGTCGTGTCTTTGCTTATTTTGCGGCGCGCCATCGGCCATGCGAATTTATGGTTTCAGCTGCACGCATTTGCACGCGATCCGAAAGATCCGAGGCACGACGAAGGATGACGCTTTACTTTGCAAATTTTTCGCGCGATTGCGTTCTCGGATGAATCTTTCGACGGATGCTTGTGGAACCAGAATTGACATTAGAGTTCATTATTTTTAGATTAGCACATAAGCGATTGTATATACAGGAAACGTCAGATAACGTTCTCTTCTATCTTGAGCTGAATTTTATATCGAATTTGCGTGTAGCGTATAAAAGATATTGTTCGAAAGAATTAAAAGTCGAATAAACTATGGGATTTTGCTGCAATAATGAAATAATTAAAATGATAAAATAGGCTTAACGGATTCATTTTTCTTTCGTACGACATGTAATAAAGATGCGGTTCAAACAAAAATTCCTTCTTTCCAAAAAAAAGGGTCTCCAAAACGTTACTGCGCTTCCTACACAAATATCGTATGCTCATTTTCAGTGAAATTTAAGCCTCTACATGCAGCGAATAGTTCTCGACCGTTTGCTTATGCTGTGTAAAAGTCACGTTTATATCTACGTCACAAATTTGTCAAAAATAACTAGTATATTTAGAGATATCTTCAAGAACCATGATCCATCTTCGTCATCTTGTGTTCTTTGAAAGGTTCAATGCACAATTTATAACCAATTTTATAACAGCATCGCTAAAAATAAATATCAGACGCAAACAGTATTTATTCAAGTACGAAGTATCATCGAATTTTTAAAATTGTTTTCCTCGAAAACGCTAAAAGTGGACGTACTATATCGGTGTCGCAAGCTATCGATATTAAAGGAAAACAACTGACCGATTGAAAAACGGAGAATCATCAGCATGGTAAACAACGAATTAACATGGTATCGCTTTGAGAGGAAATGGAGCGATAGTGCTCGAGTGGCAAAAGGGTCGCAGAGGGTTGGAACCGGGCGAGGAACGCGAATCGTGGCGGGTGCTCGGGATCACCGGCGTGCAGAGTCGTAAAACACGTGCGAGCGTGGTTCGCGGTGCCGACCACGTAGGTGGGGAACATATGGGGAACCGTGGCTAAATATAGAGAGCGCTTTTATGGCGTGCGGTCGTGCCTCTGGGATCCACGGACGATCCACGAACCCCGATGCCCTTTATCCGATCCGACCGTGCGCCTCTCTCATTAGGGCAGCGTCACGTTATCGAACGGATCGCCATGATTTCGCCAACCCAACATTCGTGAAATCGTGTAGAAACCGTGGTCATGGAGAAACGCTCGATTTAGGGAAAAATTTGTCGAGTGGAAGAGCGTGTCTTTCGTCTCGTTCGACTAATCTTCGTTGTTTGCTGATTGGTTTCGCCACACGGAGATGATAAGTTTCAATGAAATTTTGGAGTTTATCGTTTCTGAAATTGTTTCTTTATTTAAGCCTGACGTAGGTTCTGAGTTATTAATTGAATAGATTTAAATAAATAAGCAGATATTTATTAGATCTTAACGTACTATAGATAGCGAGGAATTTGTTGCGTACCTGTAATGCGTGTACGTTCAGACACGGGTTTTATAAAATTGTAAAATTGCGTGGTTTAGTTTGTCAGGTTTTGTTTCTTTAGCTTTGCTTCTCTTAAAAATTTACTATGCTTGAGAATTATATATGTACACCTGTATTTAGATTTATATTAGGTTTTATACGGTTAGGTTTACGTTCTTCTAATCGATCTTTATAATTCAACGTGGCAACGTACTTTCCAAAGATCGTAGGTTTGTTAAACTTTTTCAAAATCTATCGAAATTCAACTTTCTCAATATTTTATTGTGTATTTATAAATTATTCAAGCTTGAATCAGCTTCCGAATTATGCGAGCGCGAAACACAAATTGTATCGTTTGTTTCAATGGATATCGATCGGTTCCGTGATTAGGGTTGTGGATGTAGAAACTTGTAGTTTTAGTTTGTTCTTTATTTTCGGTTTTTCTAGAAATTTATTCCAAAAACTTATTATTAAATTTACACAAACAAAGGATCTAAAACTACAATCATCCTGATCATACGAGTTACAACTCGCTTCTCGCTCTTAGAATCAAAACAAAAACAGACTGTGTCTGCTTCAACCCTTCGTTCGTTCGTTGGTGAAAAATTTGTCGAAGAAACGGAAAATAGACAAGAACATCGTGTGTATCAGAGCTGTCTGTCTCGAATACGAAACAGAAGCTTGTCTTAATTTAATTGGAATGGTGGCTAGACGAACGTCAACGTCATCGTTCGTCAAGGTTCACGGACGGCCGATGAGTGCAGTCTTTGTTCGCTAACGGATCACAATAAAGCTTCCGACCATGAGTACGATTCGCTTGACTGGCGATGGAAGACGAGGAAACAACGACCGAGGAAGTACACTAAGCGGAGAGTTCAAGGACAGCAAAGGAGTTTCTCTTGCAAATAGATCCTCGTTCTTATTAAAAAACGTCCTAAAGAATAGCAACTCGGAAATCCTTTTCGTCTCCAATGGCGGAGATCGAGACTGAGGAGAGACTTGGCGTCTTTGAAGGTTCATTTGTCGACTACGGGTTTTTATAGGAAGTTTCAGAGTGCAACATTACACAGAATGCGCATAATGTGAAAAGGTATATAACATATCTAAGGTAAGTATAATGTTTTTTATAAACAATTTTCTATCGTGTCTGTCTTTTTCGATTGTACATATTTTTTGACAAATATGGATTTGCATAATAATCCACAGTCTAGTTATTTGCATCTTTGAAACTGTTGATTCTTTTGTGTTACATGATAATGCGATAAACTATGTTTTAAACGATCACGATATATATCGATATGCTGGTTATTAAATACGTAATAGCAATAACGGAATATTATCGAGAAGAAGATCGTTTTCTAGAAATTCCTTGAGTCCCAAAAGTACTTCAAGAGGATGAAATATTATACGGGAATGTATGAGGATTAATCATTTGTAATGAATTTGAAAATGACATTTCTCATCGCTCATATGGGTGTCTAGTAATTAATTTGTCGACCAACCTGTAATATAAACGGATCTATCAATTACGCGGTGAATAATTGACGAGCGCATGTGAATACGACGTATCAAACGCAATGCTGTGTTTTAACGCGGAAAAATCGTTTAAATTGTGAAATTTCACGCTAATGACGATGTAATTATGCATCTTGGCCGCAGCATTTCATTTCCGGTTCCTTTCAATCAATTTACATTATCGATATCTATATTTTTAACAATTTAGAAATAACAAAACTGTGCAATTGAAAGAAATTGATATATTATATTTATAACATCGCGATTAAAGTGTGGATATTCATGCAAGTTCATATTTTTCTGAATACAATTTCAAAAACCGGGCCTAGACGGAACTGTGTTTTACCAAATACCATAACAAACATTACACTCTGTACATGTCACATTATGTGTATGTTGCAAATTTTTATCTTCAAATTATTCAGAAACACTTAAAACTTCGCGGTTTAATTACGATAAACTATCGCTCGTCCCTTAATAGTTTACACATCGTTTAACGATCTATGCTTGTCGTGGATTGCATCGCGTCGTCCAATTTTCCCGCAAAATGAAAACTCGCTCGCCAGTTTCTTGCTCCTCCTTGTATCCCAACTATAAAGAAACGAAAACTCGAGAGCAGAGACGCAACGTTTCTCTCTTGCACTGCCGTCCCTGCGCGCGGAGGGAGATGCCGGAGCGAGATAAGCGACGCGCCTGCTTTCCAATTCGCAACGGATGATCGCGCGGCAGAAGTGCGTGAGAGGTAACGTGGGCGGGTGGAACTTATTGCGGTGGGTGGGCCAGGCAGCGAGCGTGCGACAGAGACCGCCAACGGAACCCGTTTCTCCTCTATCCTCGTGTGCACTGGCTCGTGAAGCCGACAAAGACAAACCCAGACAGAGAACGAATCCATTAAACGAGCACCAACATCGCTGAATCGATTCGTCGAACGAAGAGGGAATACGTAAGAAAAAGGGGAAGACTTATTGCAGAAAGTGAGACAAGGATAGACATATGTATAGAGCGAGCAAGAAACGAAGATAGAAGATATTCGGAGCGGGAGAGCGAGAAAAGGACAAACACAGAAGCGTTAGAGGACGGATAAAGATAGAAGATATTCGGAGCGGGAGAGCGAGAGAAGGATAAACGTACGTGGAAGCGCCAAAGGACAGATAAAGATAGAAGATAGAAGAAGCGGGAGAGCGCCTCGGCTACAAAAAAATGTGCGTGACGCGAGTCAAGAACGACAGAGATAGGGGGAACAGAGTTGTTCCGCGGAACCAAAGAGGGACAGGTATACAATGTGAAAGAAGAAGAAGAAAAATAGAGATAGCGATATACGATACTGTGAGGGAACGACAAAAGCGGAGAAAAAACTGTGCACGCAAACCTGCCGGAGGAGGAGCGATGTATATACTGAACAAGGAGAGACGATTAGACGAGGATAGTCTTACAAGTAGCATGTTAGAGCGACAAAGAAAGGAAGCGACTAGCGTTTGAATGGAACAGAGAACGTGAATTGAAGAAAAAAAGAGACTGTCTAGTATGAAATAAAGGGAGATGGAGCATATAAAGAGCGACTAGTGGAACGAAGAAAAGAGAGCTACATGCTACTGGATAGGGAAGAGTATTATTGAGAGAAAGATAGTCGATATGGGTGGCAGATTGTTTGACAGAGACTGGAACTTTGAGTGGAACGTATGGAACATGAGAATGAAGATATTATGAACGTGATGAGGACGAGGATGGAAGATAGTAGATACGGCGGTAGTGTACAGGGTATTGGGCACGGTAGTGTCGAGTATGTATTGGCTGTGAGTCCGCGGGAGAGAAAAAGATGGGAATATTCTGTCGGTGTTTTGTACGAAGACTACAGTAGAAGAACACCAGTTAAATCTATTCTTTACAGAAAAAAAATTTTAAAATTCAGTGTGCTGTCGATCAATCCCATGTTATCAAAGTTGATCTTTTATTTCTTGCTGGAGCTGTTAATTCGTTCCTTCGTACTCTTCAAAAATGACAAAACATTGCTTGCCTTAATGATTATACCTCTAGTTTTCACAAAACTTCGTCAATTTACCAATTGTTTTTAAAAGACTTACTCCTTTTAACCTTAACAGATTGTTTTCTTTCTTAGATAAATCATAATAAAGTACTTGCTTCGTACTCGTAAATATCGACCTAAATACTCAAAATAAGGATTATGGATTGAGCGTGGCAAGGTTGAGTAAGTTCTACTTTTATCAAAGTTTAATTTTAATCCCGACTTTATCTCCAAATTACGAGATCGTAGATTGCTGGATACAAATCGCGTGTAATATCTCAATGTTTTACTTCAGACAATATTAAAGTGCCTACGTACTACTTATGTAGGTACTTGTGGAAAATGTCATAAAGCAAAAGGTTAAAGAGTAGGGTCACGCGGAGGTTAATATATAGGTAACTATGCTACATGTACGTAGATTAAATAAAATTGCTATTATAACCTTCACCTGGAGAAAGAGTTAATAAAGATAAAAAAAAAAAAAAAAATCTCCAAATATTTAGCAACGCTTAATTTGATAAAATAAACTATAGAAATTACTCGACTCCTCCTTCGAATTATTCTTCATTCCTTAATTTTAAAGTTTAAGCGAAGTTATCGAAGTTTATTCGAAGCGTCGTGTAGTACTTACGCATATTCCATACTATGAGTTAAACAGGTTTGGTATCTTTTTGCAAATGATATTACTAGTCCTCTCCAGGTAATTTCACGGAGACGTCAATTACAAAAATTAACTGGATAATTTTCCCACGATTGTATTTACCGATGGGGAGACGCGAGTGTGCAAATTGGCCCGGGATAATGGCGACGACGTGACGCAGGCATCCGGCCAAAGAAACCGGCCCAATTTTAACCAACTTAATGAAACGAAGTTAAACCATGCTAATAGTCGTTAGCTTAATGAACAATTTTCGTAATTCGCGTCTGTTTTGCAAACTTGTAAATCCATTTTTCAAATTTCTGTCTCGACTGAGATAACGAGGATCGTTAAACTAAAAAAATCGAGAACGATCCGGCTCCGATTTGGATGTAACGATCGATTTTATTTTATACAGTCGTTTTTTCGAATGAGACTGACTGACGTAGCAACATTTTTACGCATTTTTCTAAATTCTTCGTTGAAAAGCATTTTCTTCTAACACGTTACAGAACATTCAATTTTTGTTAACAACATTTTCTTCCATCTGTAACCATTTTTGAGTTGCCTCTTAAGGGATATAAGAAAAGGAATAAAAGAAATCGGACTTTGAAGGCTGATTTTATCCTTTTAAACTTGAGTTTCCGCAGCTAAAAAAAAATATGTATCTACTATCTTTAAACCTACAAAGTTTTTATCCAAATCGGATCGTTCGCGAACGTTCCTTGTTAGTTTATTAATGAAAATTAATATCAGGGAATTTATCTTCATTCTGCTTAAAGATATAGATACATAATTTCATTCTATGAATTATTAGTGTGGCATTATGCTAGCGTTGCGTGCGAAGTTTCAACTTTTTGCAAACGTTGCTTTGAATATTTTGCAGCCCAATTTTCATTTTTAATTACACATTAAGTCTTTTAGTTATAATTTCATTTCTACTAATTGCTTTTAATTTTAATTGAAAATCTTATGATTTTTGCGAGCAACGCGGTCGAATGATTAGGCGATAAAAGAATCAATTAAGGGAGCTTTATTTATTGTCGCTGAAACTTAAGAAAGGGATAGATCTTTGCTAAAGAAATGAAGAAAACTTTGATTTGGGTAGACAAGCGTAATTCTAAGTTTTTGCAAGTTTTTTACGTCTTTTGCGAGCAACATTACAATTACATAATTAGGTAAGAAAAGAATTAATTAAGCAAGTTCTTTGCCACTTTTTCAATACCCCATCGAATCTATAATTTACGAAACAATAGAGAAATTCGTTTAAACTTTCGTCAGTTTCAGCGCGCTCCTGGTAGTAAAAATATCGCATGTTTCCGCTGACGTAGCATGTTTCTGCGAGCCGACGTGCAATTTTTAACGATGTTTGCTCGTCTAGATTCGCGTCCTGGTATTTTCCTCGAACTAACGAACTTTCGTTTAGGAAACTCGCGTCGCGATGCCCCGCTTTTCAATCCGCTTAACGCGGTTTCATTTATGCAAAAGTGACGGCGCGCACGTTGAAGATTGTTCGGCTCCCTCGGGGCTAAATCCGATCTGTTTACGCAACCGTGACTTCCAGACGACTGCAAATTGCCACGTAAATGTATTACCGAACGATCTCGTTAATTTCTACAAGTGTTTCTGTCGTCTTTATCGTTTCGTATCAATTCTACGCTCACTGTAAGACACATACCATTAACAGACAAACAGTACTTCTTAACATTACGTGTACGAAGAAATATTACAATGTTGCGAAGGTTAAGACATTTATAAAAATCTGATAAATTTCAATGAGCATTAATATGATTATTATAAATTACAATTTCGCTCGAGATCTTGAATTATAAATAACTGATACATTTAACACTAGAACCTGCCTGCAATATGTACTCAAATGTTCTGTATATAAGTCAATATATTTATATTTATATTTATATTTCAAATGATATTAATTAAAATAAGTAAATCTATACAATTGTGATTTTCTAAATAATGATACATATGTTGTCAGTATAATTGCATGAAAAGGAAATCTGAAATTTGTCAGTATCATAATATTTGCCATAATAATAATGCATAAACAAAAATTAATTTCTTTAGCATTTGTAGGTATTCATCACGTTTCTCGATGACTATATTATTTTAACCAGTCGCAAGATTCGTAATTTTTTCACAAATTTTTAGCACAATCTTGTATCTTCTATCGTACCTTTTTTTTGGTAAATATAAAAAGATATGATCATAATACGATGATACACATGATAATAGGAAGAAGAAAAAGCATTGGAGTACAATTGGCGGCTACAAACAAACTGGTCGGCTGAACGGTCGATTGATGAGAATTGTAGTGAATCGCTTGGTATGAACGCAAACATTTGGTCGACTAGTTTCGTCGACCATCGACTAGTCTACTTGATCAATTTTAGTCGACAGATTTAGTCGACCCGGCCGTAGCCGTCTTAACGTACACTTTGTTTGGATAACAGAACGTTCAAATAACAAAGTACCTATTCGGATAATAGAGTATTTTTGAAAAAATAATAAACCTATTTTGTTCTTTTACTGTTTGAAACGTAAAATATAAAATACGAAAGGTAGAAAAGAAAATGTTCAACGTGGAATTAATATCAGAAATAAAAAACAAAAATTTTAAGCCCATTTTCTTCTTGAACCGTTCAAAATGTAAAATACGAAATTTAAAAATAAAGATTGAATTAATGTTAAAGATATTCCTTAACCTCCGCGTATTTTTGAACAAGTAATAAACCTATTGTCTTTGTATTGTCATTGTTCGAAATGTAATACATAAAATACGAAAAGTAAAAAAAATAAAATTTTCAACATTGAATTAATGTTAAAAATATTCCTTAACCTCTGTACCTAGTTAAAAGAGTTGAGGTCTAAGTAAACCTATAAAAGGAAAAATTCATCCCTTTATGTTTTACGGACTGAAACAGTGAACCCTCGCCATAAAAAAGCTTATTTCAGTAAGCAAAACAACCCTTCGTCACCTCGCCCCATACCGAAGCCATATTGCTATAATTTGCCCTTATAAATGGCGAAACTCTTTGCGAATGTCATAATCGACAAGGGATGTTGCGTATTCGTTTATCAAGTATTCAGCCCCTCGCGAATTCCCTCGAATCGAATTACGAGCTTACAAATCTGCTTCCATTCACTGACTAACGGTGCTTTCTCTCTTAACAGACATCTGATGTGACGTCGTTGAACAATCTGGTGGGCCGTGTAAAGGGGCAAAATGAGGGGTGGCAGTGGTGACGTCCCTCCTATGGTCACCGTCCCCGCCTCCGCGTCTCTTAACGTGAGTATACCGTACATTTTTCCCTATCAATTAAAAGCTTGGAATTAATATCTGTTTCATGGAACCTAAGAAGGAAATTTAAAAGGATGTCAACTTGGTATTTCTTTGCCTTGCAACACTATTTCATAAAGAATCTATAGAAGTAAAGAAAATTCTTATTAATTTCCAACGAACGAGATTTAATAAACAAATTTCTTGTAAATTTATAAAGATAATACAATTTTACGCGGTGCCTGATGTACATACAGAAAAAGACAAAGAAATACTTACCTACTCGATCAATTCTGGAAACTCATGATGGATCTTGATAATTATGGACAATAGGAAAGACGTTGCTCGTTACACGTTTAATCAGAATCACTATAGTTGCGTAGCTAACATAGTTACACGAATTACGCCGTGTAGCGGTGTGCTTCTAATGCGTACAAGGCCGCCATACATAAAATAATCGATACACGTGTGATTAATATTAGGTTCTCCGAAAAGTGTCTTTCTTTTACAGACACGTCTTTTACAACGACGCATCTTTATACAAACATGAAACCTAATCTGTCGAACGTTGTGATCTTTATTTTGATAGAACAAAATGGATCATATCAATGGATAAAATAATATGAAACGGAAAATGTTGTGCGTTCGTTATTTCCCTATAAAACGAAAGAAACTTTTCGGACGACCTAATATTATCGAAAATTTGGATCGTTACTTTTCAAATAACTGTTTTAAAAAATTACGAAAGCCAGAAAAATAAAGATACCACCTCGACCATCTTGATCCCCAGGCACGCGTCTCCTATAAAAAGCAAACTTCAAAAGGATCAAAGTTTCTCTTCGACAGATCCTTATAAGTACACCTCAGCCATCATCCACCTTGGTAATACACAATCTGCGTAATGTCTTGCCATCACGAGACGACCAAATCCCTGAAGGATTTTTCAAAGTGTCGCGAGCCCGTTTCCCGCGGGATGATTTCGTAAGCCAATTACCGCGGGCGAGTTTATCGTCACCGCGGAACCGGGCCGTCGTTGAGCAACGCGAAAACCGGTGCTGCAAGTATTCCGTTCGACAGTCGTGTACGTAGACCTCCATCGATCCTCTCTGGATCGAACAGACGATCGATTCGATCGTGGATACCCCGCGCGATAACGAGGGTTTCATCCGAACGGAAGGAACATGCTCCTTTTCCCCTTTTTGCTTTTCGATGACACGAACTGCGTCCCTTTTTTCCTTCTTTTTGGATTCTTAAGAGGATTGGAACATCGTCGCAGACATCGCGGTGGAAAATGTTTTCGAGATTATTTTTGGTTGGGATTAACGATGAAGCGAGGATTTGAAAATAGTAGGGTGGAATTTCAAATGTGCATTTTTTGCAATAACGAAGCTATCAACATGTTATCAACGGAGTCGACGTTTTTAATCTTTAACGTTGAGGTCGAGAGACGTTTCTTGCGTTAGAAACGTTGACATTTTGACATACACCGGCGTAGTATTAGGACGTCAACTGGTATTTAATACAAGTTGTATGCTTTTCACTGTTTTTGTCTTTTGTTATTTTATTGTAAGTCGGTAGTTTCATTTATACTATTCTTATAATGTAAAATGCCAAATAAAGTAAGACTTGTTAGAGTTTTTCAATAGATATAACGAGTAGGCGTTGTAATATTTATAGCCGCAGTGCAGGTATCAAAAATTTGTTAGAAGTGGAATAAAATATCTTTCAGAGTACACTGTCAACAATGCGTTAATGGACTGCGAATGTTTACGCAAATTCATATTTTTACCGACATAAGGGAAAAGCTGGAACCTGAATACAAAATCACTTTCATTTGCTAAATATTGTGAAGCATACTATACTATGCATATGTTACACATTTGTGTATGTATAGATGTTACTTTTATTTTATATACCACCATTCAGAAGTATTCAACTACTCGTTTATTTTTGATAAGATATATTTCAATTAGAAAACTACAAACCAAACTGCAATGATTTGCTTCTACGTAATCATCATAGGTACATACAATACATATGTAACGGATGATGTGAGGAGATCGGATTTATATAATAACGACGAATAGATTGTTGTTGTAACCGTCAAATGTATGTAGAATAAATAATAATATAAGAGCTTATAAATACCGTTGATAGACTTTCCTACAAACGTAGTCGCCAGGTAAAATACAGAATGCTCGCGGATAACTCAAAGACTCGTATACCCCGTTAATTCGCAAAATAATGAAGACTCGGTTAATAGCTCGATGATGATAACTGCCCGCTCGCGATCGTGTCCGTTTATTTATACTGGTCGCAGGGGAGTTGGAAAATTCTAATTTGTCTTAGATCGACGGTTGCCCTTAACGACGACATTGTTTTTAGCCAGAGATAATCTAACGTTATTTTCGTGTGTCGAGGCGGTGTCCGTGTTCCGAGGCACAACAACAACATGAGTCGCTCTCCATAGCGAGTCGCTACACATAGTATCTGTATCATAATTCGATTAAATTCATTTCCGGAAGTCAGTAAGCGACGATAAAACTGATGTTCGTAATTGTTCTACCTTACAGAACTACTTTGTCAGTTGGCGAACCCTTCATCTTCAAATTTTGGAGTTTTTGAATTACAAATCAGATTAATGTTAATTAGATTCCTAATTTTAATATAATTAGCGATATTTAAATGACAAATTTATATACCATCATATATGTACTAAAACAAATTATTTCTATGTTTTTTAATACGTAGGCAATATATATCTATATCTTGGTGATTGCATAAAAAGGCAGCAAGTGTTGCTTTCAGTTATTAATTTCTCATTCATTTGTACAATTTGGTAAAAATTGCTATAAATCGACCAAAATCACCGAATACTTACATGTAGTATATACTTCTGTATATATAGACGTTACTTTCATCTCATATATCTTTGTACACGATACTATTAGATTGTCCGAAAAGTGTCTTTGTACAAACATGAAACCTAATCTGTCGAACATTATGATTTTTATTTTGATAGAACAAAATGGATCATACGTAATTCGATAAAATAATATAAAATGGAAATTGTTGTGCGTTTTTCCTTACAAAACGAAAGAAACTTTTCGGACAACCTAATACTTTTATCTCATACATTTTTGTACATGTAGATACTACGTTTATCTCATATACTTTGTTACATCGACGTAACTGTCCATAGGTCACTGAACGCTAGTCTGTTTCGCGCGAAATGATTATTAGCACGTGCAATACTTTTGACATTATGTAATTTCAACATTCAACTCGAATGCTAACTTTATTTCATAATACACAGCGTATATTCATAGATGATATTTCATAGTGTAAAATGTATATTTTAATTCGACTAAGTATCTTACAGATAAGCCATAGAATCAAAGCAGGAAGTCGTTATCTACGTTCTAACGATCGTTTAGCTCGAATCGAGCAAGTATCCGCTGAATTATGGATAAGAGCGTAATTTTTGTCACGTAGAAAAAGAAAGAAAAGAAAAGGCGAAGTATGACAGAATAAACGAGCCATAACGATTTAAAAACGCGAACAGCTATCGGTTATCTACTCGCTGCAAATATAGTAAAAATTCATTAGCAGAAACACGTGGTTTGGCATAGAAGTAGGAGCACCGACACGCGAGTTCGTAATTCTTCGCCCTCCATTTCTTTTCGGCCAACAGACCGCCCTGTGTCGAGCCGTGTCGGGACTTAGGGGTAGTCCCACCCCTAACCACGGCTCACAACGTTCGTGCCCCATGAATTTATCATGTTGCTCCTGATAGAAGCCAGCTACCGATTAGGTAGGCCGTATAAAGCGAGAAATTAGCATTCTCGAGGGAGAACCGAGCAGGATCGTGACGCGCCAAGCGTTTAGGAACGGAAGCGCCACGATTGGATTAAATTATTGCAGCCTCCAGCGTGATTGATCACTACCGCTCTCCTTGGGACGATGAATTGATTAAAATCAATTTTAATCTTGTCTCTAAACTTGCTTTTATGCTATTCGATATTCTTCTAAAAGATTTCTTTCCGCTACGAACTTGCACGTTTCAAGTGCTGGTTTATTTGTAACAACCAGAGTAATTAGACATTTTTTTCAACTATATAGAGTAATTGAAGAATAAAAGTAAGGTGCGAGGAAAATCAAGCGAGAAAAAGGAGGAGACAACCTTTGGTTCTCGCATTTTAAGGACTTTTTCGCATTGTTATAAATGTATAGTAGAATTTCTGTGAGAAATTAGGAATTGGATATTTTCATGGTTTTCGCGCTTCTAGTATTAACAGTAGATAGGTATAGTAATTTTAACGCACAGCAAATAAAATAATTTTTCAATGTCATACAGCTTTTCTTAAAATTAGATTATCATAAAGTGATATAAATATTCCCTGTAAAGAACATGGAAATTTTTATTTGTTAGAATTCTCGCTCTAGTTTCTGCTATTCTGTAATTTATATTTAGCGATAACTCGTCGAAGCTAACGTCGAAGCTAAAATTAAGGTACAACTTTATGGAATTAAAATCATAATTCCGATATCGTAAGCCATGGGTTAATAAACGAGTCCATTTAATCGAAACAATATTATTTATTGCACGTTTATTCGACCAATTACCGCGTTAACCAACACCGTACCGATTTATTTCATTGTATTCCATCTCGTTACACTCACTGTGACGTTTTAATAAATAAAATCTCGAAATACGGTTGTGGAAACAACAAGATGTATCGTCGAGAAATGACGATTCGTGGAGACACGTATCCGACAAGGTTTCGTTTCTCGACCGCGTCACGGAAATTAAATTTTCCGCAAGCAGATCGACGGACGACGAATGAAAAACTTGTCGCAAAGTAAGCAAGTTCTCGGGAAATCGTCTCTGTGCGATCATATCTATTCGATTGAGATTTATCGACGACTAACGAACGTTCGCATAACCAATAACTAAGCAAACTGGTTTACTGATAGCAACTATGCGAACGTTTTTGCATCGGAATGTTTAAACACGCAAGTGCGAAGTTTGATGTTAGTGTAAAACCAGTAGTTTCGGTTAGAACGCGTAATAGTGGCAACTAAGAGCACCGATAATATACTATTCATACAGAATATAAAACAACGTAAATTGTAGTATCGAGTAGAAATAATGATAACTCCTAAATATTACCATTACTACGAGTTAAATATATACTTGATAATATATAGAAATAATGTTGCATAAGAACCGAATAAAATTGTAGCACGTATAAACGAGTGGTTGAAGTTAATAATAACGTTCTAATGATTATAAAACAAACTATAAAAGTAAAAGATAGTAGCGTTGCATAGAAACTGAAGCGTAAGAAATAGAAATATATAAGTTGATGAATATAATAATAATAAAAAATTCTAATGTAAAATTTCATTTTATTATTCTTTTGCTTTAACAATTATCGAGAATAATAGTAATTTGTAATAGAATTGACCAATTTTGAGTATTGAACATACTATTATATATCTATAGCTTAGCATTACTATCTACTTAATGATAGTATATAATAACAATTATTGAAAATAATAAAATTAGTAATAATTTTAAATATCAGATACTATATTATATAGCTTGCCAGTAATATTTATCTAATAATAATATTCTCAATTGCATATTATTATACAATTAAATTCTGTTATCTCGTATTCACAGTTGCAAGTGATTATAAAATGGGACTAAACACATGTTGTTTTATTGTTCACCACGATGTTCTGAACGTAGAATCGATACGTTTCTATAGCAGAGGACGAGAGTCATGTATGATTTATGGAAGTGTTCTGGTTACCAGGGAGAGGCGTCGAAGAAATCCGATGTAATCTCCCTTTCGCGCTGAACGAGCTTGAAAGTCGCGTATGAATCTTTCAGAGACGTTGTTCACTTTCTTTCCGAGTTTCTTCGACGAACGAGCAAACTAAGCTCGAACATGTTTCAATATAAATGCTTCATTCGCCATTTTTCACCCTCTACTTATTTCTTTAACGTTTATTTACGGAATACGCGTAATTTCTCCTTCCTTCTAAATCGTTTTCTATTCGTCGTTACAATTATAGTTTTATACATTTGAAGCTATTCCTTGATCCTTGGGTATCAAATTTGTAATATTCAAAAGTCTGTTTTGTCCTTAAAGTTGTTTTAATCCATTCCAGCTTTCATATTTCTCGTTTTGTTTCATTGAAAATTAAAATGTTATATCCACCGTTCAAGTCAAAACGTTTGAAACATTTTTTATAGAATATGCGGATTATGTTATAAATAATTATTATATAATTTTCTAGAAGATAGTTTATTAAACGAAAGTTTTATTCCTTCGTCGTGATAATTGATTATTGGGAAAATTTTTGTCTTCCTATTAATGCAACATTTTTTATTCGTTATAAAATATGATAAAGTGATGGTCCCAGCTGTGCTTTTCTCAGCAGTATACCTTCCTAATTATTCTCCCTAATGAATAATGAAATTCACTGACTCAATGTCCATTTTCCTAGGAAAAGAGGAATTTTAAAGTTTCAGCTGTAAAAGGGTCTGTATAATGTCTATACAGAAAGATTAATATTTAACGTTTATAACAGTTAATAAATACTAACAATAAAATAAGATTCAAAAGTTTGTCGTTGAAAAAATCGTACACAAATTGACGTACGAAATAAAACGTTCAAAATCTCCAAACTATTTACCAGATATCGTTCATTTATAAATAGTTAATCATCGATAGACCTCGGATTTTTCTGCATTTATAGGAATTTTGGAAGTGCAAAGTCCCACAAAATGCAGATGATATGAAAAAGTAATATGAAATGTCTCTCGGCATAGCGTTTTCTATAGTACTTGGCAAATAGAACAATTTCCCACCAAGGTGCTACCTCGAAAATATGAACTTGCATAAAAATTCGTAGTCTCATTAATCACTGGACTGGACTGTAGATTTTCATGCAAATTCATGTGTTTCATTAATTAAAAAAATAGAATCGATGTACCTACTAGATATTTCAGTAAGCTCCTGGATTAATTTTTTATTATCTATAGCATACCATGCGCGTCGTGCGTAAATTTGACCTTTCTAATTTCCCATAAACGCATAAAAATTCACGTCCATCTGTTAATCCATTAATCGTGCAAAATTCCATTCAAATGTCGAATTCGTTTCTTCACCTCATTCTCGCAGCTTCGGTTTCATCAGCAGTCATCATTAGCGATCGTAGCGAGTACCACTATCGCTTGGCGTTTCGCTAATTGGCATCTGAAGAGATCGCAAGGCCGCGTCGCGTACCGATGGAGATGTCGACCGATCGAAGGACAGTTATTTCAACGGCCAGACACAGCAACGTGGTTGCGTGCGTGCTTCTACGAACTGGTTTTCTCGGTAGCTTTGATAATGCGACAGCCGTGCCTCGTTTTGCTGAGAATTATCGCGGCCCTCTCTGTACCACGAGCGTTTCTTCGCCATATACGCCGCCCCGGCACTGGCCGCGTCCTTGGGATTATAATAAAATATTAAGCGACCGGGATCACCGGTGCGGGGAGTCCGTCTTTCGATCGAGAAGCGACGTCCTCGTGAATTGCTCGTGAATTTACTATACCTATGGCGAGGGCTGGGGTGAGATCTGTGTAGGTGGTCGATATTCCCAGTCTGATAGCTGGTTGGCCGTGAGATTTAAGTTAAAACATCGTTAACCGGACAGATTACGTGGAAACTAACGCCCGTGGGCAGCGTCTTTTAGTTTACGCGAAATGTTTCTCACGGGGGAAATTTCAAATGTGCAAACGGATGATCATTCTTCAGCAACCTGAGTATTATTTTCAGTTTCAGAGTTAGAGTCAATCATTGAGGTCTTTCTGTTTGATTTTTGTTGTTGTTGTTGTTTTAATATTCGTATCGTCTGAATCTGAACCGTATGTCCAAGAACTATCATCTTCCGAATCATTAGTGTTATTGTTGGGACAATTGTATAAATTTCATCGAGGATTTCTTCTTCGTTTAAAAATATTGAATCGATAAAGTATCTATTGGTTCGATGAATTACAGTTTTTGGTCGAGTGTAATTCAATTTAGAGTAATTGTTCGAATAATTTCAAGATTGACGGACGTTGCGCGAGTAATGCAGATTTAAGGTACTTTTGGGCACAAAAGTAGAGGATTTTTGTTCATTTGAAACGTAAGATTCTATGAAATAGATTTGTTAAAAATTATTCCCTGTAATGCGATATAATTTAACTTTCGTAACGTTATAATACACGCGGTAATTATCAACTTCGTTTTGTAATTAACACATTCATTTATGGATATCATCGGTGTACTAATAACAAGTACCACGCTTGATTGTTTTTGCATTTTAATGCAATTTTATCTACACCGTGAAGAAATGAATATTCATTTCATAATATCTAATTCTTATTCACTTTCAAAGTCTACTATAAATATGCAATGCTGTTAAAAAATTATAAGAAACGATTGACTTACTAATTTGCAATAGCGCAGAAAAACATCAGATTTTCGAATTTAAATAATAAAACTGATAGATAGAATTTTTATAGAGCGCTATAATATTTGTACAATGAATTACTTTTACTACCATCGAATAAAATTAATACTACGATAAAACATCTGTTATCATAAAGCAAATATCTCTACATAATATCAACAATCTTTTTATTTGTTTCAACAAATTTTATGTCACACACACAGTATACCATGAAGGGCAAAAGAAAGTGCAAAGTATAAAAGGTACGAAAAGCAGCGTAATTGTAGAAAAAGAGAGTTATAATTGACAATAACAATTAGATTATAAATAACGATATTATACAGATAGTTATCTTCAACAATATGTTACAATTACTACAATCAGGTTATCGTTAATACAGCGTAGTTATCATACTAATTTCCAACATTCTATAAAAATCACATTTACTCGTTTAAAAGACAGAGCTCGAATCTAACTTTCGGAGAATACTATAATTTATATAACGAATTTCCTTTTCTACCATACAATTTTCACCATACTATAAAATTACTACTACGATGAATTATTATTAATCCGTTATTAAAAATCAGATATCTCTGTATCATTGCCACAATATTTTTATTATCAATCAAACCGAAGAACCGCTTCAAAAAAAAAAAGGACTATATCAATGGTGCCATAATTCATCGCGTGTTCACGTTTCCGGTCGATGTTTCATCCGCAGATCATGATGGGCGACGACAGCATGAGCGACGACGTGTTCGAGGTGGAAGACGATGTCTCCATGGCGGCTTCCAGCGGTTTAACACCGAGGTCTATGGGCCAACCTTTGACCATGACCCCTTCGCCGACCGGATATCGAGACTACAAGCCTCCAGCGGAAGTATTAGACGATAACTATGGCTACTCGTCCAGAGACTACGATAGTATGAGGAGTAGCCTGAAAAGGACCAAAGAAGAAGATTCCGGAATGGCGCACAAGGTGAGTTCTGTACACTTTTTTAATAACTAGCCGAGATTATAAAATGATTCGTGATTTTTAAAGTAATTTCTAAACATTATCGATATATTTTTGTGGTATATTTTTTGACATCCTATACGTTTACTTTCTGAGAGGATATGCACGGGGAAAATGGAGTTTAAATCCGGATCGAGTTGTATAGAAACGCGAACCTTCTTCGATATTATGTGGCGAATGTATTCGATGAAAATGGATTTATAGAATTCGCTTCAAGATCGTTTGAATGCGTTGGAAATTTGGAGACCTTATGATTAAAATGGTATGGCTGGATCGAAAGATGAGACATTTGAAAGGATTTCGTGATGGAGATTCGAAGTTGTTTTGACATGGTTTCTTTTAAAGGCTTCGAAGTTTCAGTAATACTACGTATTACGATAAAGTTTCCTAGAAATTGAATAATGTTAAGACGTAATTGGAACTCGATAAGGTTTCTAAAATCCTGATATATTCTCATAATCCGGGGAAATTTCAAGCTACGAATAATTGCCTGAGTGTATGTTTTATTTGACGAATGAATTTAACGAAATTATTTGAATTTTTTTCTTCTTCGCCCCAGATACAAACTTTGCCAATAAAATAGATTTCAAAAAATTGTATGTAACATACCATGAAGGGGAAAAGAAAACCCGAAGGATAAACAGTACCAAAAACAGCGCAATTTTAGAAAAAGAGAGTTATAATTAATAAGAACAATTAGATTATAAATAAATAACAATATTATAACATGGTAACAAATGTTGCAATTACTGCAATAAGATTACCGTTAAAGCGGCACACAAATATTTGTCTGCCACTGCGTCTATGAAACTTTTCTATAATTAATATTCAAATACTTTTGTATGCCACTATACATATACAGCACCTTCGTTTTCATGATATTACAACATCGGTGAGAATAAAGAATCAACGACGACTTCACGAAAATCCATTCGCAAAATAACCGACTTATCTCATAAATCCTTAGGTCCTATTCTGCCTCTTCTGCATTCAATATCCACGAACATACAACTCTCCTAAAACACGACTAACACCCTGATCTCCCGATATCCTTACCATTGCCGACTTTTACTTTAAATCTTCTTCCCTAAAACCTGTGTCATGTACATCCGTAGCCAGCTCACATCCCGCACACTCTGTTTCTTTCAAAATCTATTTGCCCGACGTCTCGCCATTACCCGCCGATGCAACATCCAACGTTAAGTACACGTTAGCTCTCGCGTGGATATTCCGAGTATTCCCGGCATGTATCCAGCCGAGGAAAAAAATATTCACCGCAAGAACGTCGTTTGATATTCATTACCGGCTCATTTGCATGATGGATGGGACACAACGTTTCTCGGATGTAGCAGCAACAAGGTCAGTCATGCCTTCGTACCAAGGTCAAGCTGGCCTCCTCCCCGTGGCAAGCCTGTGGAATAATGATCGGGAATGCCCGAGGATCGCTGGTACGGCCCCCAACACGATCCACTACGTCCTTCCTTCGGCTTCTTCCTTTTCTTTTCGGCTCTGCTCTCGACAGGGAGACCCGTGCCTATCCCTCTTCCATCCTCGATTCGTCTCGTTCTTCTTCGTCGAACCACGACCCCGTTCACCGCCTCTTTCTTCTCAACGTTTTCTTTAACCATTCTTCTATCCCTTTTATGAATATCCTATCTATCTGCGTGTACGTGTTTTGCTTGTCTTGCCTTCTGCCTTTATGCTTGGCTTTTCACACCAATTTCATTTTTTCTTCCGGTTACATCGTTTTGTTGTTGTAGACGACTTTGTGTGTTTTGTACCATTTTCTGGAGATTTAAAGGGATTTGAGGGGACGAGAATAGTAAAACGGCAAGTATAAGCTTCGATCGAGGAATTTGAGTTTGGTGGGTCTTATTTATTTGAAAGTAGCTGTTATTTTATTTATGTTAATATACAAGTATGCTGAAGGATATATGTAATTTAAAGTTCATAATCTACATCGAATGTTGCTGCTTTATTGAAGATAAGAAAACATTATAAAACTTTAGGACGATAGTTCCATTACTATTTGCCTATCATTCTACAATTCTCTCTTGCGTCTCAAATGAAGAAAAAGAATAAAAAGACAAAGATCTTTACTTCTAATAACCATTCACATAGAGTACGTATTATTATATAATTCTCACTTCTAATGCTTGAAACTGTCTTGATCTTTTGCTGGATATTCCCAAAGAAATAAGATACAATTTCTTCCCTCTTATATTATAAATAAAAGAGAGAAAAAGCAAAATAGCAATCATCTATAGAGCACAACTACATAAATCCAATTCCTAATGCTTGCAACCGTTTCGATCATTCCCTTGAAAAAGGAATAGGATACAATTTTCCCTCTCCCATTTAAAAAAGAAAACAGAAAAATCAGTTCTAACAAGCATTCTCCCAGAACACTGCTACATAAATCTCGAACCTAATGCTCGCAGTTGCCTCGATCCTTTCGTGGACATTCCAAACGGAACACGATACAATTTCCTCTCTGCCATTGCTAATAACAAAAAGGAAAAAGGCAGCCTAACAATCATCCGCTAGCAATCATCCATAGAGCGCTACTATATAAATCTCATTTCTAACGTTTGGAATCACCGCGATCGTTTCCTGCGCGTTCCAAAAGGACCAGGATACAATTTCCTCCCTCCTATTTCTGATGAAAATAAAACAAAAAAACCAGTTCTAACAACCATTCTCTCAGAGCATTTCTACATGAATCTCAATTCTAACGCTTGCAATTGTCTCGATCCTTATGTGAACATTCCAACGGGAATACGATACAATTTCCCCTCTTGCATTTCTAATAAAGGAAAAAGACAAAAAAAGGAAAGAAAAATCAGTTCTAACAGCCATTCTCCCACAACGCCGCTATATAAATCTCATTTCTAATGCTTGCAATCCTGACTCGATCCTTTCGCGGACAGTTCAAAAGGACCAGGATACAATTTGCCTTCTTGCATTTCTAATAAAGGAAAAAGACAAAAAAAGGAAAGAAAAATCAGTTCTAACAGCCATTCTCCCACAACGCCGCTATATAAATCTCATTTTTAATGCTTGCAATCCTGACTCGATCCTTTCGTGGACAGGTCAAAAGGACTAGGTTACAATTTGCTCCATAACGTTTCTAAGTAAAAAGAAAGCTAAAAGAATCAATTCTAACAACCGTTCTACCACAACGCTATCATATAAATCTCATTTCTAATGCTTGGAATCGTGTGGATGCTTTCCTGGCCGATTCGAAAGGAATAGAAAATAAAAGCAGATAGGGATTTTACGATCGACCGGAAGCGATATTCCGATTTGCCTGCGATTACAATGTGTCCGGCGTTTTACGATCAGACGGTGCGGAACGGTTACTGCCCGATGCCGCGTCTCTCGAAGGAGATCTCGTTTTCTTGTGAGTCGCGAGATATCGTTTCGCGGTGGAGATCGTTAGTCAGGGCTGGCTCGTGCACGGCCGATTCTTGCACGCTTTCGCGTCGAACTGGTTTCACGTTTCGAACGAAACCCGCGTTTATCGGGCTCGGGATCGACCGCGGTTCTCTGCAACCTCGTATCGATAGCAGGGCCGATCTACGGTTTTACGCGGCCGTTCCTACGGCGTCGATTGAATTTTAGAATCTATTTCTGAAGCCCGGTCGATGGACGCGTAGTATCGCGAATGAGTATCTGCATGGCTTCGTCGATTCGTAGTAATGGTATATGAATAGAATTTAGTATGTTCTTAGTATAGCAGATTCGGATATACGCTATCGGCTATAGTTATCAGGGCATCTGCTGATATCTAGTACAAATTGGATGCCTTTTATCGTTTTCATTTTACTATAGATGCGTTGTTCCATTCGCATTAAATATGTTTTATGATGTAACGTACCTATTAAATGTAATATTCGTTCGATTTTTCGAATAAGTGTGCCAATACTTACGATCGGCCGTGTATGTGATTATGATAAGAGGTAAATGTATAACGATAGGATTCGGCTCGACTATTTCTTCAATATGTATATCATATTATCGGGCATATAACGTCATCTATATAATATTACGGGGGAATGCAAAGTAAGATTCAAGTAGTTTTGAAAGATCCTATTATAGTAATTCGTGTAGAAAACTCAAATAGATCGCAACGTTCTACGATAAAGTATGGAAATAGATTTTATACGAAAATTATCCGAAGGTTTTCTCTTTCGTTATATTTATCTGTACGTAGCGTAAATAATGTAAATTTAATGAATTATGGAATACAAATTATTGGAAATCAAATCATATGAAAGGGCTAAATAAATACACATCTGTCGTTTGGTTATCTTTGTTTAGATTTATCGCTAGAAATATCAATAGAATCTATTCCTCCTATAACATGTTTTAAAGCCAGAAGGTGCCTGTATATGTATACTATGCTTAAATTGCACCAAATGATATATTCGGAGAAGATATTGATATTACGAAAAGGGTTATTTGTAATTTCTAACATTACCTTCGATTTTCTCTCACCATCTTGACTTTTTATCTCATTTTGTGCATACCAGTCCAACTACAAAAGGCGCAAGAACACGTTATATTTCTACTAATTAGTCTAATTATATTATTCGCTCCAGTAATACTATTCACGAATCTTTGCTGATGGCGGTAATTACCGATAATTTCCTTTATCTCTGTCGTCCATATATTTCCTAATCAATTCTTTTATTTACATTCAACGTACCGCCAACATTATGTTTATATTAATTAAACGTTATTTATCGACCCGCTACGATGTAAAATATTTAGATATATTCACACAGTGCAAATTCTATAGATTCTTAAGTTCTTTTGAAAAAAATACCAAATAACGTCTGAAGAATAATTAGCATCAATATCCAAAACATCTAATGAATACCTTCATAATACTCTAAATTACGTAATGACATAAATATGATGTACTATAAAGTATCTAATAAATATCAAATCTTCATGGAACAATCGCTGTGCCGAAAATTGTGAAAAAGTTTCCACTACGATAACGAAGGAAAGAGCATCGTTGGAGGTGCATGATTCGCGAAGCGTTTTCAGGATGTCACGGCAATTAACGAGGGAATCCTCGGGGTCTGATTCGAGGGAAGGAGCCAGAACTGCTCCAGTGATCGGCAGGGCGAAGTAAAACCGGTAGGGGGTCCACGGTCCCGAGCCGGTTCTTGCCTCGCATTTTCTTCCAGCGAGTATTCACTCCTATAAGGGATAATTGAAGAGCTGGGTGCGTTGCAACCGGCTGTACTGTTGCAAATCTTTCGGCAAGAAGGGAGGCTCGTGCACTTTACAATCGATTCGAGATACCACGTTCCTTTTGTTCAATTTACTATCAAGTATCTTTTGGATACTATGTGGTTCGTCATCGTCATGACTGGACTGTGGATATTTATACAAATTCGTAAATACTTGGATGAAGCGAAAAGGTAGAAAATTGCTTTATCTATTAAATATTATGAAGCTTTGGATATTTTCTATATATTCTATGTATTACGTGCATTCTGTATATTTTTGCATTTTCATATTTAAATGTATCAAAATTCGCACTCTATGACAGTGTCAAACGAATTCAATGGTTCTACTAATCGATGGATTTTCTGATGTGCAATTGTTTAATGCTCATCAATTTTTGAGCCCCTAAAATCTGAAACTTTTCCGAAATTTACTAATCTCAAACGTAGAGCAACTGCAACTTTAGTAAGATACGCGCGTAATAAAATTTTCGTACCATAGTGTGATTTAGTTTTTCTTATGATACGTATGATTGATCGATATCGAGCCCATTTTGTAATTACATTATCCATTTGCAATAAGTATCCATACGCACAATACAATATAAATCAAGTATAATTCAAGTATAATTCTAAAAGATACGAGAAACATTTTTTGAATAAAAATATTCCTGGGTATACGAGATTCTTTTTGCGAATGACCAAGTTCAACGCTCGATAGCTATGTATGGACCATTTATTTTGAAAGTGGTGCAAGTCCATTTTTTATTGTTTCGAGAAAATTAAAGGTTGGCATATTAGTCAATTGAAAAATATAAAATAATTATATCAAGTCTGGCAATGTTTCTACTACTTCATCAATATGTAATGTCATTATATAAATTTCTTTTTAACGAATTTAACTAAAATAATATATATTAACGGGCTGTAAATGAACTTACACCACTTTCAAAATAAATAATATTCCATACGTAAGTGTAGTTTCGACAGAGAATTAAAAGATAATTATTTTTTCTTCTCGCGCAATTTCATTATATAAATTTCTTTTAGACGAATTTAACTAAAATAATATATATTTACGGGCTGTAAATGGACTTACACCACTTTCAAATTAAATAATATTCCATATGTAAGTGTATTTTCGACAGAGAATTAAAAGATAATTATTTTTTCTTCTCGCGCAATTTCATTATATAAATTTCTTTTAGACGAATTTAACTAAAACTATATATATTAACGGGCTGTAAATGAACTTACACCACTTTCAAAATAAATAATATTCCATATGTAAGTGTATTTTCGACAGAGAATTAAAAGATAATTATTTTTTCTTCTCGCGCAATTTCATTATATAAATTTCTTTTAGACGANATTTAACTAAAATAATATATATTAACGGGCTGTAAATGGACTTGCACCACTTTCAAAATAAATAATATTCCATATGTAAGTGTATTTTCGACAGAGAATTAAAAGATAATTATTTTTTCTTCTCGCGCAATTTCATTATATAAATTTCTTTTAGACGAATTTAACTAAAATAATATATATTAACGGGCTGTAAATGGACCTGCACCACTTTCAAAATAAATAATATTCCATACGTAAGTGTATTTTCCACAAAGAATTGAAAGATAATTATTTTTTCTTCTCGCGCAATCAGATAGGTAAGAGATCCTCGTTAAAGAAAATCCATCGCGTAAAGTGACCGCCATAGAAGGCTATAGACGATTAACCTAATTCAGATCTATAAACCATTAAGAGGAACATGAAATTAAAGAGCAAACAGCGTGGACCAACGAATAATCTTCGATCAAGTGTATATGTTATTCCAAGTGTTCATGGTTCTCCAGGTTCGATCAATAAGCTGATTCACAGCACTCGACGCAGTAGAGAGGTAACTAGACTGTGTGGGTGGATTAAGAGCACAATTGGCTATGGTCGAGTGTTTGAACCGGACGGCGCTACTACTGGAATATGATTAAGTCGTTGCTCGATACGTTGCGTCGTCGTGGCATTAACGTCGAATCCGGCTGATTTTGACCATTCATGGGGAAATTACGTATTTCCGGTTGCATCATACGCATCGATCGCGTCTCTGTATCGAACACTGAATTTCAAACGGCCACAGCCAGAACTTGCAGCAAGTTTGTTGATCTTCGGTATTAGCAAATATTAATTCTGAACTTGACGAGTATCTAATTTGTATACTTAATGGATTTATCTCGAACAGAATATTGTAGGATAAATGGTTTCATTTCGAAATTTGTTTTGGGTGATACAAATTGTTCGACGTTCATTCTAATTGTCCTTGTTTTCGTAATCTAATTTTTCTAATCTCTGTAGTTTAACTTAATTATCCGATTTAATTATTCCTTGATATATCATTTATATGTCGATTATGCCATTATTGATACATATTCTATCATACTAATTTTCAAAATGCTGGGAAATTTCATGGAAATTTAGATTTAGAATTCTATACCTCAGTATGTATGACACAACTATAGAATATTTCCTTTCTTTTTAAAATTAATATTATCTAAATTTCGTCTATTCCTCTGTAATCTTCTTACTTCTCCTGTAATAGAATCAAATGGCTGATACAGTTTACTAATAATATTGATCTATCCTATGATACACATCAACCAAAATCAATTCCAACTCAAAGTATCCAATTTGAAAGATCAACGCGAGCACTAAGAAGAAAATCAAGCTCTCTTGAACTGGAAATCTGAAATCTGAAATCACCGATCTTATTTATTCTCTAAATCGAACTAAATCATTTTTGGTACAATCGTTAAAAGCCGAGTTCCTACGCGCACGAATCTGAATCAACCAATCCTGATCACGTTTCTTCTTATCTTCGCCTGATCTCATGCCGAATCAAAGTTACCAATTTCAAAGGCCAATGCGATCATCAGAAGCAAACCCGATGTTTCTTAAACAGACAATCGCTTTACCTGCTATCACTATGAATTTGTATCAACCATATAACCATAAATTCACCTAATCTCACGTTAAAACAAGCAACCAATTTCAAACGCCAATAGCGTCAAAAACAGAGGTAACGTCGCTTGAACTAAAAAATCGCTTTACCTGCGATCGTCACGAAACGATAAAGCGACAAAGTGCCTCGACTTGTTCGTTATTTGCCAACATCGGGAGGAAACCCGCCAGCCTGAGATGGGAAGGAGGAAAAAAGAAAAGGAAAAAGAAGCTGGAGATCAAGCGGATTTTTTCCGCGTGCACCAGCCTGGAACTCGGCTAGGAACTGCGCTGACCTTAAGCGGCTGTGCATTTGGCGGGCTCGCGCAGTTGCATACAAATTGAGTTAGCGGCCTCGTGGTAATGAAGGAAGACGAGAACGAGCCGACGAACGTACGAGAGGACAGGAGAGAACAGCGAGCGAGTGTACGCTCCAAGGAAACCGCAGAATTACTCGAATCTTCAATCTGATTATTTTTTACTTTTCTTCCTTTTAAACATGATTTTCAATCCGTTCGGCGCGTTAGCGCTTCTTGTCTTATTCTCGCGTAATACACTTTTTCTTTTCGATTTCGTAGCTTTAGAATTCTAGATGGATTCAGTGGCTCGAGAAGCAGTTTTCCGTTACATCTATCCGTATAATTCGGAGTTTTCAGCCGATTTGACCTACCGAGCCAGCTGCGAAAAATAAAAGTATATACTGTTGCACGAACGCTGATGCTTTTCCTTCATAATTGTTATTTAGTTACGATATTCAGTAGAAAATAACCAATTTTGAAACAATTTTCCTCCTGTGCTTCGTAAGTAGAATTGCGATTAAACGAGAGATACGCGAATTTTTCTTACGTTTCGCTTTATATTTTAAAGACTACTCGACGTACGTGAAAATTGTATTAAAATTACCTGTGAAATGAGAAGTGTTTAATTGGAAGATTGCAAATTAGTAAAAAGTATAAAGAATTAGAAAAGAATAAGAAAAGTATAAAAAATTAGTAAAAAGCCCTGTGATAAATACTACTAGTCATTTCGTCAGCTACCAAATTTTGAGCCGATACGTTTGCCAGTCTTTGCACGGTCAATTTGCCAATTCATGAAAATGGCCGATCGCCTTCTGAATTTTCTGCATGATGCACGTAGGCTCTGACGTTTCGCACTGTGGCTGCCAAATACGTACATATCGTATTTCTATGCTACACGAGTTGTAAAACAACTACGAAAAGTATTGGACACGAAATCTTCAACGTTCATCGTAAAATATACCAAGAACTACTGGGTTGTTCGAAAAATTCGTGGCGATAGTTAAGAAAGATGTCACTAGAATTAAACTTTTCGATGTGTATAATTTCACAAATCTTCTCTTGAGAAATTGTTCCTCTATTTCGCCAGTGGATTCCTTCGAATAACTCTCACAGTTATCTCTAAATTATTTTATTTCTTATCCACGTCTTTCGAATAAGTCTCGTAAAAACCGCGATAAAGAACAGCGAGATGATATCCTACTCGATGAATGAGACAAATAGAAATAGAACATCCGAGCTACAAATTTCTCGGATATTACGAGCTTCAACGTTGTCTCGTTAAAAACTGCAACCTGCTTTTATCGTCGGATTTTCGATGCTTTTTATAGGCTCATTTTAGTATCCAATTAAAAGCAACATTTGTTCCAACGTTTTGTTACTTCATAGAAATTTTCAATAAAAACACTACGAACTTCTCGATCAATCTAACACTGTGCCAGGCCTACGCTATACCATTTTTGCGTACGTATACACGTAGCACCAAAAGTACATACGACGTCCATTGAAATATTTCTTCACTTCTCCGCGAATTACTATCAAGGCGAAAAACCATCGAGGAATTTCAGCGGAAAAAGGTTTGTACACCTTATGACAGATAGGTTAGACTCTGGTCAGTTCTTTATCGAAGAGCGTTTATCAATTTACAATTCCCAGTTCGGGGAGGCGGTGCATGGAATACCAATGGATCGCGGACGCGAAAAACGCGGCTTGAATCGTCGGGTTCGTCTGGAAGCAGCCGGTTGCTCGGATTCACGATAAAAGGAGAATCAACCTTTTCGATCGGGCAATGACAGGTGAAACGTGGCTACAAGAAGGGCTAAGTAACCGCAGGGACGTTTGCCATTTTTAGGGACATTATCGTCGCTTCGAAGGAATGTTTTTTCAGATTATGTATAATGGAAATTGTAGATGTAGCGGCTTACGAAAGTATTCGACCACTTTTAGAAAATATAGGAAACTTTTTGAAAGTTCGTTTGAACTGTAATGCGACACGATTATCGTGATTGTAATAGTAAAATTTTATACCAATCTGAAAGCGTATGTACAAGATACCAGACATTTATTGAGAACGGAGATTTGGCGAAAAATTAGCATAGAACGTGAGTAGTAGTTGTGAAAGTAGAATAAGAATGCTACAGATGGTCGTTGTTACATTTCGTGATTTATTAACGTAGCGTGTAATTGAGTGTTCAAATATTTCGGTGAGCTAGAAAAATTTACCGAATGTCCAGCTGGATAAATTGTAAAGTGCAAATTAAATAATAAAAAGAATATTCCGGTGAGTTAGAAAAATTTATCGAATGTCCAGCTGGATAAATTGTATAATACAAATTAAATAATAAAAAAAAAATATTCCGGTTAGCTAGAAAAATTTACCGAATGTCCAGCTGGATAAATTGTAAAGTGCAAATTAAATAATAAAAAGAATATTCCGGTGAGTTAGAAAAATTTATCGAATGTCCAGCTGGTCAAATTGTATAATACAAATTAAATAATAAAAAAAAATATTCCGGTGAGCTAGAAAAATTTACCGAATGTTCAGCTGGACAAATTGTATAATACAAATTAAATAATAAAAAAAAATATTTCGGTGAGCTTTGCCAAGTATATACTTTCAGTAAATATTTTGTAACTTCTACGTACATTTTCAGATTCGTTTCAAATTCGACCAATATATCCATAATTGTTGTCTCTCGTTCCACTGCTAATGAAATTTCAAGGTGTTTTGCATAATATATACGTAGATAGAAATCTTTTAGAATTGTTAGAATATTTTCGTTAGCTATCGTATATATTAAGTGCGTATTAATTTTTGCGTCTGATCTTATCTCAGGTAACAACATATAATTAGTAGATATCGATAAAAATAATAGTCGACGTTAATTAATATGAATGAAAAGACAATTATCGAAGGTGGCTTTGAGAAATATAAAGAAATTATTATGATAAGTGACTTAAGCTTAGAATGCTTAGAACATGTCTCCAACCACATTCTAAAAGTTTCTATAGATTTTATAAAATGTCAGATATTTATCGGAGATACGTATGAAACTCTGACTGATGCAGAAATTTTCCTGTTTCACTTCCAATTTAGCCTAATATTTTGATCCCACTTATGGCTAGAAGCAAAGAATCAACGATAGAGAAACCTTGCTCCGTCGTAATGTTGAAAATATTGGGTTGGCAACTAAGTGATTGCGGATTTTGTCAATACCACCTAATGACAAAATCCGCAATCATTTAGTTACCGACCCAATATAATAAAAATATCGATCCGTCAATTGAATTGCACCAAGCGTCCAAATACTTGCGCACGATAGTGCACGTATAACAGGATCGTGCAATTTGTCGCGATTGTGTGGGTGACTATAGCTCTTCGTCAAGGTAACCAGCGAAATTTTTGTGTTACCAGGGTGAATCAATTAGATTTCATTCGCGAATCGGGCGCTGGCCATCCGACGTCCTCGGATCCATAATACATAAAGAGGCTGTCGGCTGGGATTTGCAATTCCGAACGGTTACGAAGTTAGTTTGCCCCGGTAATGGGCGAAGAAACGCGGCGGTCGAGTAATAATTTCGTTCGACTATCGACCACCGCAAAAAGGGGGTTGCAGCGGCGGAATCCTTCTTATTGTTCGCTCGTAATTGAGTTTTTCGCTAATATATTCTGCGAGCGTTCGATCTGGCCGACGCTCTCCTTTCCGGCTTTTTGCCGTTCGCCAGCACGCGATATCCGCTCGCGCTTTTTTCTTTGCCGAGCTTTAAATTAGAATCTACCAGAACGTGGACCGATGAAAAGCAACTTTAGATTATACTGTTAGAAAATAGATGTGTGTACATCTGTATGGTACGAGCGAGGAATGAAAGAGAGGAAGACAAAGGGTAAACGCCATGAGACGAACGCATCGCGTAAATGTTGAATGAATGTGCAATAAAACAAAATCTTTCTTGTTTGAGATGTAAAATAGAATAGAGCGGTGTTCGTTAATACTTCAAGTTATTATGTTACGTATAAAATAAGTATTCTGTTATATATAAATCTTGTATTTAATAAAACGTTATATATTATTATTTTCACAAATACGTTGCATGGAACGATTGGAAATGGATATGGAATTTACTGTATTAGAATGTAGGGAGAGAAATGAAGGAATTTCACGTTACAAATAGTATTGGATGCGTAAATTGGCACAGATAGTATTAAGGTGTTAAATAACGAGTAATTTAAAGAGTCTAAATCATAGTTATAAGTAGATTGTAAGTAGCATGTACTAGGGTATATCGAAGGCCAGGCAATAAATGGTACTGATATAATTTATAGATTATAAATAAATACTATAAAATGTATATTACGGCATGTTAAATGTTAGATTATGCATAATAATAAAGCATGCATAATCGTGTAAGATATTAGTAAGTATGGAACTATTCGTAAATAGAAACGATATAAATTACCGACTATAAACAGCGTGACATTAAGTATCAGATTATAAATAATAATAGTTTCTTTTACAATTCGTAAAATAGAATTTCCGTGTATGTAATCAATTTTTGAAAGGAGAGCTACATTTATGAAGCAGAGGATATAATGGTAAAAGTTGGTAATGATATCAGGCAATGAAAGTTCCACATGCCGCGTATTGCAGATTCTCTGCCATTTTGTTTAGCCCCGATACCAAGCTCGACGCATATTCAATTAACTAACTCTGAAATTGCGTTTGTTCCTTGTTACCGCATGAACCTTATTATTAAATTAATAACATCCCTGGTGTCTAATTTCGAGGAAATTTGGAAGCCAATAGACAGAATGTAACGTTAAACCTTCTCGTATTCATTTTTCGCAATTGGTAATGGGATTACGATTATGTCATTAAAGCAAAATGCGACGCTCCACATGCGCGTATTATGAAATTTCTAATTAAAGTTTGTTATTTCCGCGTTCAAATTTCACACAATGGACGATTGTACGATTATACCTTTTGTTCGAGCGAAATATGCAAGAACTTTGGAATCATATTTCCAGCATTCACTTCCATTTTTTATATCCTGTTATAATGTTTTATACTCAAATGCTGAGAGAAACAAAGAGAAATAAAAGAATATTGGCTAATTAAAAAATTTCTAATAGCATTCCGGCTGTTTGTTATTTAGCTGAAATATTTAAATCAACTAATTTCCTTGTTGTACAACGGTGCTTCGTTCGTCTGCCAAATTTTTTATCTCTCTCTTAACAATCTTTTCTAATTTATATAATGAGATTAAAAAAAAAAAAACACTTCCTTTACGTATATATTGTTACTCAGATATGAAACAGCGAAACTACCTTATTATAAATAATATTTACGCCTTTCAAAAAAAGAAAAAAATATTCTCATTGTTGGTAAAGTAGTACGTATGTCAAACGAACTAACAAAATTAATTTCTTGAAACATTCTGGTAAAATCAGCCTGCCGAGAACAAAACCTAGAAACGGCACGTGGGGCGCCATTTTTTACACAGCAACCGCACCCTCCACCTATTAAAACGTCGGAACCGACATTCTCCGCTTCCAAATTTGATCACAACACGCTCGGAGTCGTGGCACACGGCCATGTTCGCAATTAGTGCCAATTAACCGGCTATATTTAGCGCAGCGGACACATTTTTGCAGAATCTCGTTATCCTCGTTCGCGTTTATCGGTCGGTGGTCGCTGGTATCGTTCAAAGTCTTCCTCTCTGCCTCTCTCTTCTCCTTTCCTCTTTCTGTTCCATTTCAAGATGATTAGCATACGAATGCACACGGCCTTGCCGCGCCATTGGATGTCGACAAGAAAAGAAGCATTGTACAGGACATGCAGAAATATTTGTCTTAATCTGTGAAAATGTACAAAGGAATTTGGATTCTTGAAGATTTGTAGGAAATTTTTCTGGGTTTGTCTATTTATTTTCTCAGGAAATTTGTATGTTCTAACGTCTAAATTTGTTATTCAAAATTCAACATTTCACGTACATTAATCTAACGTCATGTTGAGCAATAAACTCGTACGTATTCCATGGAAAATTATTTTCTTTTGCCATCATTTACACATTCAATTTTACACAAACTATGTTCTTACGTTCTTTCAATTATTCGATGATTACTTGTTAACAAAATTTCCAAATATTGCAACAATCTGTATATTTCTATATTAATGACGCAATTGTATATTATTCGAAAAACAATTAATTCGAACGAAACCATCAAATAACCAATGGTAGCTACCTTCTTTAATTTTTTCTTCCGCAAAATCCACGGTTCCTATATGCTCACCTGCATATACATATTAATACACCTAATATTTAAAAAACAGATGTTTAGACAAATAACATGCAAAATTCCATATAAAATTATCAAGCGTTCCCACTGTTGCAAACGTAAACGCAGCCGACGAAATACGCGATTAACAAGCTTTTTCACGATTGTAGCAAATTTTCCATGAATATTGGGTAGTGTAAAAATCCTCGCCTAATGAACAGTGAAACTTGTCGCTTGCGTATCTTGAAAATTTTGCAACGTCCGTGGCTCGCTTTATCCCGGACTATTTATCTTTCCAGGCATCGAATAAACGTCTGCCAGCGGCACGTTGCACCGGATCGCCCGTAATAAATTTACTCTCGTTCGAATGAAACGAGCCGCAACTTTCTTCTGTCTCTTCCGTCGAGTATGCTATACGTATCTTTATGTCTTTCCAATAGTTCCTTCGGAGAAACGATCGTACGTGACCGCGTATCGACAACGTTTGGATAAGTATGAGAGATGGGCTCGCGATGTATGTGGAAATTTAAAAGCTTGTGTGGATTCGTAGATTAGCAAGTAGATTAGATGGAAAATTTATGAATCGGTAGGTTGTAAGATTTATGATTCATAATTTATGCATACCTCTAGTAGATAATATTGTGCAGGTTGTGTAGATTTGTGGATCAATGGGTAGATCAGATTCGGAATTTATTAATCAATACGTTGTACAATCTGTGTTTCGTAGTTTGTATATGTATACGTACTTCCCGCAAATAAAATTATGCAGCTTGCGTAGATTCGTAGAATTAGTAAGTAAATTAGAGTGAGAATTTATGAACCACTACGTTGCAGCATTTATGATCGATAATTTATGTATGCTTTTAGTAACATTGTGCAGGTTGTGTAGATTTCTAGAGATTAGCGAGTAGATCAGATTTAGAATTTATTAATCAGTGCTCTGTAGAATCTGTAATTCGTAGTTCGTACATGTATATGTACTTTCGATAAATAAAATTGCGTAGGTTGCGTAGATTCGCGGAATTAGTAAGCAGATGAGATTGAGAATTGATGAATCGGTACTTTATGATTTGCGATTTCTCATTCACAGTTTGTATATATTTTATTAATTAACATTCTATCGGATAATAGAACATTTTAATAAGGTTGCGATTAAGTAGCAGGAAGTGTTGTGAAGTATTATTATGCGATAGTGAAGCGTTATTGATATCGATGATTACAGTTCAAACTAAGCGGAGTGACTCGAATATTCGACTAGAAATTCGGATAAGAAATAATGCAATAATAAAATGTTCGTATTTAACAAAAGTAGCGCGATCAGAAAGTACAAATATCAAAGGATTCTGATGATGAAGTATTTGCACAATGGTACTCGGACAGAAGATTGGAGTTAGCATAGTATGTGAATAATAACGAAGTATTTAAAAAACAATTAAAATATTCAAAATTTGTTAGATCGGATAAAAAAAGAAATTCAAACGTTAGGATGTTTCGATAGCAAAGTATCGAAATGATAAAAATTCAAATAACCAAGTATATATTTGCACAATGAGTTATTCGTTAAAAACATTTAACAAGTTATTCATTTAAATTCAACGCTGTGTATTCGAAGGAAAGTGACTGAACAACGCGCGACAACCTTCCCCGGCGGACCTTCTCTTCGTTCCAGCTTGCACATTTGCACATGTTCCGAATTCGACGCGTACGTGCGCCTGCACCGTCTCACAGAGTGGCGCATGTAACGCGATATCTCTTGCGTTTTCGTGCGCGAGCGCGCAATGCAAATTACAATGCAGCCCGTATAAGTGCACGTCCGGCATTGTCACGTCGAACGTGGCGCTCGCTTTCCTTTTGCACCGCGTCTTCGGCCAACCATAAATTTTACGACTTTCGACTTCGACAACCGCCACAAAGTTCGGACTTCTCCAGACTTTCGCAGTGTTTTTCTCCAGTTTGTATTCCACATACTGTCGTATGTTTTGCTTGGTACACTTTTGCGTCCTCGTTGAGGTCCAAATGGTCTCTTAGTAGCGTAGAAGCTTCGAATTTTATCGCGATTTCTTCCGATGTACTGCGAGATTTATTTTACCGATTTTCATAGAAACTTTCAATAGCAGTGGAATCTTTTGCTTTAGTTATATCGTCACCACGAAATGTATTTAAGCAGAAATATTTACAGTCGTACGAAGGGTGCTACTGCACAATACGAAATTCAATATATCTAATCCTAATTAATCGATATATGTAAACGTTATAACATTAGGTTGTCCGAAAAATTTCTTTCGTTTTATGAGGAAATAATAGACAAGGTTTTTTGTTTTTATTATTTTATCGAATTACGTACGATCCATTCTGTTTTGTTGAGATGAACACCGCGACATTTCACAGACTTGCTTTCGCGTTTGTATGAAGGTTCACTGTTGTAAAAAACACGTTTGCGAAAGAAAGAAACTTTCGGGACAATCTAATAGATACAATGCAACAACTTCTTCTAGCCACTGGATTTCCCTTAAGTTTCTGTTAAATTTCTCTATGAATTTGTCTTTCTATAAATACAAGGAAATGCCAGTTAACCTTCCGAATATTTAACCGTGCTCATGGTGCATGCCATGTACTGGATATTCTAAATATTCCGAGAGGGTTGCATTCTTACAGTTTCTTGTATCCTACGTTTTGCTATAGGAAGATATTTTATAGAAATCTTGTCATTGAGCCAAGCAAAACGTAGCACACAAAGACGATGATTCGTACAATAAACTCAATAAGAGGCTTCCTTTTTCAAATCAGAGAATTCAGAAAGGAAGTTTGTAACGTGTTGTTGGTATCGGCGCCGCGGCGAGCCTCGAGGCGGCGCGGCGTCCCCTTCATGCAGAATTTCCATTGAAAGGTTCGCAGGACCCCCAGGGGGTGGTCGTGACGAGTGTCGGCGAATGTGTCGGCCTCAGGGGCGGAGAAACTTAATTCACTGCCCTCCCTCCTCTTCCTCTCCTTCCTTCTCGGCCTTTATCCTTCGCCGTTCTACTCTCTCTTTCCCTCTCTTTCTCTTTCTTTCTTTCTTTCGTTTCCTTTCTCTCTTCCATATCTCTGGGCTCACTCAGAACTCAAGTAAAGCTCACCCTCCAGTCTCAAACGAATTGCAAAAAAATAGCGAGAGAATTTCATACTTGTACCTTGAAAAAATGGTAATTTTGATAATTAACTGTTTAATTATTATCAGCGCGACTCTGTACTCCACTGCGTGACTCTAATTCTTTGTAAAAGATACTTTGTAAAAGAAGAAAGATAGAAAAATAATTAGAAAGTCGTTCTTCCTTTGATTGTTGTAGCCTTTGCTCACGTTCACGTTATCTTATACGAGAAATTATATTTTAATAAATCATCAAGCAACTGAACGATAAATATATTTGTTTGTTTGAAAAATTGATCTTCGATTTCAGTGTGTTGCTTCTTCTTTATAAAAATGTTAGAAAATTTGTGCCCGCGACTGTACAGTCCCTGAACTTACGGAATTCTTCTCATCAGAAATGTCTATATTTTGAGTACTTGATAATTGCTTTGTTTGCTTCAGCACACTGTCCATTGCTCGTTCTGGAATTTTAAAAGGGCAGTCGTAACTCTAATTTTAAATAGAAAACTGTCGGAATTGTTTAAAATTAGGTTTCGCCGTGTTTTCAGCTGCTGTGACAGTTTCTTCGTAAGTTGAATTTTCTTCCGCTTCAAAATCTCTATGTTCTTTATTCGCAAATGTTCCTTTTTGTTCCCTCGCGAATGCTTGTTATTTCCTTAAGAAGTTTTTCTCTTTCATTATTATCTTTCAAATCGCGTTATACAATTGGCAATCTTTTGATCGTCCTACTATATTCGGCTAGAAGAGAACGAAGTTAATTCGAAACTTGTTCTTCGATCTCGAATTTCGAGTGCAGCTCGAAATTTCGGGCGAAAACTGCTCTATCAGCGTGAATTAAAAGCGATCATGCGAAAGAGCCAATACAGCATGAACGAAAAAAGGACAACGTCGATCGACGAAACGAAACTTCCGATGGCCTGTTTTGCGCGAAAGAGCGATTCCACCTTTTGCGACAAAGCTTCTCGTTTCGCTTTTACAGCTTCTCACATCCGATTCCATCTAATCGACAGCTTTTTCCTCGTCAGGAAGAAACGACTACCATTTGTTCTATTTGTTCTACCGATCGAGGAACAAATGAGTTGTGCAATGTGGGTTGAATAAGAAAAATAAGTAGCTACTTTGATATCAAATAAACTAAATAAATGAATGAATACGACGAGTCCATGATACGTAATAATTGAGACTTAATTGAAATACTATTGATCTATTTAGTTCATTCAGTTGTTGATTCATTGAACGCGCAAAGTAAATTTGAAATTAAAGAAACAAACAAAAATACCTCAAGTATCCGTGACTGGACTAGAGCTCCGTAAAATGGAGGAAAGAGGAATTAAATCAAACAACTCTATTAATTTGTTACACGATCATACAATACCAGTTGATTCTTAACTGAGACCCTACGAATTCGATTAACACGTTCGCTGCAGCTCCGATTTTCATTTCGTACTGTGCTGTAAGCTGAGAACAAATCTTCGTACGATATCGTGAAATACTTTTTCATAATTTCAACACTTTTATTTCAAATGCGACATCCAAGTCGACGCCAGGAATATTCTAAAACAACACGTCCATGTTCTTACTCCATTTTTCAAAAAGAAAAAAAAAGAAAAAAAAGGAAATGTAATTATCCAATCCTCATATGTTTCATTGGTAATAATATTGTTAATAAAGGTAACTTTATGAAAATTCTACTGAAAAAGCAACAGATATTCTTTGATAAAATAAACTTTGCAAACTTTAAACACGGTTTCCTCATTTTGCAAACCAGTGGACATAGAACGGTAGTATTGGAGTGACTGTATGATAGTATTTGCCGACTCGAGCGCGGTGAACGTATTAAGTGAATTATAAAAATCCTTCAGAAATGAAGAAGAATGAATAGAGCAGCGGCGATGCGAAGGTTCGTAAGGCGGAGAAATTACATGTTCAGCAAAGAGTCCCAGCTGCGTATCCCTAAGGGTAATGCAGGTGGAAGCGGTTGGTCGTAATGTAATAATTTGCCCGTGGCCTGGGTCAAACGTCGAGTTCCGTTCGCAGTGGACTCTGTTCACAGGTGTGTCGTGAACGAACAGAAAATGAGAGAGAAATAAAAAATGACGAGGAAACGTCGCGAATAATTTCGGGCCCATCTACCGATGGCCACAAATTTATGACGAGGTAGTAAAAGTCTGACTGACTAATTCTGTTACTTTTACGAGCTTCGCGGATAAGACCGGACGACGCGACGGTCATCATTTCACGTTTGCCTGCTTTCGTTGAGAATTCCCCTGTTAGTTTATGATCATTTCGTTTCCTTATCTTCCCTACTTTCTCTCTGTTTCACATTCTCCGCTTATTTTTTCCTCTTCTTTTCTGTTTTTCTCTTGCTCTGCATTTCTCTTCGTTTTGTCTTCCTAACTTTCGTGTTACACGGTGGCTACTGAAAATATTATAGGACCACCTAATTTTTCAGATATATTTCATTTTGAAACATTTTGAAATTCCATTAACGATGTAATGAAAATCATGATACGATTATACTGGGTGCATCGAGTTTGAAACGAATCTGAGAATGTATTTGGAAATTAGAAGATATTTATTGGAACCGAGATATTTGAACGATCGATTGTGTATTATATTAACCCTTTGCACTCCTATATCGAGTGTGACTCGACATTCTTTCAGACTCTCTTTTCTTTGTGAAAAGTACGAAAGAAAACCAGAATTGCATCCTGGAAATTGTTTCAAGATATATCATACACTTAAAAATTATAAAATACAACAATAGTGTGAATAAAACTGGTGTTTAAGTGAATTTGTTTCTTCTTTTATTTATTTAAATTGTCTTATTTTTTAGTTAAAGTAAATTTCAAATAAAACACTTAAAAGCGTTGGGAGCTGCTGGTAACGAAATTGAAATAAAATTCCGAGTGCAAATTCTGTAGCACTAATTCTAAGTTCAAGATTACTCTTCACATTGTATACCAACTGCTCACCAAATATACGTCTGCGATAATTGTAACTTCTACATACATTTTTCGATTGGTTTCAAATATTATTATCGTAATTACGATAGTCGTGTCTCGCTGTAACGCTAACGAAGTTCCAAGATGTTTCGTATAACGTATATAATACATTCATAAAAATCTTCTATGGTAAATGTTCGTATACTTTCGTGAGCCGCTTTATATCTCTTCGCATAGCTACTTTCCATTCTGACTTTGTTGTTGAATTAATTCCAATCTTATTTATTATTCTAAAGTTCGATATTTTAGTCGTTAATGCCAGTTCCAGTAATAAAAAGCATACTTAATGCGGTGAAATATTTTCATAGACAAGATAATAAGCAGCATATCTCTATTATCGACAAATGAAGATAAAATAAGACAGCGATCAAGCGAATTTAAACTAAATATCATTTCTTTTCTACTTTATACGTTCTCCTAACGATTCTCGGTACTATCCATCGTAATTAATGTCTCTTGCGATTTGATGGAGTTTCTGAACCGAAAGAGGATATTCTTAACAAGATAATAAATCGAATAGCCATTTCTATGCCCGAACTGAACTCTTATCTTCGCATCTAGCACTCGAAATGACTACCTTTCAAATTCGACGCAACCTGTTCGAACCTAATCATCGATCTCTTTACGAGCTGAAATTATCCAGGTGTTCCATCAATTCGCGAACCTATTCGATACATTGACACGTGTTATGATACTTGACATTCAAAGTACGATTCAGACCTCGCCGTTATAGCCATTCGCGTGTGATATATTTACATATTGTACGCGTATATCTAAATAACAATCTAATCTATATCCCTGATGTTTCAAATAATAAATTGTTTAAGGAATAACTATTACCGATCATATCAGGAACAATCTAGTTATTGAAAATTCTGTTGAAATTTCAATGAAATTTTTATTACATTATATGCTATAAAATATTATATTAAATTATATGCTAGAAGATATTTATTTATTTTCATAGCAATAGGTATATTGTTCGAATATTTAATAATCATGTTTGTGTGTAACTGCTCGTCTATTTAAATGTTTCTCCAAAATGATTACCTTCGTATCGCAGCAAATCGTGCAATCTTTTATCGATCACCTGTTTACGAGTTCGGGATGTTCAGACGCGACGAGTTTGTCAGCTGCTCTGTGAGGATATCTGATACCGTTTAGAATCAGCAGAATGATCAAAATAACCAATTCTTTAAAATAGATCAGTTGTTAAAAAATTCATAAAATATATGTCTGAGAAATTATCTTTCCCCTGTTAGGTATTTTTCCATACAACTTGCGTTTCGACTTTTCGAATACAGATTGTTTATTAACGTACATTAATTAATCAGAAATGTTCTATCTGGTAACTATTATAAAAGCATTTTGTATTTATCAGAAAATTCCTCTCGGGCAGAGAGGAATGGGATATTTATTATCAAGAAAGTCGTAAGGAATGTAAAGCCGTAATACGAAATTAATCGTAGAAACAAATTGGCAATTAACATCTAATTTACAATATTTTACCACATTCTTCGTTTGTCAGTATGCTCAAACAACGAATACACTTGACTGCAGCTCGTGCAACTGTTACAAAAATTAGAAACGACTCGTTTTAACATCCACATCCAACATCAACATCGCCTGAAACATTCCACTTGAACATTCTTACGGTATCCCGTAGGAAAAATTCATCGTCGCGTCGTTGTAATTCATCTCCTCTAACCAACCGATAATGGCACCCGTGCCTTTCGCACTGTGATGCCTACGACTGCATAAACCAACATTCACGTTTATGGAAACGCGAATATATTTCTATAGGCGATGGTAGTAGTGGCGCGTGTAATTTTTTGTGCAATAATAAGAAAATATTTTATAGCGATATTTTAGGATTCAATGTGATAATTATTTCTTGATATAATAAATACTTGAATAAATATTATTATAATCATATATAATAATAATAATAATAATATTAAAAACATTAGTATCATTAGAATTAAATAATTATTAACTAATACTACTAATATTATTGCTATTATTATTATTATTATATAAGCATGTATTAATATTTATTTATGTATTTATTATTTTATGAAATAATTACTATGTTGAATATTATTAGTATTCTATGATTAGTGTTATTAGAAGCAAATAGTTATTTGCTAGTATCATTAATATCAGTGATATTAATATTATTAATATTAATAACGTCGTTAATATCATTTGGCTATAATTAATTAATTGATAATTTTTTATTTTATAATATTTTTACTGTTTCCAGACAAGTAAAACCAAAAGATATTTCATGGCTTGATGTAACAAACATTTTCTAAGATAATAAATAACTAAACGAATTAATAATAAGCATATACAGTAATAATACTAATATGTAGTACAGTGATATTAATAACAATAATATTAATTATATAAGAATATTGGCAATAATTAGTCAATAAAAAATTGTATAATTTATGGTATTTTTAGACACTATATATCATAGTATTTTATAGTACTGTCGGAATATAAAATGGTACCTATCTGTTCCATTAAATGTTCCATAAAAAATACGAATGTCCGTAATAGAGAATTAGAAAACAAAAATAGGCGGATGTAGTTCGAGTTTTACTTTTCTTATAAAAAATAAAATTATACGCGTGGCCGAACTTATACCCATGACGAAGCAGGTGCCATCCTGGCTCGTAATGTAATAATCCAGCAGGTCAAACGGCTATTGTCGGCTACAGGTGTTGCTATCGAAGAACGGCCACAGTCAAAGTGCAACAAAGTTGACTGCCGACCGCAGCCTTTATGGGACCACACAGCGCGCCACGGTTCATGGGAGAGAAATCGAACCATGCGTTACGCGTAATTTGAGAAGCTACCACCGGGCCAAGAAAAATCGTAAAGGATGCTCCTGCTCGCTTGTAATTACAGGGTTGCCTCTAATTGAAGCGGTATTGGCCGAGGGGAACTAGGATTTCGACAGGAAGTTCGAAGGTTATAGGTTCGTTTTGAAAATGATTGGAAATTGATTGGTGACTGATTGGACGATTTCAGGATATCTGGAAAAAATTGTTCGTCTATATATAATCTACATACGTACTTGAAATCACTTGCGCTCTTTAATTTATGTTTCAGGGCAGTTATTGTAATTCAAAGATTTAGAACAATTGTTATAATTTGTCCGACTTGCAAAAGTCCAACTTTATGCAATAAAGAAGGTGTAAATTAAAAAAGAATTACTATCAATTGGGGAATTGACAATGTTAGTAGTATAAGTCAAGATTTTCACAATTTAATCGCAAATCGTAACTTTTGTCATGCACCAGATTCCAAGTAGCATTCATTTAATTTTGTAATTAAATAAATTTATTCTATGCTATGGTATAATTTTTTTTTTATAATTTGAGGAAATAAAATGAGTTTTTTTTAGAACAATACACGTAAAATGTAACGCAAGAATAACAATGGACTTATAATACTATGATTCTTCATCCTGTAATTAGTAAAATAAATCTATATTCTCCTCGATCGTCAATTTAAATCTTACTTTGTTGCAAATAAATCTTCGATCGAGATAAAAGTGGCCATTTTAAAATTGATCTCGAAAGCTGTCAAGGTTCTGCACGGGATATTCATTCGAAGAACGATCTCGTAAAGTCCATATAAACGGTGTTCAATAAAGAGATACTTCGGTTTGATTGACGTGCGCTTGATAAGAAATCGATAGTGATCGAGGACTTACGACTTCTCTTTCTTTTTTTGATCGCAGACAATCCTCCTGGGCGACAGCGGTGTTGGTAAGACATCTCTGCTGGTCCAGTTCGATACCGGAAGATTTCAACCGGGGAACTTCGCAGCAACTGTTGGCATCGGCTTCACGGTACGTGCCACGTCAATATTCAATATTTATTTGTTTGTTTAGACGAAAGCCAGTGACCGTGGAAGCATTTGACTTGCAATCCGAATGCAGATTTTGTGCAAAGAGCACAAAACCGATTCTATGAATATAACAAGAAATCTGGAGTTTTGTAAAATATTTATTTAATTTTTTTACTCTTTGAATATCATCCTGTGAGAAGATTGGAAGTTTGTGTTTGGAAAAGAGCTTTGATATCGTACGTTAATATGGATCGGATTAATGAAAAGAATTAAAAGTATTTAGAACAGGATCGATAAGCAAAATTCAGATTTGAAATTTTGCGTTTGGAATAGGATTATCGATACAAATTTTACAAGTCTGTTGTCCGCATCATTGGCTTTCGTTCTTTCAACTCCTTAAGAGATCGCTAAATATTAGGAAAATAGTGGCAATAAAACACATGTCTTCGTTGCGTTACAAGTGTCTACAAAATGATATCAAAAATAATTTTCCAGCTAAGTCTTGTAATTATTACGATTGATTAATCATATAAAGTTAAGTAGCGTTATGAAGATAGAAGTTTCTATCTTTCGCGATACATATGGCAAAAATGTATCTTAAGGGGTTAATCTAATAAAATGATCATGAAGTATCTATCATGAGTAGATATGATTCAGCGTAAGTATTGATTCATTGATTTTCATGAGAATAACAGTGACTTGGTTTTTGAATTTTTCATCGCACTAAAAGATAACAACATCGATTAGTCTTTATTTCTACGTTTCCTTAAGACGTACTTCGTTAAATGGATAAAAAGAAGTTGGTTCTCGAATAACGTTGAAGCTTTGTTGAGAGCGTTTTATGGATATTATTCTTAATTACAACGAAGAAATACTCGATCGTTGGGTGAAATAAAATTCTCCTTCTAAAGTTCGCTTCGCCAATTAATTTTATTCCGTACTCGATTTTGTTCTACTTTCTTTACTTTACTTACCTGCTTTCATTATACCTACCATTCCTAATTTTCTCCAATTATTTGGCTTTCTATTTCCACTAGATGTCTGACAGTCTTTCAATTAATTCGTTTATTCTGTTAAAACAATCGCATAACGTATTATTCGGCGAATAATACTTTTTGAAAAGTAGCTATCACAGTAAACGAAACATCTATCAATAATATTTGAGTTTGTTCCATTGCACGTCGCGTCGTAAGATTACTTTTCATACCAAACCTATACTTAAACATAGCTTAAAATAACTGAATTATGTTAAATTTTCTACAGTCAGAATTCGGAACATTTGCATTTAAATCGAAGATCAACAATTAATATTATCATTATATCATCTGTATTATGGAGTATTTATCTCGCATTAGTTTCATTAAAAATAAAAAAAAAATTTAAAAATTCTAAATTTCAAAGCGTTAGGTACTGATATAATATATTCTACAAAATCTTAGAATTCGTGTCATATATGTTCATCGTACAATAATTTTCCTACAAAGTTTCAGAATACTAATCACATAACAGGAAAATTCATATATATAATCGAAAAGTTCAGAATATCATTCGTATAACATGCGTTTACTGTAAATCACGTTTTTCAGTAAAACCTCAGAGTACGTGTATCCATGAAAATATACTTTCATCTTGGGACAATATTACATATTTATATATAATCATAAGAAGTAACATAATAACACAGTATATTATTCATATAATATATTTTACACTATAATTCCTTTTTTAATAATGTACGCCATAAATGTATTTTTAAATCAATAGAATCGCAAGTTACGGTTTCTACGGTGAAATATCCTCTTCTGACGTGAATCTTAAACGAATTATAAAGTGCCATTTCCCTTCGTTAACGGGATTGCAAACGAACGAAATTTGATGCAGAGAAATATTAAGAAAACGTTGCGCGTTTTACAAGCGCAATTTCTTGCGTTTACAGGCGTCGCGGTGACAACCCATTGCGACGCAGGGTCGCGCGTCACATTTGCGTGTATCAGCGTCTACCAATGCGAACGATGCATTTATGCATGAGGCTGAAAGGCGCGCGCGACGCTTTTACGCGCTGCCTCGCGGACGTTTACTTGCACGCGCGCGCCTACCAAATTTACGATCATTCCTCGGCTATGTATTTGTCACTCTTACGTCTTGAGTCCTCCAAGTATTTCCATCTTTTTGTATGCTTCATATTTCAAAAACAAAAGAAAAGAATATTTTTTTTACCCTTTTAACCCTTCAATTTCTACAAGTAATTTAGATTACGATGTGATGTACGCGTGAGTTTTGTCAGTTTCTAAAGTTTCGCGATGTTTTATCAACGATACAATAGAACGTATTAATGCAATAATTTGTTGATAATAGAGAAATTAATTATTTGACAATAGAATATGTCGATGATTTATTGCAGGTACTGCAGAAATATCCATTTGCAGCGCTTTTGGAGAAAAATAGTTCCAAAATTCAATGTCAGTTTATCGTTAAATTGATATCTAGTCTTTGCATTGTATTTATCTTTATCGATGATATCGTTAATTGTCTTGCAAATTGCACGTTGATCCTTTTTAGGAGCATAGAATGATGTAAGAAGGAGTAAGAAAGTGAATCGTGGTTCTTGAAAATATGTCTATGCACATCAAATACAATAAACGAAAATATTATTTTTGATAAATTTATGAAGCACACATAAATATAGTTTTTATATCGCAGAAAGAAACGGTCAAGAACTATTTGTTGCATGTAAAAATTCAAATTTCAAAGTACACGTACGATACATGTACCGTGAGCCATCGATGTCAATTCTTATAATTCCTATTGTAGTAAATTATAATAGAGCGAACGAGGAATGTAAAGTTGCGGGTAATGCGAGAAAGCAACTTCCGAGTAGTGCGCGTAAAGCTCTAACAATATAAAAGCAATTACAAAAACATCAGCTCGTCAGATAGGCTGACTTGCAATTTTATTACAATTTTTAATACTTTCTACTAATACAGTTCGAATCGTAAGAAAAATGTCTCACATCGATTAAAGAATCGAACGAGCTTCTGAATACATTAACTCGATGCTAATAAAAATACATTTACATTAATATTGTATAATATTAAAATAATGCAAAATATTCTAAATACTTTTAATAAATATTCTAACATAAAACTTTCAAATGTAAAATTCTACAATTTCAAATTCTGCACGAATTCTCATTTTACATCGTACATGTACGAACGCGAAATTTTCACACAGAATTAACAACATTAACCAAGAACAATTGCCTAGAGTAAAACACGATTTTACCTTTTACATTAAACAATATCACATAATTATATGATATGTGCGATATATGCGGAAAAATTTGCTTTACTTTAGTCCATTATCCATCGCTATAATTAACGTATCGAATCGCAACAGGGGATAGCAGTCGTTTATTCGCGATACATGAAGTAATATTCAATATCGTCTAGTTAATGGACACGTGAGTCGACATAAATTACAATCGCAAAACGTACTCGCGATAAACACACTGCTGCTGGCTTTTATTGTACCGTGTACAATGTGCACACAATAATCGAATAAACAAGCATCGCCGGCCAGATGAAATTCCGTTATCGATTATTTTTAATCTTGAACAGTATCCTTTGGAAATTTGAAATTTTCTCGTGATCATATTATTTGGAAGCTCGGTTTTAAAAGAGCGTAATAATTCTCAATCTTAATTTCGTAAAAGTCTCGTCTATCTGTTCGATGTTTTAACGATCAAAATTTATGAATTATCTAAGCTAGCAACTTGTGTATAAATGATATACAATATAATGATAAATGATAATTATGCGCGAAGAAATCTTATGGTCTACTTTCATTAGTTCGTACTTCTTGAACAATGAAATAAAATTGGCCAATTAGAAGTTACTGTATAGGAAACTAAGAAATTTCTATCGTCTTTTTCATTAACTTTTTCATTAACTACGTGCGAAGGTAATTACGCAACAAATATAGTGTTCCTTTCCTATATCTTTCATTGTAAAAAATTCGACGAAACGTTTTTGGTTATTTGACAATTTTAGGATAATTAAGTATATATATTATATTATCTTTCAAGATTTTAAATTTCAAGATTTCCGTGGATTAATCGTGATCGATATATGTTCTTTTTTTTTTAAATTTATCACTTAGAAGCAGTTAACTGGCTTCTGTGATATCGAAAGCTTTAGGTTGAAGTTATTAATGGAGAATTGAATTTCTTCCAAATGAAAACTACCCGGGGATGTCATAAATATTCATTGAGCGAGAAGGGCACAGAGATTGATCGAGGGAATTTTCTCTAATTATCATCGTCCAGACGCTTTTCACTTGTCTCGTTTCGTGGGACGAGTTGACGTGGTACGAACCGTTAATGGTTTTCCCATTTGTAGTTCTACTTCGCCTAACTATGATTAAGGAGAAACGAAGAATTTCATCGAGTCACGTCTGTGAATAAAATAAGTAAGTACCAGACGTAATATAGAATTAGGCTTATTGAAACTTTAACTGTAGAAATTTTCTATTCGTTCTGTCAAATTCTTTATTCTCCGACTATTAAACAGATTTTTCAAAAATCGAGGAACTGGATTAAAAAAAAAAAAAAAGAAAAAAGAATTTAAATTATACAACGTCAACTTGTACAAATTGACCAAACTTCTACTTTAGGAAATGGATACTTCATTTCCTCGCACAAAAGACCCGAAATTCGAATTCTGATTCGGACGTCTCGATTGTACGTATCGAAATTTAATAGAAATCGAGAGAACTTCCAGATGGAAATCGGTATTCCTCTGGTTTATACGTACACTTTCAAGTCGTGGCAGACGGACAGCTATCCAGGCAGCGGTGCACCGTATCGTCGAGAAAGTTGAAATTGCTCTATCAAACAGCCGTTCCACTCGCAGATTTCTCTCGTAACACGTGTCTATCTCGTGATGGCCGTGTTTCGTCTCACGGCTTTCCCGCGAAACTTTCGTCTCGTTACGAATGTCTCGAACCATACAGGATCTCGATCGAGCCTGATTTTTCCATTATACGAAATATTAATTATACGATATATAAACTTATCGTTTGTTAATTATTTCACAAAGTTATTTCTAGATAGTTTGTATTCTAACGTTTCATGTGGTATCTGTTAGTTACAATGTTTGCAAATTACAGCTCCAATTGAATCGTTTAAAAGCTACATTGATTATCCTCGTGAATCGGAAAGCAAAGAAAAGCAACGATGTTAGAAATATCGTGTTTTAAAATGTACGTTGAAACGTATGATCGTTCGTGCTATCTTCTTACGAACGATATATTTATTGAAACAAGCGATTCGTTTTTTTGAGAGTTTCAGTGTAAACGAAATTGTGAAACTTACACAACGCGGAGCTAATTTTAGTTTCGCTTTACACAAGTTCAATTTCCACCTGGACATTAACGTTTTCAATTAAAACGGCTACAAACTTTCAATCGTGATTAACTGAACGCTAACAAGAAGTTCGTGGAAAAGTATGAAAATGCAAAATTGCAGAAAGAAAGAAGAAAGATTATACGACATTTATGTAGGCTATATTTAAATTATTACAAGAATCTAATATATATATCCATTATGCGCTGCATTATTATACTTCTCACCATCCGAGGACTCTTTAACGTTATTATTTTCAATTAAAACAGTCACAGGTTAGCAATCACCATTAACTCACCTTTAACAAGAAGTGCGTGCAAGATGTACGAAAATGATAAAATGATAAAGAAGGCTAAGAAAGGTCTCTACACGGTATTTTTACGTTATACTTAAAGCACGATGGCCTGTTGTCACGAACGAGGCCGAAACAAGCCTCGTGTTTTCCTGTAATCGCCGGTTGTAGTTTTACGCGTACGCGGAACGAGGCGGCGCACCGGCGGGCAAACGTCGGTAAAAGCTAATTAATTAGCATGAACTTACAGTTCAAATCCGTTACAGTTAATCACCGTGCACTGGATCGAACAGTACGAGTTTAGTCCTAATTAAAACCTTACGCAGATTTCACGTTGGCCGGAGTTAATTAATTTAACTTGGGTCCAACGACGACGTCGCGTTGCTGTTTGTAGCTGCATAATTAAAGGAAGAAAAGACGTAGGCTGATGAACCTGTTGTCATCTATAGCTCTAGCGATTAATCTTGTACCGATCGATTGATCGAGATAAAGATATTTGTAGAATACAGATTATAGTTTCTTTCTTTTTTCATTTTTATATTGTCGACAGGAATAACGTTTCCAGTAATTATTAGTTAGTTAGTTTATTGATAATTCCATTTTTCAGGCCAAAGGTGTGGTTGATGTTAAATCTTATCTTTCACTCCTCCTTCCACTCCCACCACAAATGCTTTCTTACGTGTATTGCATTTAAATAGTTTCCTATTTTCACTTTATCCCATTTACTCCTCCTCCAGAAACTCTTGCTTCCCCCCTTTTTTTTAGTAATTATTATTAAATTATCATTTCTAGTAAAAGAATTATTTCATGTACGTATTTCATTGTTACTTGTGTATTGGATTTCTTGAAAATGAACTTTACAAGAAGTTTACAAAAGAGAACAAAAATAAAATTTCTTTTAGCTACAAAATATTAAAATTCAAATGTTAAAACTATCCTCTTATGTAAATGATCGTCAATATTTTTTGACCTATATTAATATTGCTAATTTTTTTACCTATCTTGTAATTCTTCGCCACACGTTCAATATTGACTATATTTCATGTGCTTTTTTTGGCACTTGAAATAATAGTAATTTTGAAGAATAATGAAAAAATGTCATCGAAACATTCCGCTTGTACCAAATGGAAAACAAACAACATTACATATGTAGGAAAAGCATGGTAAAAAAGAAATCGATGCGTATCTGGGTTAATTAACTTTTCGTAGAATTTCTCATGTATTTTATGAAAAATTATTTCATTCCATTATTGATTTAATTAACTCGGTAGTAGGTTGAAGATGAAAACTGGACAAATTAGAAGAGAAAAGAAAAATGAAAAGAATCTTATGTGCTTTATCTTCTGTAATTAAAAAAAAACTAAAAAAAAAAAAAAAAAAAGGAATAAACTTACGAAACTTTCTTAAAGCTTATGACAAAACGACAACGACAGTTTGAGAACAGGATCGAAGGTAAGTTTGCGATCCACGAAGCTTTCGCTTCTTCGACGCAATTCCCAGCCAGCAAGACGTGACGTTCTAACGAATTACATAATTATCGAGTCAATGAGATTCAGATCAAGCGAGGCAAACAGATAAGCACCGCACAAGCGATTGCGTAATGGCGTACCCTCACTTCCGCTCCGTACGTGCAGTACACGTCGAATATTTACGTCAGAACTCGATTCTGAGATCGTGAAAGTGGAGAAAGAAAGCTCGTAGAAGAGCGTCAAATATAGTTAAGAAACGATATATAGTCAAACCGATAAGTCGTAGTCCACATTTTTTCTATAGTTTGCGAGAAAAATTATTTTTTATTAAACTGATGGTTTTCTTGGAAAAAATGCTCTATAGATGTATTTTCTATTAAATTTTTATTTACTTCCTAAATATAAAAAGAACAAAGTTTCTTCTAAAAAAACTACTATAATTATCAATTGAAAACCGGTTAATATCACAAAACCAAAACGAAAACTCTTGATATGATTTATCCAATTCACCGTTTTATCTTGTGTAACCTTTTCTTAGAAAGGTTTCAAAAAAACGAATTCCTTTACTTTTATACGATTTATAATGATTTATGATGATTTATGATTTATCGAAATAAATTAACGCTATAAAATTACAGATAAGACGAATGTGGCTTAGTCCACGACAATTTTCCTCTCGTCGCCATAATTGTTTAACAATTTATCGAATACGTAATACGATAAAATACCAAGTTTTTCTTTTTTGAATAACGATGATTAATCTTTCTTATTAAGTTCGATGGTCGATTTTTGACGCGATACTTGGTCGCCCAGTGGAGCACGATGCTCTTACACTTGATCGACCTCTGCTCTATTTTAAAGTATCGCATTTACACTCGGATACTCTTGGCTGGCCGTTGAATCGGTAACAGTAATACGCGTTAATAACTGTTCGATTATTTTTATTCCTGGTGCGATCGACCAAACGTTAATGCGACTATACGCTCGAACGGTTGGATTGTTCGTTTCCGTTTCTCTTCCGGGTATTATTAGACGTGCATATGGTAGGATGAAAGCTTCGGTATGTCGTATAAATATATAATAAAACACAGACGTGGCCAAAGAATATTTCATGATTATTCAATTAAATATACCACTTATAAGCTATTAGAATCTCAGAGGTAGAAATCGAAAAGAAAGGAATGTTGAGAAGATGGATGGAATTGGAGAGAAAAAAAAAAAAAAAGAAAAAAATGAAGGAAGAGTCGAAGGAAAAAGTCGTCGTTACGAGTGACGAAAGTTTTATGACGAGTGAGAAAATTGTGGATGAAAGCAGCGAAACTGTAATAGAAAAATTTGCATGTATTACTGCTAGATGTATTATACTGGTTTCAGCGCGTGGAGATTTATAAGGGGATCCTTTAGATAAATACGAATACTATTGTTTTGTGTACTTGCTGTGATTGCTGAAAGTTTTCAGTAATCTGAATTCCTATTTCGGTTTAAATTATGCACGAGTATAATCCTTCCTCTAGAAACTTTAATAACATCGTGTTTTATAAATTAATGGATATAGGTCAGCGTATCTACGAAATAACCCTTAGTGAAGTACGAATGAAAAGAATATATTTTGATACTTTGCTAATTGTATCAAAACGACGAAAATAAATAATCGATAAATTCGTGTCAATTTTGACGAGGCGAACTTTGATACTATTAATTTGTCCTATTAATTTTATAACAAAAGACACTTAAAAATCGTGAAATTGTAAAAGAAAATATAAAACACTAAAAAGGAAAAGATCCACCAGCAGATACGTGAAATAAATTTAACAAAAACTACGGCAAATTAACACGTCGTTCAGAGGAGGCGTGGAACCGCGTATTTTAAATGTTGTAAACGTTGCGGGCGAGAAGCGTGAATTGTTGTTTGCCATTTTATTCGAATCGATATTCATCTTCGAAAAAGCGTGTGTACGTAAAATTGATCTTCACGGTATATCGTCAACAGTATGTTAAAATAATTTCATCTATTTTCTATCGTTGTAATATTTGTATGAAATTGAAATTCGCGAAATTTTCCTGCATTAAGAACATCCTCCAAATATAGATACAAGAAAGCGTCTCAGTTAACGTGCTCTCAAGTCGCTGATCCAGGCTGAATTAAACGGATCAGGGTTAATAAGACTCGCTTATTTAACCAGTTCACAGACGGTTCGGTTGGTTTCGTGTCGAGCTGCCATAGTTCCGCGTTTCAGAAGCGGTGGCACGAGCGGCCCGCAAATTACAAACTTGCAAAACTTGATTGGCAGACCGGCCATTATTAGGTAATTCCAGGTAGCACCTGTGCCGGGCTATTAACCAAGCTCTCGATCAATCGTCTCGATGGCATACGGGACGAAGTGAATTTCGTGGAGGAACGGCCATAATCAGGGAAGACGGGCAAGCGAAAAAAAGGTAAAAGGGGAAGAGAGCAAGAAACGAAGACGAGGAAGAATTTGAAACGGGAAGGAGACAGGCCATTAATCGATCGGACGATGAGGGTTCCGGGAAGACTATTCTGCGATTAATTAACACTTTCTCAGCTTGAACAGGTTAATGGAATGATTGTGAAGCCAGCGAACGAAACGTTCCATCGATTAATAGAAATTGATGTGGGGATCATTGGGAATTGTTAGGTGTGGGAAATTGAGATACGGAGGTGTATGGTTGCGGTTAAATGGAAAGAAACTGTATAATGGTGTGATTATGTTAATTGTATGGTAGATTGAAGCTTCTGTTTTTAAATTTCGTAGTCACGCGTTTGGAAGTATCATTGTGTGATATTTTAAGGTACTTTAAATATTCCAGTTAGATAGTTTAGATATTTTAGCAGACATCATAACTGTTATAAGACGAATTTTAAAGGTCCTGGTATAAATGTTAATGTTGTTATTTCTATATTCAGAGGTAGGGTCACAATAGTTATTATTATATTGTATGGATAAATCTATCACACCGTTCTGAGCCGAAAAACCTTTATTGCATACACTTACATGGAGTAGGGGAGAAGAAGAAACAAAAGAGTATCTTAAAACTATCGATTGAGTCTATCGATTGTATCTAGAAAAATCTCTTAGTTACTGCTTTTTGTAATTAGCGCATCTGCATATGCATGACGAGCACGAACTCACGTTGTCATTTTCAACAGTTAACATCTTTAATTAATAAATGTTGGTTATGAATAACTGTTATAAATGGTAAAAATTTGTTTTATTATTGGTAATTATTATCAATGATGATAATGATCGCCAATCATTATCAATCATTATTAATTTCGTTTTGATCGTGAATAACCATTATCGATGATGGAAATGTAATTTCGATTACGAGTAATCGATATAAATGATTGGAATTCTTTTTTGATTACCAGTGATCATTATCGACGGCAAACATTTTCTCTGATCTCATTCGGTTTATTCGCGATCAGAATAGTTAAAAATATCTTTAATCGTGTCATGTTCTGAGAAACTTTCTTGAGACCTGTTGATAATTGGCTTCCACTTGAACGAAAATTAATTTTTACTCGACAACTTTTTTCTAAGAAATACTTAGAGTAACTTCTTCTTTTGGATCTCGGTGTCTTAGATACTTTAAATATTAATTTCGAATTTTACAAATATTTAAGATTCAAAAAATGAATGCATACACTTTTCGATTAGCTTGTAAGGGAAGATTCATATTAAACATTTAAAAAGCTAATATCAATTTCATATAATAAAATTATATGAAAAGATACGAAATACCCAGAGCAAAGCACTGGTTCGAATTTTTCAAGAATGAAACAGATTTTTTTGTATGTATCCATGAAATTGTATTGTAGTAAATTTACCTAAGCGTTCGCAACTTATGGATATGTTACGTTAACGTTGAAAATAAAGCAATAGTCACGGATGATAATTCCACAAGAAACAAGAACACTTCTACAGCTTATGCACATCGTCTAAAACGACCTAAACGATGTTTTGAATAAAACACGACTGTTATCATTGTACGTACTAATACGTACGCAAGTAGAAACACGGCTCGCCTTGTTGGCTGAAACGAACCGCGTGTTTCTTTGGATGCAAACACGTTGAAGAGTATTTCAGACACGGTTTGAACACGGTCTCGGTTTGTAGAGATGGTACACGAGAGTCGCTGATCTGATTCACCCTTTGTGCATTTTCTACAGGGTAAATATTTGCCTAGGGGCACGCGAGTGCTGTATCCCTTGTTGCAGCGAGGCTGCGAGAATCGATGCGGACTTTATTACTATATATATATGGCAAGGAATCCTCTTTAACTATATTAATTTCGTGATAGAATATTTCTGTATAATAATAGATCGATTATTATCAGTTTTGTTATATTTATTAATTTCAAGAAAAATTTCAAGTTAAAGATCTTACGATTTACATATTTCCTTTTTCATTCTGCGTGTTCATTATATCCTTGGAATTTATTATATAAAAGTACACGTATTTTACGTTATTTTACACTTTAGTTAGCGTTTTAACAAACAACGTTCAGTTTATTTTTCTTTTAGATCAATTAGCTCGATTACGAAATTTGATATATTTGAAATAATGATATAATTGTCGGATTATTTTATCAAAACCATTTCATTGTAACTGTATTATACGTATGCTATTGGATTATGTCAAATTTATTCTTCAATACACGTACAAAAGGCTTAAATGTTTTTCTAAAAATGATCTAATAGAACAAAACGGTGTATGATCGGATATAGTCGAACTGTCTCCGCTGAAATGAAATTGTCGAACCAGATTGTACACCTGTTTATCCTTCTTATCATCCGCTTCTGTTTCACTAGTTGACTATCGTTGCGGAAATATCGACCTGCAATCCTTGCTGAATTTAGAATACTGGAAGAGCATTGTCATGACCCACTTTTCGATCGTACGAGTTTCTTGTTTCATGTTTGCGCTTTATGGATAAAATTTGATTCGATTGGAGAGTCGATGGAGAAGTTTGAAATTCTTAGTCAAGGAACGATTAAAGATCTTAGTCCGGAAGTGACTTTATAATTCTATATGATTTTGTCGTTAGGAGAAATTTTAACTGATCATTGTTTCTTGGCAAATGGTAAATTTTTTTAAGAAAATCAACAGGGCTTTAATATACATAATAAAATGTGTTCTGCAATTAATACAGTATATTTTCAATTATTATCAAAGTATGTTATACTATCACGTGTTAACGCTATGTGGTGAGAGATTAAATGTGAGAATTTTGTAATTATCGGCACATGGATGGAAAAAAACGATGTGTCCGGGATCGAAATAAAAAAAGGAAAAGGAAAGAAGAAAAGTCGCAAGCGCCTCGTCATGCGGTTCAACCCCACTTGGCGCTGTCAATTTGGCTGATTTATTGCTCTCTGCCCCTTTCGTCGTCAACCCTCGATAGGCTGGTTACATCGCATTAGAGCATCCTGTTCTCCGTCCCTTTTTGTTAAAGAAAAAATCCGTTTTACTTTATATTGATCGTCAAACCACTGACAACGCGGTTAAAATTATATCACGGAACAATTTTTTTGTATTTTATCAATATCAATTTTCTGCGGTTTTATTTTGCGAAAAGGTATTTTATTCTTCATATTCGTAGTTCTTCTCTAGCTTTTCAATATCGATGGAAACAATTATTGTAGCTATATTTGTCCTACACTTATATACTTTATCATTTTATATTTGTGCTTTTATCTCAAGAATTGTAAGTTTGTAGAAGGTCGTCTCGGAACTACGCTTGGGAACTTTTCAATTTTCCTATTAGGAAAATAAAAATGAAAAAGTTGCGCAATTAAACGCCATAGTAGAGTTACGAAACCGCTATATATGTTTGAATCCGTAAGTTTAAAAATCATAAATTTCGATGTATGAAAATAAAATTGAATTTTATATAAACGTTCTAAATCCTAGCGTAAATAAAATTGATAAATCGAGAAACATTTTACCGTTCGACGATTGAAATCCAGAATTCTCTCTGAAAATTCACAACCCTTTCGAAAGAGTTGGAGAAATTCTCGAAACAGCACATAACCAGCGATAAAGTTCCAATGTTTACCGCTTCTTCGACGACAAAAAGCTTAATTTATTCGACGAAGTATATAGCTTGCAACGAGCTTTCTAACACGATACACTAGGAAAGAGCGAATAAGCTGAGAAAATTGAAATCTATCGAGATGCAAAAATAAGGAACAATAAGAGAAGAGCATGAAACGAATCGTTTCGAGCGATGGTAGACGCTAACGAGCTGGAGCAGAAGGCCCGTTCAGAATTTCTCGAGTACCGAGAGCGAATGCCTTCTTGGTCGATGCGAGCTTAAACTCGTTATCGTCTGTCTCATATCGGATCTCCCTTTCTTGGATTGCCGACTCTGTCTCCTTTCTCTGACGATGTCTCAAAGGACCGAGGGAATAATCGACCGGCAATTTTGCCCCTCTGCTAACCTCTGGGCCGTGTTCGATCGTTATCACGGAAAAATCTGATACCAGATTCCGCGAAGAATAACGATCGACTCGGTGGCCAGTTTTTACTTCGTTCTTTCCAATCGTTGAATCACGATGCGTCGATGTAGCATAGTACTTGTAAAAGATCGTGATCGATTGAATTTTTAACTTCATGGCGGATCGTTCAGCTTCTTCGTTTTAGTGTCTTTTATCCCGTTCGATTGTTTATGCTTTGCGATTTTTATTGTCGAGTGTTTGTTAAAGGATAAAGGGGAAAAAATACAATTAAGAAAATTAGTCGAATTTTGAATTTTTCAGACACTTTTGTATAGGTATAGATATACAGGTCCGTTTATTCTACATTTAAACTCGAAGCAAATAAATTCGCGCAATAAGTTCGCACATTGGTGAACAAGGGAGGTTGACGAGGGGATGGCAATCTTTTTTGCGATTGTTCCACGGGACGGTGCCCCGACGAAAGCAAATCGACATAAATATTGATAACCGGACGGGTTGGAACGAAGAAACAGGACAGAAGAAAAGAGGAACGAAGAAGAAAGAGAAAAGGAGTCCGAGTTCGTGACCAGAATAACGACCGGGCCTCGTGCTGCGGTGCATGCACGAGCAAAAAGGCCCGAAAGAGATTCAAGCAACACTCCGGGGCCGTCTCGAATCGGCCGCAGAAACCGCAACCTCGACCACAATTCTCAAACGTCGCCTGGTGAACCGTCGGTAGTAGCTGAGACTCGAGGAACCGCTTTGTATTGTGGGAAATTCGAGGATGTGGATTTGCTGGAATCTGACCAACTGTATTGTATCACAGACAATTCGAGCACGTAATTCAGTCGAATTGATCTAAATGAGAAACACCAGTTGGACTGTTCAACAATTGTCTATTAGTTACAGCAACGGCTAATAGGTTTGGTGACAAATGGAATTGGCAAGAATTTAGTCAATTAGAAATTAGTTTCCAGTTAATTAGAAGTTGCTTAGTAATTCAAGGCGAAGAATTTTCCTATTAATTTGAAAGTATTAAAGAACTATGAGAAAATTCAATTATCGAAGCTATTTAAAAAATTATAATTGGAACGAATAGAAATACGAAAATCTCACAATAGTCTTTTTTAGAATCATAATTATCCAATTGTTCGATTTATATACTGTTTGCTCGAACTGCGAACTTTCATGCAAATTCATACTTTCATGGACACAATAAAAGGAATAGAACTTACGCGAAGATTTCTACTTATCAAAAATTATAATCAATACCTTGCTTTGTCTATTTTATATACCTTTGTATATACAAAGATTATGCGCGTTTTGTAATATCTTCGCGTCTTTAAATTTCCCGTAAATGCATAAAAATTTGCGATATACTCCTAACAAGTGTTCAAGTTCTAAAGGGCAATTAAAATATTGATTAAGATCGATGAAAAACAAAGAGAAAAAGACTACGATTAGTTGAGTGGAAAAAGGTAGCATTGGGAAGCGTCAAAGTAGAACGTTCGTACGAAATTTAACGTTCGTAAGAACAAACATCTCGCTATCAGAAACAGGCCGTTTCCGGTTCGCGGATTGCTCCTAATTGCCTGTAACGCGCGTAGCATTACGCGTTACAAAAAATTCCATGAATATTTCATCGGGGAGACGCAACAGCGTCGGTCTCGCGTGTTCGTCGCGTTCGCCACTCGATATCGTCGCACTGATTTACGTAACGAGCCTCCTGATGATCTCGGCGACGCGTCGCGGTGGACGGAACGCTCGTTACATTTGGCCTCGATAAATTCGAATTACGTTTATACGCGAAGCGGCTCTTTCTACGCTGCGCGAATTAAACTGCACCGAACGAACGAACGAAATCGCGTTGATTTTACAATGAACGAGAGCGCTTGACGATATTATTACAAAATATTTTTTATAAATAAACTAGCGGATTTTCATGCGAGCTCGTATTTTTGGGAATATAGTTAAGAAAGTGGAATCGCGGTAGAAAATTGTCTCATTTATTACGCTTTGTAATATAATTTTAATTATATATTTTAACGTAGTACAACATACTATACTTTGTACCGTAAAATACAATACTGACACTTTGTCGTAGTATATATTGGATATTTCATATATATTTATATTATTTATCCTGTGCCAGTTTGCACTTTCGAATATTATTATAAATGAAACGTTTATAAAGCAAAACGATCGATTCGAAAAATATAGAAATAAACAGGAAGCATACGATACACAAGAAAGTATAAAATATTCAAAGTAATGTACCTATTATGGAAATTTATCATGTGGAAAATTAACATTTGATAGTTTTGTTTTTTCATTGAGAAGTGTACTGTGAATGTAAATACACTCAGGTAGAAGATTATACGATGTTTGACTTAAGGATTTGGATAGGACAGATGCCTACCTTTGAGTGGCATCTCCTTGAGTTGCACTGCAACAGCATATGGTCCACAGGTTCGCATTTTCTGGCTGTTGAACGTCATCGTAAACACACCTTCAAATTTCCCAGTAGAACTGTACGACATATGTTTTACGAACTGTACGACATACGCAGTTATTTCCAAAGAAATATTTCTATCAATAGATAACAAGATACAGTAGTAGAAGATAGACAAAAGATAGAAGATTAGAAGATCTGTTTATTTTCAACTAAGCAATTGCGAATCGATACTGATACGAATAAAATGACAATCCATAATAGTATGAATATGGTGTTAATATATTCTGCATTGCCTATCAAACAATATCTTAAATTCATATTTCTTTTAGTAAAACTATTCTACGAATGTTTGTTAAATTCTAGTAGCAGACATTTCGACAATCGTTATAATGGAAATATAGAAGAGAAGCTGTTTCTCGAACACTTGAACACCGTATTTTAATCCTTCCATTAGAATGTTACAAAGATGAAAATATGTTGTAATTATAATTATTCATTTGTACAATATTTACATTAAGTCATATATCATATTAAGTGATATATTAAAGTCATCTATAATATATCATAGTGAAAATTCTGCATAATTCATAAGCTAAATAATTAGTAATAACGAAAGATTAATGAACTCTTGAAAAGCATTGTAAGTAAATAAACAAACATTTACGAACATTTATGAAACATTCATAAGCGTGTATCTGATTCTTATTCTCGGTGTTTATCTATGATAACTTCATAACCGATCTTTTCACACCGTGTAACTTATCTTAGATTGAATACATCTTCCATCAGTGTACATTACAAGATTGCGTGTAACTTTAAATTCATGAAATTTTCATGCTATTCAGCGCAAACACTTCCTGCTCGGAAACCGCCGGTTTAGAAGGAACAATTATAAAATTAATAACTATTCATTAGTCGTAGCGTTAGATGAAATAACGTATAATCAATATGAATTAACGACGTGAAAGATCTGTTTCAATTAAAGTTTATCCCTTTCAAATACCGAAACATGCCATTTACTTTACGTAACAGTTGGATAGCACGTTACCCGACCAAATTACATTGGAAAGTGAGGCAAACGATGACTTTATATAATCGTCCGTGCGAAATCATCCACGCTATCGATGATATTAATTAAAGAACGAACGAACCAATTAATATTCTTAATTCTTTAAGTTCCACCATCGTCGATAGACAATGAATCGAAAATTTCATGAATCATGGTTGTCGTCAACGAGCGACATTGAGGTTTCAACGAAGTATGAGGAAATTATCGACGAATCTATTATCTAATTACTATGCGCATGATTACAATTTTGTTCTACACTTTTTTCCACGAAATAAATATTTATATTTGTACGTCAGAGTATCTTAAAATTTCATTCATTAACGCGCGTTACGTATATCGATAATGATATTCCATTCAACTTTTCGTTTTTTTCGCGTTTGGAGGCAATAATTTATGTGTCTCTACTTAAAGAATTAACTAACGATTCCGATTAAAGATCTGACAGAAGCGCGAGATAATTAAACTTAACCGAGAAACGAATGTAAAAATATAAATAAAATATATCACTGAAAAGAGTTCTGCAAAAGGACGTTTTTAATCTTTCACAATGAAATAACCGTTGAAGAATACTACACAGGAAATATCTCTGACATTTCGCTGGAACTTTCATCAACCAAAGCGACGCGAACCTATCTTCCACTCGCATTCACGTTAAAATATACAAAGAGGTCGTGTAAAGTAATCCTCGATCGTTTATAACATTAGCGAAATTCTACCGCAGAAATGGGTCATATTAAACATCTTCCATTGTTACAGAAAAATATGTATCACCGATGGGATTCATTCAGAAAAGCTCTGGATACATCGTAGAAACGTGTATAATGAAACAAAAGATCACATATACGCGAACTTTCCAGCGCGCGAATCGATGTTACATAATTTTTTCCTCGTAACCGAGGCGTTTCGATGAGGCTCCGCTAGGATTTATGTAATCGCCCCCCGTAGGATTTACACCGGGAATTTACGTAAGCCCCCGCCGCGTTGGATTTACATTGGAAATTCGAGGAAGTGCGGCCACGCGTGCACCGCGAGTGCATTAACCGCGACACGTTAATTCTTTCGCGAGGCGACAGACTTTTGCGATTCACGACGCTTTTTGCTCGATAAATTTTTGAATATTAGCGAAATGGAAGATCGTTCCAGCAATTTTCCACCCCCTAAGGGCTAATTGTTAGGTTAGAAATTATTATTTAGAATCTTTTAATATTGTTGAAATACACAGCTTTTGTAGAAGTTTCCTCGTCTGCAATCGTAGGATTAGAAATCATTTTATGGGTTTCTTTTATTTTTCTTTTTTTAAATCGTGTTTTGATAGAACGTTTTGTTAATATTGGTGAATTGGAAAGTTCTTGTAGGAGTTTTTTATGTAAATTGTGTAAATAATTTCGCGAACGTTTTATTTCTTCCAAATTTGATTTTGGTAGAGTTTTTATTTTAATATCGGTAAAATAGAAAACTTACGTAGAGATTTTCTCGTTCGTAAGAGCTGATTGTAGGATTAGAAATAATTTGTGGGTTTCTTTCCTTGTTTCACTTGGATTTTGATAGAATTTTTTAAAATTAGTGAAGTGGAAAGTTTTAATAGGAACATTTGCATCCACGCAAGATAATCACAGAGTTGGATAATTTCGTAGGTTCCCTTTTTCCTTTAATTGGACTTATCGAAAAATATCATCTAACGAATATCCTTGACGTTTTGCAGTAACGTTAATCGAATAAGAGGAATATCAAAAGAATCAACAGCATGTTTCATCGTTCACGTTGAAATATACAAAAAGATTAATTTCCAAAATTATTCATAAAATAAATATATATATCGTAATGCAATCAACAAGAATTAAAAGATTTATTTTTATACTCGTTCAGTCTCGCAAAGTTTCACAATTTCCTATTGAACCATGTAACGTTCAATTTCTTAAGGAAGATCGTTGCATCCATTGGATCGCGAATTTCCCGCTATTTTTAACATAATCTTTATAAAGCTAAGCCTTACTTGGCAGATTTTCTAATACTTTGCCGTTTCTTCGCAATTACGAAGACTTGTTTTTAAATTTCTCGCAAAGCAAATTAAATTATGGAAAATTGCAAGGAAACAATTGAAATAAAGCGGCATTTGTATATGCACGATGAATAGATTTAAAATCTTAATTTGCACAACTTTTTTTATCGAGTCGCGCGTTTGCCTTTTTTTTTCCCTAGTTCTCAAGCACCTCTGATTATACTTTACGTAACTGCTAATTGTACACCGTTATACGGTTTCAACGCAACGTATGATTACGTGAAAAGTCATAATTTTATCGTCGTACGAGCTTCGTACACTTAAGAGAATATCTCATGTCGACGTTCTTATTTCCTTAAAAAACGTTTTATCAAAAGAAGAGTTTCCACTCTGCTGTCGCTTTGAAAACAACATGTGTCTACTAATAAGCATAATTTGTATTGAAACGAAAATTTTTAACTAAAATAAGTATCAGGTACCATTTTACCATTCTATAAGTTCTTTGATCTCAATTTCGTATGAGACATTCTAGAAGTTCTGTAATGTCAATTGATCAAAATGAATTGCGATTTTACATATATATAGTACTTTGAATTTTAACGTCGAACCACCAAAAGCAAATAATTCTAGACGAAAGCAATTGCCGAATGTTTTACCAATTTAAAATGGCTGAAACAAGACATTTAAGAGAAAACCAAATTGGTTAACTCGATCTCTCGAAAATATCTTCATTTTTGTTATTATAACGTGATTACTATTCAACTTTTCAGGAAATAAACGACTCGGTCTTTGTGTCTCTTTCCTTATTCCTCAATAATCTCCGTAATATCTCGTTGAAAAACCGATTCAAATATCGAACTCAAACGTTCTTCACCGTTTTGCTGCATGTTGCAAAACATTGCCAACGAACAGCAACGTTTTGTCCACACCGAAGCAACATAATCCGAGGAACATTTGTGCGTTGTTTCGTCTTTAAGGCTGCATTTGTTGCTACCAAAAAATTGTCCATACATAAATCCCGTGTTCCCTAATCTTTCTTTACCTCTGCGAATGCGAAACAGGCGACAAACGACGAGATTTGCAACTGGCAACGCGAAGAAACACGAAGAGAAATTCCGTAACGACGAGCGATTTTTCCAAGAAAACTGAAAATAGCAACGACAAACAATTCCTTGTCGTTGTTGCAGACGCAACTTAAAACGTACAGAGTTCACCATTGATTTCCTGCCTTCGTCATGGTTCATCCTTCGCTTTCGGTTCTCCAACGACGGTCAGTTTCTCCGACGCTTTTCAACGGAAGAAGACATCGTCACCGTTGCAGCTTCTGTCCTTGAACGTGTGCCACCTCTGCCATTTTGAAAAGAGCAGACCAGAAGCAAGTGGGAGGCCCATAGACGGACCCGTGTCAGGGGAACATCCAACATCTGTCGACAGGGTCGAGGGTGGCTCAAGAATCGAGTCATCTGACCGCTCGCGTACTGCAAATAAGCTCTTCCTCTTCCTTCCTCTTTTCTCCTCCGTTCCATCCGTTCGTTTTTGCCTGCGCACCCCGGCCTCGTCTCGCTTATAATGGCAGAGCCGCCTGCACACACTTCACGACGCAAGAGAAACCCGTCCCTGCGTGTTTTCTCTCTATCGTGCCTCCTGCGAGTTCCGCCAGGGAAACCGTGGCGCCTTAGGGTGGAGGTTCGAAAAGTAGCCTAGCGAAAGCTTGGAAACGCGCGCGTAAGACGATAACTTACAACAGTGGAGCGTGAATCTTTATGCAATCGTTGATTCTTACGAGCGCAACTAACAAAACAGGATCTAAGCAGAAATTTGTTTCGCAGTTGGCTTCTCAAAACATTTCTATTTCTTTCTGTTTCTTGAGTTCGGTTTGTAATTTAATTAACACCGGCTACAGAGAATACTGCGATGTGTATTTTAATCGAAAGCTTGATAAAGTTTACTGTATCGTCTTTAGCGAAATTGTCTTTTAGCGAGACATGGCACATTTCATTTGATTCTTTTTTATTTTGCTTTTTTTTATTTGGAGAATTAAAATAGTAATATCTGGGAAATTTAACTAATTTCTACAAATATAGCAGAAATCTTATTACTAAGAATTATCGAAGACAAATTGTTTGTAAACTGGAGTTCGTATAACGAGGGTTAACTAACTTCTCTCGTCTTTGACTTTTCATTTAAACACAGGACAAATCTTCTACGTCGGCAATTTTCAAGCAGTCTGCGGCCAAAATTTCTAAAACACGCAGTACCTAGCTTATTTCGTAGAAGCACTGACCTCGTTTCCCTTCGATTGTCAGATAAGGAAATAACATCGACCGAAAGAATAAAAGCTACTCGGCATGAGTTCACTATCTTGGGTCAAATATATTTTTTAACGTGACGTAAAATTTTAGTAATCGATTTACATGTACCGTGAGAACATCAAAAACATTGGGAAACATGGAACAACGTTGCTCCGGATAAATACACAATTTATAATTTACAAATTATATCATTTCGTGTACTCGGCTTATTTTTCGGAAAAGCCCTTCAAATATTATTTTATCTAATATATAGCTCGCGAAAGAATAAAAATCGAATTGCTTCGAACGCCATATAAAGCAATTTGCATACTGCTGTATCTTTTCTTTTTTTTTATTTGGAAATAGTTTACAATTCTCATTAAGAATTATAAGTAAATTATTCTGGCGTGGTACTATAACGTGAATAATAAGTGCTTATCGTATGTTTGGTTCTAGCTGAATCTAATGTTTAAATATAGAGGATAATGACTTTTTAGCCTGCGGATCTGATCCGTCGTGTCAAGTAATTGTGTAACTAGTGGGTTTTGGTGGTTGTTAATTCTTATGTTATATCTATTACTGAATTTGCATATTTCTTCTTTAACTGTAGGTGTCTTAAGCTCGCGATGTATCGTTTCATTGGTAACATACCAAGGTGCATCTATTAAGGATCGAATTGCTGCTGTATCTAATTTAAAAACTTTGTTCACTGTTTCGTACTCGCTGCAGTGTCGTACCTATCGCTACACGGGGGTTGAGCTAATAAACTCCGGCCCCTGGGGCTCGCTCGCAGTGGGACGCCCGATAGCAGCCTTTAACCACTCTGTCCTCCCTCTGTGTGGATATAATTCGTACACGCGAGCAACGAAAGGAATCTACACCGTGCAACGAACGAAGAACGAACGTGACGTTTTAACAAAGACGATGATATACATTCTTAGCATAGTAGAAAGAGAGGAACGGTTAAAGGATGTTAGAAAGGCAGGCAAGAAGCGTGGAAAGGGACAAAGTAAAGATAAAGACGTTCATAGTGGGTGGAAACGAAGGGGAAATGACGAGAATCTGCCGGTTTCGACGAAACAGAATGATAAAGGCGATACGATAACCGGAAAATCAGCAGAATTTATATTACGCCAACCACGTTGTCGGAAGTGGAACGCAATTTTACAGCGAGGTTGGCGATAGCAAAGGGCGTTCGCTACGCAGACCGGTACTTAGCCGTTGAAACGTGTGTTTTGTATTCAGGGATGACTCCCATTTCGTAAAAATTCACCAACAACCTGTTTGCAACGCGAATTTCGCGATCGTTCTTCTGATAGTGGCTGTTCGCAGACGTTGGTAATGTGCATGGTAGTGCAAAATGCGATGCAAACTCGTGTAACAGAGGAGATTTAAATAAAAGATGATCATCGAGAAACGTTTTGGAATCGACGAGAGGGTTTGCAATGTTAGTTTTGGGGGTAGTTTCGTTAAACGTAGTCCGTAAGTTATTCGGCCACGAGTTCTCTTATTTAAATTCCCATTGAGACGTTTCATTCGAAGTTGAAAGTTGCGATAAAAGCGAACGATAAAAGCTTTAGAATAATTCTTGCTACTTTTTAGCGTAGTCTTATCAGGAATAATTTGTAAGCTATTTTTCAACCAGTTCTGGTGTTTAAATTTAAATTAAAACTTTGAAGTTGCAGGTTGCATTTAAACGTGGATATGAATACAAATCTGGAATTTGAAGTTTCTGTCTGAACTCTGATTATGAATTTAAATATAGAATTAAAATGTTTAATTTGTCATTCGAATTCGAACATTATCTTCGATTTTAGATTAAAAAGCTGAAGCTTCGATCTCAATTTTTGCCCTTGAATTTTAACCTTACGTTACGGTTAGAAGTTCGATTTCAGATATTTTTAAATTTGTGGGAATTCGTTAGCAAAGAACATTGCCAACGTGAAGCAATTTACAACGCGAAAACACGGGCTAAACGAAACACCTAACGAATTCGAAATTCCATCGTGCAGATGGCAATTAATATCGTACCTGCTGAAACTTTGACGTTCCGAGTGCGCCGAACGATAAACGCGCAGCCAAATAACTGGCAACAAAGAGAAAGCGTAATTCGAATACGACGCGCCATAGTATTGGTTCTCTGCGATCGAAAATAATTCCTCTTCGTACACGTCTAACCCATCATTCTTACGCTCACAAGTAATTTTCGTTCTGTGTTTTCATACGCCAGACGACGATTCTCTGCTTATTTTTCATCAAATGTAATTTCCGTTTAAACACAATTATTGTTTGTTAAAGACGAACATTTATTGGTTGTTAAAATTTAAATGAGAATTTAAAGGTAATATTGTAGATTATAAGAGAAGAACGTACGTCTGAGCTTTAAGGGAAATTAATGAGATGATTGGTGCTATTGCTTTTGCTGCACTTGAAACAATTTCTGAATAATTAATATTAAAAATGATTATTTTCACGAATGAGTACGAGTACTTATTGTTCGTTGTAAAAGATATAATAAATGGCATTATTTGAAGAAAAGAAAACTTTCTCATGCCGATGTCACTAATAAGATTTATTTAGCGGAGATGGAGCGTGAACATTTGATGGATTCATTTTTTCTTACATTAGGAAAGAAAATCAGGCCAGAAAGTTCTTGTCGGAATAAAAATAGAAGCAAGAAGATATTTGTAAAAATGAAATTCGTAATTCGAAATTACAATAGCATTAGGTTGTCTGAAAAGTTTCTTTCGTTTTATGAGGAAATAATAGACGCACAAGGTTTTTTGGTTTATATTATTTTGTCTGACTTGCTTTCACGTTTGTATGAAGGTGCATTGTTATAAAAAACATGTTTGCGAAAGAAAGATACTTTTCGGACAACCTAATAAATATTCTAGACAATCAGAAATCATAATCTTTCGAATCAGCTGGAGTATAATTGTGAAGTTTGTTTTGTCGTCCGATTCTCAATCTGCGTTCCCCTTCGGAAAGGCCGGGACCGCCATGTGGTCAATTTCGCACACGCCTTGTATTATTCGGAGACTGTTTTGTGCGGAAGCGACTGAATAATGGAGGCAGCTAGCCATCGGATCAAATGGAGATATTGGCTGAACCATGGAATATTCATAAGTCGTAGAACGTCGATTCATTTCCAGTTGCATTCAAATATTATCTCCAAACTAAATTATACTCGATCGATTCGCGCGATTCATAATTTAATAATAAAAATAATAACAAGTTTTAATAGCGAAAGTTTCAACCACGTTTTCTGATACGTGATTTCATCTTCCGCCAGAAGTTGCTGATCGAATGAAATTTCTTCCGTTGCTCCCTACGCGATGAACTTTCAGAACAACATTTCCAGTAAAAAGACGCTGTTCCTCTAGGGATATTTCAAGCCAAGTGTTTCGATTAGTTTCAATTAATTCGAAGAATATTTTTTCCATCGTTCGTTCGTTGCTTTAAAGGAAGACTGGAATGTAAATTTTCGATTCTTTTTTCATTTTCTATTATCTATACATAGATACATTGACTCGCGGAAGTGTTTGTAAACTTGTTTATAGCTTCTACGAACGCATTAGTGTGTTATAACGAAATATTCTGTAATTTCCTTATCACTTTAATTACATCCAACTATCGCGATTATATTAAATTTTAAATAGCTCCGGGAATGTATACAGAAGAAGTTTAGATTTCGTCTAAACTTTGCCAGTTACATAATCACAGACGGTTGCGTCTCATTACGGTACTAAGGAAATTTCAAAATGTTTTATATAACACGCACAATGCACATGCGTAAAACTTTTCTATGGTAAGTGTAAGAATACTTTTGCCAGTCACTGTAATCCCATCATTTATACGAGGGTCGTGCAGAAAGTAACACCTGTTTTGAAATAACAACGATACAAATGCATTTAAAAAAGATTTCTTGATTTGTAACTTTGCTATATATACCAAGTTATTTTTCAATACAACCACCAGCCCTATTTCAACGTTTATCGTAACGTTATACGAGTTTTTGTATATCTACGTTTTACGATTCCGTCGACACTTCACATAATCATCGTCTTACGCGGTCCTTTGAATCATCGTTTTTTACGAAGCGTTATCGACCAGGCGTCTCTTTAAGTTCTGCAAAAAGCTGCAAAGAATATCATTTGCAATGCAATCGCAGCCACGTTTCACAGCTCCTCTGTAATGAGAGACGGCCAGCCTCAATGCTTACGATCACGTACAGTTTCTCCGAATCTATTGAATTCCGGCAACCACGATCTTACCAATAATTTATCCATAATTCTATTACCGTTAACTGCTGTAATTCAATGGTAAATTTTTTTGGAAGAATTTTTCAGCGTTCGAAAAACGTAAAAGCTTCATCGGCGAGATTTTCAATTCGAACGTGTGATACAACGACGATATTAAATATCGAAACATAAAATTTTGTATGATTTATGTCGATGCATGAATGAAACTAGGTGACCCTCTACAAGTACATTGCATCGTTTTATATGTCTTTTATATGTAAACGAGTAGTACTTTCTGCACAATCTTTAGTTTGCGTGGGTTATCAGCAATGCAAAAGTATGAAAAGTATAGCAATTATAGATAATAATTTGAAAGTTGTATTTTGTCAACACCTTACTTTCTTCGTACTTATACACTCGCTATTTTGCATTGTGCGATTATATTTTATTATCGTAAGTACACGAAACCTCATTATGATTATCAAACGAGTAACTTTTGCCCTTATTTTTCTCGCCACCTACGGTTCTACGAGTACAGAAACAGAATTGTCAACGTATTTGCAATTTAATTAAAAAATGCACGCGTTCCAACTTGTAAAAATGCACTTGCTCGAAATTTCCGACTTGCTGACTGAAACGACGTGATTGCAAATTTAAACGCCACGTATTAATTGCGAATGACGCTTAAAGTCGCGTGCACGCGTCGCATGCATGAAACTCAAGGTATGCAAAACGCGCCATGAATTATCTCGCAGAAATTTTGGAAAATCCGCGAGCCTCGAGAATTCCTAGAATCTTCCCCACGGCATGGTGATTTTTGTTACAAAGCTGAAACGGCGCGAGAATGGATTTCATAAAGAAATTACAAAAATTTTCAAGTATTTAATAATCCAACCATTATTACAAATTCCTATATGTTTTCCAAATGCTATAACACTTTATTAAGAATCCCCAACATTTTTATTTGAAATACTTTCTCATATCATTAATCATCCTAACGCGTCATCAAATTAATTGAAAGCAACACTATCTTTCTAATCTATCACATTCGTTTATTTAATGTCGAATATAATTTAATCTCACAATCAAAATTGTTGGATTTTTCTTCCAAAAAAAAAAAAAAAAAAAAATAACAATGTAACATATAACGTTTATCGGAACGTAGTATCGATAGAATGGAATTTTCGCATGTAAGTCACAGATAAGGAATAAGAGGAAAAAATGTGCTATGTATCTACATTGGAATTAAACTGTAGAAGCTCTTGCAAATGTCTTCATATATGTCGCGTGTCTTGTGATCGTTCGTATACCTGGTCTATCGGCTCTGCCCGAACTGATTTTTCGGATCTTGGCAAAAACCTCCAGGTCAAAGGTCCAATACCTCCCTCGCTATCTGCGTGTAACTGCATGTAACTGTATGTATGTATCGATATGATGGTCGTTGTACTGCAATAAAAATTGCTACACGTAAGCTTTATCGAAAACATTGACGCAGCTTCCATGTCGATTTGGTTTATTTAAAATTCGCGACGTGTGCCGTTTCCAGGCATCTGTTTTCCGCTTATTGCATAAGTATCCGCGACAGTTTGTCTCTTCTGAGAAATGTAACTTGCTCTGATCACCGGTAAACTTGGACAGGTTCAAATAGCTCGTCATTTTTCATCGACTTTCGTTGCTCCGACACGAGGAACAATTTCTCGTGTTGTAGCCGCGATACCAAAATGACCGTGATCGTTTGTCCGGAAATATCGAAACGCAAATTCTCTCGAGGGAAAAAGCGACCGTTTGCCTGGAAATTCATGACCTTTTTTCCCTCCAGCTCCAGATAAGCTGCAACTTCGACGATCGTATAAATCGTAGCCGTGTCGCGGCGAAAAAGTGGTCGGTTTCTTCATTCTTGAACAGGCTAGCACGATTGCACAATTTCCACCAAGGGTTCTAGGCAATTCGTCAATTTGCTTGTCGCGTGAAAGTACCGGATTTTCCTTCCTCTCGTTTCTTCTGGCTTTATCGATTTTCTTGTTTGTCTCTCGACTTCCAGCCCCTCATAACGCATAATCCCATTTCTTTGGCTATTAAAGTCGCGTGAACCAATTAGTAGCTGGAAAACGAGGTAATGGAGCGACGGGTTTTATACTTTGTGTTAATTATTCTTTACTTTATGATCTACTGTTTTGGCTTTTATATAGCGTTAAGTATATATATATATATATATATACAGCATATGTGCACCAGGTGTCTTAATTTTCTTTAATGAAACTTTTCAATATGTTCTGTCAGTATGAATGAGAAAAAAGTTTAAAGCTTTGTTAAAAAGTTATTGCAGAAATGGGAAATCATNAAAAGAGAACAGTACCTTGATCATCGACATTGTTAGATTTCTATTTAAAGTAATGGAACGATGGGTTTTATACTTTGTGTTAATTATTCTTTACTTTATGGTCTATTTTTTTGACTTTTATATAGCGTTAAGTATATATATATACAGCATATGTGCACCAGGTGTCTTAATTTTCTTTAATGAAACTTTTCAATATGTTTTGTCAGTATGAATGAGAAAAAGAGTTTAAACTTTGTTAAAAAGTTATTGCAGAAATTGGAAATAATAAAAGAGAACAGTACCTTGATCATCGACATTGTTAGATTTCTATTTAAAGTAATGGAACGATGGGTTTTATACTTTGTGTTAATTATTCTTTACTTTATGGTCTACTATTTTGACTTTTATATAGCGTTAAGTATATATATATACAGCATATGTGCACCAGGTGTCTTAATTTTCTTTAATGAAACTTTTCAATATGTTCTGTCAGTATGAATGAGAAAAAAGTTTAAAGCTTTGTTAAAAAGTTATTGCAGAAATTGGAAATAATAAAAGAGAACAGTACCTTGATCATCGACATTGTTAGATTTCTATCTAGTTTGTGGTAACGTTAAATTATATACGTAAAGGGTGACGTTACTTTGGAATATACATACAGCAACTCACGAAAATATTCGAAAGTGCTATCACAGAATTTTTTTACGAATGTATCGTATGAATTATATAAAACCTTTTGGAACCTCGTTAGTACTATAACGAAATGCGACTGCCATAATTATAACAGTAAAATTTGAAACCAATCCAAAAGTGTAGGTAAAAGTTACAAGAGGTTGCTTAGTAAAATATTAATATACAGTACGGACAATGATCTTGAACGTGCAATTAGTGCTAAAAATAGTCTCATTATTATATTGTACTTTACTTTTACCAATATAGCGAATAACTGACTGTTTAAATACTTTGGTGATCTTTGCGAAGTATATGCTTAATTAATAATAATAATAATCAACAATATTTAAAAAAATAAATAAGATTTTCAGCCGTTTCAAATTTTATCAATATAATCCCGATAACTGTATCTTATTACAATACTATTGTACAAATATATGAAAATGTTTTGTACAATATTTACGTAAAAAGTTTCTCAGATTGTTCGAATATTTTTACCAGCCACTTCATGTACATTTCCACATTGATTTTGAGCTTTGACAACCTAATCACAACAATCTAGTTTCATAGTAGCGTTAATTTCAAAATGTTTCGTATAAAACGCATATTATAAAATATGTCTACATAAATTCAGTTCATAAAATGTGTCTACAGGTGTTCGATTACCTGCATGAACATATGTGCAACGAAGTTACTCAAGTCGAAGTGTGAAAGCTAAAAATGGGTTTTAATCACGCATAGAACTTCCGTTCGTCACAATTGCGCGTTGCAGTTCGTGCCGCGAGCAGAGCTCGTTATTTTACGCGGCGATGGGTGAAAAGTGCGAATGCCGGGTATATTTCATTTTTATGGAAATTCGAGGCTGGCGTATCGCGCACTGTCTTACTTGAAAGTTCGCGGCCGGATTTCTTTCTTCCGGTTCCTCGCGCGAAATGTTTCGCGAATAATAATTGCCAAGCAAATTGCGATGACCGCCGCATGTTCGAGCAGTGCCTTTGTGAAATTGCTGCCAAGCGTATTCGATGGAAATTCAATTTTGTATTTCCGCCCTTTTTTCGAAACTTTGTTACCACTGTGCGAGTTAGTCGGAGTCGATATCACGTGATTCTCAGTGAAGAAATTCTCATTAAAGGAACAAAGCAATAGGACTAACAGCTGCTCCTTCTCGATGACATAACGTTTAATTTATGAGTAAGTAATTATCCAGTAGAAATTTAAATATTACGTATATTAAAGAGAGAATTGTATATTACTACTCCCTTTAGTTCTTTGAAATGTCTTGTACGACACTTTTCAATTTTCATCATCGTTTCACACATCCAATTTCATTTGCCCTTTGTTGAAAATTTGCTCGCCATTTTCGATAATAAGTTTCTCGCATCTTTTATGCTCCTCGCATGAATTTTGTAAAGGTTACAATAAACAATGAAATTGTATTTAGTGAGTGAAGCGAACAGAGTTAAATATTCAACTTAAAATACAAATCAATACTATCTCTCTCTCTAAAAAAAAAAAAGAAAGATCTATTTTATTATCGAATTTTAGTTGATTCTCTTTGATTCTTTTTGGAAATAAATAATACAAAAAATGGATAATAAATTCTATATAAAAAACGACAATATGTATTTGTAACTACGCAATATTGAATTTATATACACTTTAATAACTAACCAATTATTTTAGTATCAGAACGATAGTGTATTTTCTGTTTATTTCGAACATATGTATGCATAGTTGAGAAAAAGTAAATTCTATTCGATTCACGTTCTCAGAGCGTACCGTTCTGTAAAACACACTTCAAGCAATAACTCAACACGTTGCAATAAAAACTATTTTATTTTTACGACAACTGTAAACAGCTAACCTTCTACCGTCTAAAGTTGACGAATACTAACGTTTCATGCTCTATTTCTTGCACATCCGCAGAATAAAGTGATTGCAGGTTTACAGTAGACCTGGAACTTTATCCACAGATCTGGTTAATCCGCTTCTAATCAAAAGCTGGACGCATCGTTTCCCTTATTCCCTTATATATAAATTATATAATGAGTTATTCCACTAAAATGATATAATAGCGTACGAACATAATAATCTATTGTATTGTACATAAGTTGTATCATTAAACAACGAATTTACCCATTTCTTCCTCAAATCACAAAAATTCAGTCAAATATCGTAAATTCCATGAAATTCAAATAAACGACAGTTTAATCAATATAGTGTCATAAATAAGTTAGTCTATTAAATAATAAATTGTCCCATATTCTCTTCGAATTACAAAATTCAGTCGAGTAATACAAATACAATGAGTGGCGCATTTTCCAAACATTCAATTTCTTATCTCCATCGGCCAAAAATCCATTCTTCCTTTTTCATATCTTTCCACTCTCAATACTCTTTTACAGTGAAAACCAGAAAATATTGCCGTGCCGCTAAATGCTCACCTCCACCCCGTCCCTCCCGACCGTCTCTCGCCAGAACAGTATCTACGCACAAGCGAAGCATTCTTCTATCGTACTTTGGTGAATTTATACAGAAATAGACACGGCTGTTGTATGCAGACAAAGGCAAGAACGATTCACAGCTTATCGACCAAAAGTTCTTCCACCGCTTGGTTCTTACGTAACGCGGCTATTCTTCGCGATCAATGGGGCGACGCGCGTGCACGAAGATGAACTCGTGAAACGGCTTGATAACGAGGTCGAAGTCTCGATCGAGACTGGCGATAAGTGACAAGGCTAGCCAGGAATCGGCACCTCCGTGTCGAGTGTTTGGCTATAAAAGAAGGCGAACGCGACCTCTCATGGCCCGAAGGTCGATCTCGTCGAGTCTCTCGACCTCGTTTATTGTACGCGGACACGGTCACGAAGACCGTCTCGTCGTTTGTACGGAGACGGTGAAAAGGAACGCCTGTTGTTCCGCGTTGCATACGCTACCGTGCATTATGAAGCATCTTACGACGTTTCACATATTTGAATCGATGTTATTAGTGAAATTTTATGAGTCAGAAGTTACGAGTTACTAGACATCTCTCGGACAATTAAACTAGTACCGTTAGCGAAATTTCATAAGCTACATGTTATTGGGCGATTTTTGCATGTTTCAGTTAATATCGTTGATGAAAGTTTGTGAGTCGTGAATTAGGATTTATAGGCACTAGAGATCTCTTGCACAATTAAATTAACCGTTTGAGTCGCAGGGGTGTGTGAAAAAACAGGGTGGAAAAATCCTGAACAGCGCGATAGCGCTTGTCTTAATACTTTGACTGCCACGCCGAAATCACATGTTTCGCTCAGGACGTCACAGTGTTTTAACACAGTGCACCGTTAGATCCAAGGTTTATTCCCATTTTTTTTTTTTTTTTTTTATTGATGTTTTAATAAAAATGTTTAATTGTTCAATGGGACACCTTTTATTTCAAAGTATCTTTTATTTATCGGTTATATTCAAAATGCCGTAACTGTCAATTTTCATTCAATTTTTACAATCGTAAGAAGCCCAATGACCACCATGGCGTCACAGAAGAAACCGTGACGGGTCATATGTGTCCAACGTGGCAGTCAAAATGTTAATTGCGAGGAGAAACAAGCGTCTTGTTTATACATCTATATTATTATATATGCTATTATATATAATAATTATATATTATTATATATGATAATTATATATAACTTAATTATATACAATTATTTTATAATTATTATATATAATTATATATATACATTTATAATTATGTATAAATTATATATAATAATTATATATTATTATATATACTATTAGTTTATAAATATTTCAAGTTTTGTTCAATAAACATTACTGAGAAGATAAGAATGAAATACAAAGTACGTCAGTTGTCCGTAGCGTTCAAATGTACTACGTCTTTTCGACAGAAAATCTAAACAACGCGATCGCGCTGTTTGGGTCTCAAACGGTTAATATTGCTAAAGATAAGCCGCAGGTTATCAGGCGCCTTTTGGATAATTATGCGAGTCGTAGCACGATATTTTCGAACTTTACAACGCAATAAAATTTTTTCACGAGTACAATAACTACGTTGGCAAACATTCCTCAAGTTACGTTAACTCGTTCAGCGCACGCGACTCGAGTTTAAGTCGGCACATGTCTGCTTTACGATACCTATGCGATGAGATGTAAGACGCGAATTAAAAATAACGGAATTCTGAGAAGACTTTTAAAATGAAATATGTGCACACCCCTGATATCTTTCATAATGGAATAAATCATAGAATTAATTGTAATCGATGAAATCGTAAAACTTTTTATTGGAAAAAAATTCGTACAATAAAAAATCTGACAGCTTTCGCGAAAATTGTAAAAAGACAGTCAACTGTGAAAAATTCAGCTAAATTTATTTGGACTCGTCCCAAAACGATAAAAGAGCTACAATAATTATTTTTTAGCATTTTTTAACAGGTGAACGAGTTTTAGTAAAATGCGTATATGAAAAATGTTGCTTTTTCTTTTGCATTATTTATACTTTTCATTTTGATTTTGTTGAACTTCATTCATATAAATTTGACATTTCGACCATCGCTAGTTCCACCGTTGAGTTATACATATCACGTCACAAAAGTAAACTTCACGAAACTTTCTAGATCCATCACTCTCAAACCAGAATCACCTGAACCAAAAACCGTCATAATTCATGAAACAACGAACGAACAAATCTAACAACGGAAACCGAAACTATCCACTCTTCTCTGTCGTTTCGTCAAGTAGACAGGCCATCATCCTTCAGCAACTCCAACAAAGTAAAGCCAGACCTCGAATAGAAAGTCGAGAGATAGTATCTAGTAGCGCACGATGTTTGCTATCATATATAACTTTATTCAAATATAATTCTCTGGATTGGTACTAATTGGTCGAAATTTCATTTCTATCTTGTAATTCGGAATTAATTCGCTTGCCCAAAAATTAAGTGATATATTCTGTAACCTTTCTGCAATTCAATTTTGAAGTTAGCAGATTCTCTGCGAACACCCTGTGCACTAACATCCCCTTTCATTCAACTATTTATTGAACTATTCATTTAACTATTCCAGTTACCATGCAATACTATATCTTCGAACAATCTACATACTATATGATAATTCTACATTAGAAAATAAATAATATAATATGCAAGGATATCTAAATCAGACTAAGTAGCTTGCTTTGTATTTGTGAAATTCGGTTATGAACAATTTTTAAGCGATCCAGGGTTAAAGGGTTAAAGACTAAGCAAACTTCAAAATAGCATTTTGAGATGTTACAGCTTGGGTGATTTAAATAACATTATATTATTCCATCTAATGCAGATTCTACACGAAAAATATAAATAAAATGACTCAAATGGTAGACTCTTTCTGTAGTTATTCTGTTTTGGAATATTATTTTGGAATTATATAAAGACGAATCAATGTAGGAAAATTAATAGCGTTTAAGGGTTGCTTATAACGTTGCTGTTATTATTGTAATGGTTGAGCCAGGCCAAACAGCTTGTCTCGCAATTCAACAACTTGTGAACGATACTTAAGCGATCTAGAATCAAAAGGTTAAACACTGTACAAACTTGAAGATTGAACTGTAAGACGTTGAAGCTTACGTGATTTCAATAATTTCACCTCACTGTTCTATACAATGGAAATTCTACACGAAAGAAAGAAATATATTAGCTCAAATAGTAGACTGTTTCCTTGTTAAACAAGTCGCTTTGGGACATTGTGCGCGGCCACGAGCCAGCAAGAGTACGTTGCTGATAGCAAGGATCGATCTCGATCGTCCTTATCCGGGAATGCCCGGAGCAGCTATCTGCGTTTGTTGGTTCCGGGGTTGGCGAGGGCCAAAACCTGTTGCCAGCGGTTCGCTGGAGGGCACGCGCATGCACCGGCGCGCGGACAAGCAACACGCGCGCGCCGATCGCCATGGAAACGGCAAAGGCTCCTGACAGCCTCTTGCGAGCGTATGAGTCGGTCTTGTGCACACTCGATACTTGCGCACACACACATAGAACTACCCGCGCCCCGAAGGACCCCCTGCGGCTTCAGGTGGCGGCACTAGGGGGTAGAAAACCCCTCGACAAGCGTCACAGTGCCGACAGTTTCCCCGAACTATCCGAGTCGGCTGCGATCCTCGCGCTCGCGGTCCAATCCCGCGCGGATTTCTATTTTTCCTTTCACTGACTGTGAGTTTTAGAGATGGTTCTATCAAGGTGTAATTATTGGTGTGGAAATATTACATGTATCGTTATAAATATCACGTTTTTTCCTTGGTGCTTTTGTGTATTCACGGATCTTGAGATTAATTTATTTTTATGAAATATAAGTTCTATGGCAAGAAAGTTGGGGTAGAAGTGTCTGTATGGTAGTCATTTTTCGTCGTTTCGTCGATGTTTTAACCTCTTCATGCACGAGTTTTTTTTTTTTCTTTTGGGCTTTGTCAATGAAAATGATTCAATTCTGTTATTAAGAAAAATATTCGAGTCTGATGATGAAAAAGTAATAGATGCAAAGTAAGAGAAGGAAACGAATAGTGCAAATAGTCGTAAGATATATTTTTCATCGTAACATAGTGTGCCCTTGATGTTTCCTTTTGAATGTGTATTTGTGAACTCAATTAGAGTTATCTTTCGTATATTACGATTTTTACATGCATAAGTTTCCTCGTATTTAGTACGACAATTTACCATATTATAAAATGAAACATTGGTATAGAAATGAAATTTTTTTACATAAAATATCTTAGTTTAATTAATGAAAATCACTTCTCTATAAATTGTATACGTCACAAACATGTGCGTTAACTGATCGAAAGAGACGTAGCGTCTTTATCGTTGGCAACATTATTGTTTGCCAGGGCTGTTTTATTAATTTTAGATCAATTACAAAGCGTAGACTGGACAGTTAACGTATTTTTCTTCGACATGTTCGAGGAACGATTCTTGGGAACATTTCGTTTTTAGATTGTCATTGATTGGTAGTTCGAAATTTATGGTTTTATGCTTTGATAGGATATTTATGTTTTTGATTAAATTCCAGGAGAAGTAAGTAAAGCACTCAAGTCGTGGATCTTTGAATTTCCGCCTTACAGCTCGATTCCGTGTTCCACTACAATGGTTCTGCAAATCACGAAGAACGCGTTTCTAGAACATTAAGCGCACGTAAAAAATTTTGGTAACCGTGTCGAAAGATCGAAAGAAAGAATTACTTTAATTAGCAACATACTCTTTCGATAAAAGAATTTCGAAAATTTCTTACGAAATTTATTTAAAAAATTTTCACGACTCATAATCGTCATGTAGAAATTTGTAGGTCTCCTTCTTTTAACACTGTAACATTTTTCTACGCGAAATTACGGAAAACTTTTATCTTGAATTGAAATAATTCAAAATTCTTGACGAATTATAATAATTATAATTAATAAATAATTACCTAGAGAAATTTACGTAATTATTTCTATTCTGTATGAAATATTTATAGTTTCTTAATTTAATATAATGATATCATATGTGAAAGTTTTTTTTCTTTCCAAATAAAACAGCTCAATGTTGCTGTAAATGTTTCTAGATTCATCAACTTAAAATTTCGACGCTAACGATGCTTTTAAAAAATGCTTCCCGCCGTCTTTTCAGATTAAATCCTGAAAAGGAGAAAGAAAGAATCGTTTTCCTTGTAATTTTGTCGATTGGACTCTACGAAGAAACGAATCTCTGTTACAATGACGTTTTGTGAATTTCTTTTGCGCATTTACGCTCAACTACCTGCGAGTCCGATTTAGGTGCCCAAGTTTTTCAGGAATATTTTGATAATTTTCAGTTCGTGTATTGTACGTTTGCTTTTGATGTTGTTTCGCTTCGACGTAACCCGTCATTTGACTGAAGAAGTACTGCATGAAGGTGGCTTTTGAACGTATGTGTCACAAATTCTTAATCGTTGGTGTACGTTCATGTTGCGAGCTTGTGTAATTACGAGACGCTTGTGTCTGGTGTTTGTTGTTTACTTCAGGAAAATTCTTGAAGAATTTTTCAAGCATGAAATGCTATTTAATAAATTTTCCACGATGAAAATTCGAAGTTATCGTCGTAGAAAAGTATTCGATACAACGTTCTTCCAATTTGTATTCATACAGGGTATTACAAACACAAAGTATCTTTTAGTCACACTTAGTGTTACACTTTCATTTCGTTTGCCAGAGTTTTTCGATTGTAGTCGAGTGCTTGGTATTTTTTATAACATTTAAATAGACGAAGAACAAAAACGATTGGATTGACTGACTTTTACAATTTCTGAATTTACATTACATCATTATATTTAAAATACTTGGAATAAATTTAATATCAATTTTCCAGACTTTTTCAAAATAATATAGAAGGGCTGAGAACCTTTCCACGAAGCTTCAAATACGAGTAAATTACAACCTTTATTTCAACAAAAGAAATTGTATTTCTTTCTGTCTATTTTGAAAGCATTCTTTACTTTCTTATAGTACTTATTTACCAGTAGAATTAGTTAGAATCGACGTAACTGAAATTACAAAAAAATTGCCTCTGTGAATGTTCAATTCCACGATTATACAATAGAAGTTTCTTAAGTTAATATCAATAAAATCCTGTAAAAAGAATTTATAATAGAACCTCCTAAAAAATTACAAATGTCATATATCGTTTCCTATAATTATTTCGTTTTTGTTTATTATTATTTTCCGCCGAAAGCCTTAACAAAGGTTTTATGTTTCACCATTTTTCCCATGAAAAAATGAAAATGTTTCGGAGAAGAGAATTTTTCCGGAAATCACGACAACTTTTTCGCTTGTCTAAAGGAATGATGACGTGGAATCGCGAAAATTTAGACCCTATCCTGCACCGGTAACGAGTTCGGTTTTCTATAAAACGCTTATCCGCAGCCCTTCCAACGTTTTTCCCCGCTTTATCGGATCGAGGAGGAAAACAGCCCTGTTTTCATCCCGGTAACGATCGAAGATATTTTCCTGGGAAACTTGCTCACCGTGATAGATTAGTGCGAAGGTATGCTCGCAAATAATTCTTCTTGTGAATGTAAATCAACCAACAATTCGTTCGTTCCCATCGATTAAGGTCACGTTGACGACTCCAAGACGGTGCCACAGATGAATTAGGTGAAAATGAACTGACTTGTACGCTGGATAAACTGTCGGCGAGTGAGTTTTTTCACTGTCAGATGGGAAAATGGTGAGAAGTGAAAGCGAGAAGATAAGATGAATCTTCATAGGAGACGGCACATTCTTCGGTTTAATAATTCGCGAACGTAGCTGACTCGTTTAAGCCGATTGTCAGTTGATTTTTATTATTTATGAAGGAAACCACTTCGGGGTCTTTTGTATTCTATGAGAAAGGGGAAATTTAGAGTAAGAAAGAAGGAGAAAAGAATAGTTAAATCAAGAGGTAGCAGAATAAGAAAATTAATGTGAAAGGATCTTCGACTTCGGAATGAGAAGATTTGGGAATTAAAAGATTTTCAAGTAAAGAGTTTCAAGTTGATGCCAAGAAGAAAAACATTTAGGGTCATTTTAGTTAATCTATGGTATTTTATTGCGGGATGACAGGATTTGGAGATTGGAAATTTTATTTAATAAAAGGTTCCTAATTGACGTGCTTCAAGTTTTTGTTCGTTAAAAATTGACATATTTCTGTTTGGAATTACTTTTATGAGAAATTATCTTACTCTAAGATAACTTTTAACACGAGAAAAAGGTAAAAAATGTAAGAGATTTACATACTCAAAGAAACACAAAAAGTGCTCAAAAAGAGCTACTTTAACAACTTTAATTTAGCTTCAAGTACTCTTTGATGAGAACGCTTCTAAAAAGAAGTATCTATTGTACATATAGCACGTACAATATGTATAGATATTTCAAATCGATAAGAAAATTAACAGAAGATTTCACAATGGCGTAATTAAACAAATGATTTCAAACTCTTGTCCAATAATGCATACCTGTTTTTAACTCATTTCTGTGCAATTAATTATCTGATTAAATAAAATACATGTAAGAATACTTCGAAATATTTCACGTCATATTTAATAATCGAGCTGTTTGAACGAATCGTTTGTAAAACGAAACAATCGCGATAATGAGACGGAATTACGCTTCTGTCGCACGAGCTGCATTCGTGTTTTAATCATTTTGCTATTATAGCCCTTGGCAAGGGAACGTTCTTGTTCGGACGTTTATTTTCCAGGGCGGGTTTTCTCGTTGTAAAAAGCGACGCGTTGAAAAGAATGAAAAATATTCCAGCTTTGTAAGCGGCTATTTTATAAAAAAAAAATCACTTCCTAAGAAAAGAGAGTCGTTGTACCGAACGTAATACACGTGGGAGGCAGTTTTTTACCATATGAATTTTTATTTCAAATATTTTCTATGTCGACGATTTAAAAAAGAATTTTTTTCTAGTTTTTTATCAAAACAACATTTAGCACGATGAGCAAGAATTATTAATATGGTGTAGATAAGTCTGGAAATCATTCCTTTTACATTTACCTTTGGAAATTATTATACCGTGCAAAACTATTATTAATCTTAAATTATTAATTGGTACTTTAGAGATGCTCATACAAAATGTATATTATAATATGCAAAAATGTTCAAAGGACATATTATATTAGGTGAAAGAAGGAAGCAGACTCAAAATTTGAAGAGAAAATTATTCATTAAAACCAAGCAACAAATTTTTAGTACGTCGTAGATGATTCTGTTGTATATACATAATTCCTTTTAGATCAATTTTTGGAAATTATTATGTAGTGAAAAACTGCTACTGATTTCAATATATTAATTAGTACACTGAAGATATTTATGCAGGATGTATATTGTAATATTGAAGAATGTAGAAAATATTCAAAGAGAAGTACTCTTTAGAACATTTAGAGATTTCTAGACAAAGCTGTACTTAATTTCTACTTTTTGAACTATTCTATTTATAAAAACATAAATTTGTATAAAGGCCACGGTATTAATAATAATATACACAATACATTAGTATACTGTAATATTATGTATATTAATACGCAATACATTAGTATACTGTAAATACATTAGATGTAGATACAGATGAAACGATTTCTTTGCTCAAAGATTTCATGTTATCGATCAACGTCGTCAGCTTCAAAAGTTGGCCCAAGTGCTCTCAAGGATATCCCTGATATCCCAGCTGTATCGTTAACCAGACGACATCGCCACTCTATCAACGTTGCAACTTTCCCTATCAGAGAACCGAATCACGTCCAGCGTGAAATCAGCCATGAATTCACCCCGACAGAAGACCACAAAAGGGTTGAAGCAACTCCCTGGCCGTGCAGTGGTGTGCACGCCCCTGTTTTCGGCCACAAGTGCAACCCGGACCCAATTCTTTCTAGTTCACAGACACAATGTATCGATTATCCGATATAAGTTCGACGTGTGACGTCGAGGTCAGCCTGGCTCGCTGGCACATGATTAATTAAGCGCCGACGACTCCGATGTTCGATCAATAAAATTTGTCGAAGGATTGGCCAAGCGTCGATTTGAAAGACGAGACAGAGAAAGAGGAAGGAAGCGTCGTTTCAAGAGAAAATAAATTTGTAAGGAAGAATGGAATTTCCTTCTTTTGATTTCAGATGATCTTTATTTCGTTCGATCAGTCAGATCAGGATGGAATAATAAGAAGATTAATTTGAGCGGTGAGAAAGCAAATGAAATTATTTCAATGAAATACAATTTTTGATAAATATCGAAAGTGATTTATGCGAGGCAATGAAATCTTCTTTTTACTGAGCGTTAGATTTTTTTTTATAAAATTGAGAGGAGATAATTGTTCGGAGACAATATTTATTTTATATATATATATATATCTACATAATAGGAGAATAGAATTTCTGTAATTACTTTGCGTAGCTAGTTTAGTGATGTTTTAATCGCTTTGTGGCGTTTCTGCGTTAACTTAATACGCATTACTCTGTTTGTTCCTATCTAACTGGAAACCAAACATGTTGCCATATTATTATGGTAAAACATGATTACTGATCGAGAATTAATTTTGTGGCAGTGTGGCGAATTAATTAACCCTTCTGCGTCCCAATAATTACGTTTCGAAGACTATAATTTATTGTGTAATATCCCCTCGACGAAGTCAAATCATTTCTTCCTTCATGTAACGGGGCACCAAGCTCATTGTTTAAACGACAGTTATAACATTTTCTTACATTTCTACCAATGTTCATTAATTCTTGCAAATAACCACGTCGGAAATCTAATACTTTTCAATTAATCACGTCTCATTATCTTTCAAAACCGTTTATCTAGTTGCCACAAATTTCTATAATTCCATCAAATAATCATATATAGATTCATCGATAATGTAACATCTTTGACAATCAGTGACACATTATCACGTTTCATCATTTTCCAAGAGTATCTATCCGCTAATTTCCATAAATTTCCACGATTCCACCAAATAATCACATACAGATTGATCGATAACGTATAGCTTTCCAATCAATAACGCAAAATTAGATCTCGTTATCTTGTAAAATTATTTATCCGTTAATATCTACAAACTTAACAAATAATCACATCCAAAACCGGACACCTTCCAATCGTCCAACCAACCTGAAATCATTGAAATTTCCAATAGTACGACGCGAAACGACGCTTGAAACAATAGAATTTTCACGGCAACGTGATTTCGCCGGTGGTTCGGCCTGATAATTAATTAACTCGAAAACGATTGACGAAACGCGGTCGTTCGTAATGACCAAAAGCCGACAAACAGATTCGACTTTCGTGTAATTACCATTTGATTAGAGGCTTAATTAGTCGAACGGAATGAATGCGATCCGCGTGACCGGATAGAAGCAGCGTGGGCTCCGAAAGAGGAAGCTTGCTTATTGAGAGTTGGTTCAGAAGGCCCGGATTACCGCTCTCGATGTAATTGAGATCGTGTTGAACGAGATACACATCTCGTCTACCCCTGGAAAGTCGAGTTTTCACGTTTCCCGCTGGCTTAACGCTGCATTTGTACCAACTTGCCGATAAAATTAATGCTAAGAAATTTCCATTAGATTCCTAATCTGTCGCAGTTTATGTCTCGGTAACTATCTGTGTAGCTAGTTTGTAGAATTATTTTCAATTTATTGTTTTTTTTTTTTTTTAATTAATTGTTTATCCTCATATCCTTCAGGAAGGTGTTAGTGACTGTAGTTAAATTATTTTATTAAATATACGTTTAGTTTGGTACAGTTGCCTTAGTTAGTATCGTTAGTTAGTAAGTAATTAATCAGTTGTTAGTTGGTTAGCAAGTTGGTACGGTTTGTATGTTTCTATAGGCGGTGCAGAAAGTCCAATCCTTTTTAGAAAACTTGGAGATTTTTCACATTATGTTCTATCAGTTGGTGAAAGTGATTGTGCATTGTTAGATATCTTTAAGCTGCGTCTCGTATCTTCGTATTTGGTACAATACCAAAGTAGATATTCGATGGTATTGTTGCAGTATTCACAGAGTATTGGGTTCTATCTTTTGATAAAGTGAAAATATATGATATTGGAGTGAAATTCATAGTCGAGTTTGTTTCGCGTTAGTTCTTTCTGGATTTACGTAAAAACCATACGTACCATTCTTATCTTTGTTTTTATAAGCTTTTATGTCGTTTTTATGTTTGTCCTTTGAGTCTTTGTTACTGGTTAGTTGTCCGAGTGTGGTGCTGCTTTCATTTAGGTATATTTGAAATCTTACGTGAAATGGCTTTGAATTTCTTGTTTGTTGGATTAGATCAGATTAATATTATCAGGTTGTCGGAAAAGTGTCTTTCTTTTACAGACACGTCTTTTACAACGACGCATCTTCATACAAACATGAAACCTAATCTGTCAAACGTTGTGATTTTTATCTTGATGAAACAAAATGCATCATACGTAATTCGATAAAATAATATAAAACGAAAAATATTGTGTATCCATTATTTCCTTATAAAACGAAGGAAACTTTTCGGACGACCGAAATGGTGAAATATTCCTATGAAGTTTGATATTATCAAATTTTATCCTATCGCCGATTGTCACTCACGTCACAGGACACAAAATTTTTTTATAAATCACATATTCAATACTATAAATATCAATAATTTGAAAATATTAAAAATTAACGAGATTAACGATAATCAAAATACTAAATCAAATAAATAAATTAAATTACGAGCAAGCTGCGTATTTTTATGCAAATTCATATATTTGAGAATATAATTTAACGAAGTAGAACCTCGGTGGAAATTTGTTTTATTTACGTTAAGTATTGCAGAAAGTACTAATACTTTGAATATTTCATATGCTTTTATACGTTCATATTACATGCAGTCTGTGCAATTTTGCACTTTAAAACATAATACAAACGCATAAGAATCCACAGTCTAATCATGTATAATTAGAATATTCCTGTGATTTTATTACACGAGCTTAAATTTAGAAAAGCTTAATTAAAACTTCGTTTAACCACTAACTACAACTAAAATTTTATTTAAAGTTCGTAGAATCACAGATATATTACAATTCTCGATTCAATCTTCCCATATAAATAAATAGTTCTCAACTTAAAGATAACCATAATCACGCTGTTCCATTCAACTTTTGTCTAAAACATCATCGCAAATTGTCTTTCGACAAACTTTAACCAATTTCAATCCATTGCAATGAATTTTCAATAGCTAGGCAAACCACGAACGAAGGCTACAGCACGATAATTATTTCAACTAATTACCGCGGAATCAGGCTTGTTACAAGCATCCGTGTTACGAGTAGCGTTTGAACGCGTGTAACACACGCGACTGTGGTTACTGCACGCGAATCGGCTTGTAGCTCGTTTACTTTTTCGTGAAAGTAATCGATGTACCTGTCGATACGAGTGCCGTAATCGTTTCGTGTACCAACGACACGATTCGCTATTTAATCGCCTTAATGAGCGATATTTAATTATTTGTACGCGTTTCCAACGAGGCGAGCTTTCTAATTCATTGATTTTAAATGGGCTATTTCGACTCTTGATCGATTATCGCTGAAAATTGCCAAGTTGTGAGATCAGTCGTTCGTAAATTGGATGTTTACGCAAATTCGTATTTTTATGGACACAATGAAAGAAAGTTTCTGCCATTAAATTCTCTAAGGAGTTTTATATTTTAGATATTTTATGAAACCAAAATATCCATTTCAAGGAATCGATATGGGGAGTCGTTTTTATAAATTTTCATTCGTTTCACGAATATTCGATCTACCGGAAATTTCGTGTAAAAGTCCAGAACCACAACAATTCTCACGCGTTGGAAATTTAATTTTGAAACATGCACCGATATGTTCTATTAAATTTATTGATAAATCTATTGACAACCCAGAGGTATTCTATTATCCTGTTGTGGAATGTATTAATATTTATAGAATGAAATTTCACATGTAAAATTCACATATAAAGCAGTATGTTTTAATTATTCAATATTCAAAGTAACACAGTGTACCTACTTCCATTGTTTTCCATAAAAAATAAAAATCATGAAATACGTATATTAACGTTTCGCAGCTCATTTCCATAAAAATCAAAAGAACCATGAAAAAGATCTGCTCCCTTTAAAATTCAATGTTAAATCGCGTAACGTACGTTTGCAGTTACCTGTTATGTTAGTACGTCGCTTCAGTTTGCTTTTCCAAGTTTAAAATAACCATAGTACGATTTGGCCGACACGTCCAATTAAGTAGCTCCGGACAAGACCTAATTTATGCAAAGTTGATCGTGTGTTTACGTAGCGAGATAGTTCTAGCGATAGGTCGGCACGTCAAGGCGTCGCTTTTAATCGGCCTTTAATTAACTATGCCGATAGCAAACGCGTGTCTCGCGCTATGCTACGACCTGCACTCTTTGCTAGACGTATCCGGGCCATGAAATCAGAGCGGAACGTGGAAAAGGAGTCGCCTTGGAACCCTTATCGCAAGAACTTCCCGTTGCCTGATTGCTTGAGACTTAAAGAGTCGTTCACAATTGCCTGTATATAGAGACGAGGCGAAATTGCCTTTCGACGGATACCATGGTCGCCATCCTTGGACGAGAATTGCGATTTTGTACATCGGAGGAGAAGATAAACTGAAGTAACTAAAACCAGAGATCCCATATGGCAAAATGAAAGCTACGTAGCTTTTGAATAACGTCATCATTTGGCAACGTACATAAACTTTGTAGACCGAAGGAAAACAATAAACTAGACTAAACTAAAACCAGAGATCGTAGATGGTTTGTTAGGAAATGATGACTTTTCCCTTTTGATATACCGTTTCCGGGCATACAAACGGAAAATAACAACCATAAATCATAAAAGCAGAGATTTCCGCGAGAATGTTCTGATCAGTGTTTCTAGGATTTCTTGAGAAACAACGTATCTTTAGAGGCGCGAGTTGATTGTAAAATATCAGATTACGTAACAAGTTCCCCTTTTAGTATTATTAGATAGGATTATTTCAGCAAACTATGCTTCAACATCTTAGAATCGAACTTTTAACTTCGCACAAAATAGTCCAATCTGTTACGTATTATAAGACACTATTTATGTTCAGTTTTTGATATAACAATAGAAGAATCGGAAGATATTGTGCGTTTTATATTTAACAAGAAAGGACATAAGAGACGAGGAAAGGATTCAAATGTTATAAAATTAACGCTTATGTTTGCTGCAGTGAAACGTACGAGTAATGCCAACAACGGCAAGAATGTTAGATGTAGAGAAAGTCGTGAAATAGTTTACATGCAATTTTAGGCAGTTTGAGAATGTTAAATTAACAGTACGAAGAGGAATTTTGGGGAAAATTATAATTGATATTGGAGATGACGAGTGGCAACAGACTTGTTGAAGAATTTTATACCATACGTTAATAATAAATACGTTTTACTGAAAACTATTATGCGACTACGAGTTAGTCATTAGGTAAAAGAATGAATCTAAAAATTGGACTGAAAAATTGTACGCAAAATTTTGCAACGTGTGTTTCATATAAATGAATTTAAATATTATTCAGGAATTCACATAAATTCTATAGAATTATTTTAAAAAGTATCCATCATTTTATTGCAAGATATTTTGTTCTAACTGATGAGATTCTGAACTAGGAAATTTGCAGAGAACTTTAATGAAAGTCCTGCAATATGGTTGAAGTGGCCATTCGATACTCATCAAGGATCCTTCAAAGAGACGTTGGATGTGCAAAGTTAGGTAAAGTTGTGGTAAAGGGTAGACGACGAATGAATAGAATGCCATAAAACGGGTATTTGTTTCATGAGCCATCAATAACTATTTCCTATCATGAGAAGTCATCAAAGCTTTCTATCGAAATTTTCTCAGATATTCCTCTACTTTGTTCCTACCATATTTTGAATTTAATAGATTTCAAATTCGAGCGATTTTAACGCTAGAAATTCTGTTAATCGTTGAATATTATTTTTGAAATGTTACTTATAATACCTTACCTTATAATAATCATTTTATTATACTTCATTACAGTCATTTCACATTATAGAGTGGTAATTACAGTATCAGGTTGCTTTTATCAACGAATTCCTGAGATTTAATTTAAAGTAAATATTCTTATGCAATTTGTAGAATTTCTCTTTGGTACAGACACGAGATTTTTTACTAGAAATCGTTGGAATTGTTAAGGATGTCAATTTCAAAGCAACAAAGCATCAAAGGAATGCTATTCATAGACCTAATATCTCCCAGCGTACTTGTGGAACAATTTAACGCAAGTGAACAGAGTCACGCAAGATATGCAAGTTTCCTTCGTTCATCGAATTCATCAAACATTCCTATTTTCAGGAATTATCGAAAGGATACTTTTCTTAAAATGTTTATTCACTTTACTTTGGATAGAACTTCAGACGGATGAATAGAACGGTGATACAAGATCGATCTCTCAAATCCGACTCTTCAATGGGACCTTTTGTACAGACCACGTGTAAAAGCAATCTTTTAAGCTTCGTTTTAAAGCATCTTCATTCTTTGGAAAAAAATTAAACCATTGAAAACTCGAACTTCTTGTTTAATCTCGATATATTTGACTTATCATTCGATTGCATAGAAAAATTCAATAAACAATCTTGTTACTTTATTTGACAGCCATTATTATACAATTCTAGAAGAAATTCTGAATACATTTTCAATTTGATTATTATGGTCCCGTTTGGAAAATTAAATATTTCCAATTGTTTTTCTTGTTACTGTCATTTATTAGAATAAATTTGGGTTAAAATAACGATTTTTGTTTATTTTCATCGTCTTTCGGTCCTATCAAAGAAATAGAAAGAAAATGTTGAAAGTTTTCAGTTCAACCTAACCACCACGTTCGTTCGTTTCTTAATTTAATGCTTCAAGTAATCTTCGATATTCGTTTCATTCAATTATTGCAAGCCTGATTGTAATTCTGGTTTCAATTCTGATTCCACTGTGCACAAAGCTTTATTCCTGCATACAGTCGAGGAAACGGTACGGGCATAGAGCTATGCACAGTCGGATACACTCTTATCCTTCTTTTGTGTTCTGTCACAAGAGAGAAAACGCCGCGTATCACGCGACAGACCAGTGAATCGTTCATCAGACACGTTCTCTATAGTATGAACGCCGAGCTGGTGAAACTACGAACTAGGCAACCGTTTTCCATCGAAGATTAACTTTCCTGTAATTATTTCACCCATTATCCTTATTTAAAAGCTGATAAATTAAAAGCTTCCTTCCTGTTGGAAGCTATGACCGCTTCACGGAAGGGTAATTTATATTCTTTAGAATTTCTATAGCTATTTTTATATATATTTTTTTTTATATAAAACAAACACTGATACTCGGTTACTAGATCATAGGAGATGTGATAAAATAAATAAAATTTAAAAGCAGATAAAAAATTCTATATTCTGCTGCTACATGTTGATCAAAAATTTCTAAGACAAAGTTCATAAATTTTCAAGCATAGTTGAAAGAAACTAGAAGATAAAGTAAAATCGCGGGAACTTTGTTGGAATATCCGGAAGTTTGGCTGGGCGCAAGCTACCTGGCCACCGTGTCAGAAAATAACTCGAAGCGAACCAGCTGCTAACATTTACGCAGTGAATTACTCTGCCAATAAAACAACTTACGATCTTCCTTGGTCGCGAAGCTGATCCGTATCGTTTTCCAGAAATAAGAGAGAAATGTTTCCCTATGATCGGCTAACGTTATCCTGTATCGAGAACTTGGTTTGTTTTGTCACATTGCGATTTGATGAGAAAGTTGTTTAATCGTTTGACCAAACTGGGATCATGCAACAGTATTGCTTTCTGAATAAGAAGGAGAAAGACGACTAGAATTTTGTCACTTCTTTATGTATTTTACCAATTTCTTTTTTTATTAATTAAAGAACCATTCTATGCTCTAGATCTATTTCATTTTATTCATTTTATTTTATTTATCGTATTTTATATTTATACGAATAAATGCTCGTGTATGTTCCAATAATAATTTACACAATTTTGAGTTTTCCTAAAAATGTACAATTTTTAAACGGGTGGAGCATGTGCTGACCCGTAGTCAAGAGCGCTATTTTATCGGTGCATTTATGCGAGACATTTAATATGCAAGTTTTAATTTTATACGACCGTTGTGTGCTTCGATCTGCCGCTCTTCAATGCGTCGCACTCGAATATTATTTAACAGTTGGAAAAAGCTCCGTGAAACGCTGGGCAAGTGTCACATTATTTGTGCTTATTCCATGCGTACGAGTCGAGACGATCGTCGGTTTATTATTACATGTTTCAAATTTTCCACAGGTATGTTAAAGTGGATGAAAGTTTGAAACATAGAAAATTATATTATTTTATGGATAGATAGTTTTCTTAACGAATCTTGAAAACTTGAAATTATAAAAGTTTCAAAGGATCCGAATATTTTAATCCTAAAGTTCTCCTATTTTCAAACTTTCGAATTTTTTAACTTTTTAATTCGTTAATTTTCATATCCCTGAATTTTCAAATCTCTAATATTACATTAATATTATATAATAATTAATAACAAACACTAAAAATACAGTAGACATTTTGTACACGGTTCTAAATAATCGTTTCGACATGATGTTTGAAAACTTGAAGCAATGAGCGGTGTATTAAGCGATTGCACGCGAAGCAAAGTTTTTCGAAAAGCAATTTCGTTAGTGCTTTCTACAGTTAACGAAGCTGTCGCAAACATGTTTCTCGCGGCGGAAGTTTACATGAAAAAGGTAGAATAAAGGTAAATGCAAATGCGCTCTCTGAAGGATACTTATTTACGAACAAAAATATATATCATGAACTTTAAATCATTGTGCTGTTTTCTAGACTCTGAAGTAGCGCAATTTCCCGCTCCAACTTTCCACCATTAATATTCTTTTTACTCTAATCTGAAATTACTAACTAATAAACAACGTGTTTAGTGGCTCACAGAACTCTCCCCTACTTTTCTTTTAAAGCCAATATTAACATTCTACAGCCACCTGAGTACACCTTAGTTTATTACATTTACTTCCCAACAAACTCAACCCTTTGCTATACTGTATATCATTTATATATTCGTTTACCATTACACAAGCAACAACAAACCTCTACAAACATCGTCCCACAACAGAAACCACATCGTCTCACTTCGATCAGCGTCATCCCACAAGGGTTTCTTCACAAAGGAAAATCGTGAAATACAAGGGAAAAAAGCTGATATCTATACGTCCACATGGACATTATCATGCAACCCCTGTACGCGATCAGCGATGCAGGGATCAACTTCCGCGCAGCCCTTGCTTCGCAAGATGAAAGCGCTTCGATCTTGCTTCCACTCGTTGAGCTCCTAAGGGTGCGAGAGCAAGGGTGCCGTGTCGTCGACCTTGTTGTTTGTTACACCATCGACCATCGACAGACATGCATTTTATAATTCAGTCTAGCTTTTATTAAGTAGGTATCGTTGAATCTAAATTTCCACGCTCGAAGAGCCGTATTTTCCATTTTTCTTAGATTACGCTCTTTTTATTCTTCTATGCGGAATTTTATTGGTTATTGTTCCATATTGATTTTAATAGAAATTAGGAAGATTCTATGAAAGTTTATGAAAGTTTATTCTTTATGGAAACAACTTGGCAGAAATTCTTTTCGCTTATTTTTATATTTATAATTAAATGTTATAACAAGTTCTGTATTTACTTTGGATATTTTATACGCAATGGTTACAGGAAGTATTTGTACACCATTGTATATAATACATATTATAGCATTTCCATAGGATTCTATTAAGAGCTAGTATGTTAAGTTTCATACCATTCGTCAGTGCTTTTAAATAACGACAAGAGTTTAATATTGCGAAAGTGAAATGTAGGCATTGATAAGAAAACGCTTCGATGGGAAATAATGATATGCACATTTGTGCAGGTATTTACCTGTATTTCCTGTATAGTGTTTAGTGAATCCTTTTTACCTTTTAATTTCTCGTAAACGGAGACATGTCTCTGTTAGATTATATTACAAATGTGCAGAGTCGGGTATTTAATTGGAATGTTTGATGAATTCGACGGACGAAGGAAACTTGCATATCTTGCGTGACTCTGTTCACTTGCGTTAAATTATCCGCAGTGGGTAAATTTCTCAAACAATCAAATCGTGACCGAAGTGAAATTCACACTTTTAATTTTCTAAGCAAACAACTCGTGACAAATTCGAAGTACACGAAACATAACGCGTAGCTTCTAAATCCACACGGACTGTGAAATTTAAAGGCTGCTTTCAGTGCAGACACCATGGCGACAGCCTGTAAACACGATCAGATTAAAATCGGTGATAAAATTTGGAATTCCAAGCGCCACGAAAACGTGGATGCTCCGTTCTTTCGTAAAACGAGTCGTCGACCGACGAGACAAAGTAGCTGACAACGTCTATGCGGAGGTAGTTGACATTTACGAGGGGTGTCTGGTGCAGAATTGTGTTCGAGGGAAGCAGATTCTTGCGGAGAAGTCAGCAGAAAGTTTCCGGTTACTCGGACCGTGGTCGAAGCGGTAAATACTGGGAACAGAGTTGATTTTGTGAATAGAGCGGAGTATTAAAACATAAATGAAACTGTCGAAAATGATATAGAGCCGTGTTTGATGGTTTTTCTCTTGATTAAAGATTATTGTAACGAGATTAGGAAGAGTTTTTGCACGAGGTTCAAAGTTCAACCTTATGAGGGACTTAAAATTTTTCCTTTGTACAGTCGCAAACGTATAATATTTATCCCATTTATAGAAATATTTACTTCTGACAATTTAACTAAAATTACTTGTTGTTCACACATCTCAGATATATTTTTGCCCAAAGCTCTACGTGTTATTTGAATTCATATCATAGTTATTTATAAATATCTCAACGGTTTAAAAATGTACAACGCGTATCTTCTATGAGTTAAAACAAAATATTACTATAATATTTATATGTTTGTAATTATATATCATAACCATAAAATATATCAACTTTCCACTGAAATCTAAATCACCAAAGTTCCATTCATTATTTTCTTGTAATTCTTGCAAATAATTTCTACAAACATCCGCTATGTTTTTTGTAATGTTAACAGCGGTCAATAGATATCATCCATTTAATGTAAATTTGCAAAACTGTAAAGGAGAAGCCTCTAATCTACAACCTGTAGCCTGTTAATTCGCTATTATCAATTGCTAAATTATTATGCAGAAGACTTTTCAATATTACGATATTACACAATTATGACATTATATAACATAGTATAATACTTGTACACAAACAAAAGGTTTCTTAACATTTCTAAACAATAATGCACATTATAGTCCATACTCGTGTATCGTTCTATCATTTACGCTCTAATATTTTTACTGAAACCAAATCCACGTGCACTTCGATCGTCCAATTATTCCAAACATTGCTTCTTCTAGAAGCTTTATAGCTCATGATTCTCTAATCTCTAATCTACAACCTGTAGCCTGTTAATTCGCTATTATCAATTGCTAAATTATTATGCAGAAGACTTTTCAATATTACGATATTATACAATTATGACATTATATAACATAGTATAATACTTGTACACAAACAAAAGGTTTCTTAACATTTCTAAACAATAATGCACATTATAGTCCATAGTCGTTTATCGTTCTATCATTTACGCTCTAATATTTTCACTGAAACCAAATCCACGTGCACTTCGATCGTTCAATTACTCCAAACATTGCTTCCTCTAGAAGCTTTATAGCTCATGGTTTAATACAGCGAACCGAAACTATCATTTCCAATACGAATTCTAGGAGAATGTTTTGGCACCGTTGGAGATTCGCTTCGCTCGGAATTAACTTCTTCGAAAGTGTATGTAAAACGATCGCGAAGTATTTCTTCTTTTATTAGATTTCGAATCTGTATAGACGCGACCTAAATTCCGCCACGAATTCGGACGTTCCTTCGCGAATGAAACAATCGTATCTCGATGAGATTGCGTATCCTCGCCGGGAATCGGAAATTACGCGCACCTCAAACGGTTAGGATCGAATCTACAGTGGGTTTTCAACTATCGAGGCATCTCTCGAGAAATTTCCACGCTTCTTCCTGGCAGAAGTGCGATACCAGCCAAAGGATCGCTTCAATTTCAGAGTTGATCAGAAATTATAGGGTTGAAGATGAGCTGTTGCGAAAACGCTGAACACGCTTGCCAAAGAGCAAGGAACTGTCGTTAGAAGTTTGCGATTATGGTAATGCAGGGAATCTGGTTTCGCTTGGTTTGGAACATTCGAATATTTGATAAGATGTGTTTAATCGGCGGCTTTCGTGAGAAAGAATTTTTAAGCTTCAAACGTATATTTTTATGACTTACATAGGACCATTGTGTTTTCTTCGTTACAAGGAAACTTTGGTTTATAATTAGTTAAAACAGAGGAAAATTTTCCTGTGAAACTTTCGAACAAGCAACTCAAAAAGCTCGATAAACTTGGCCTATGAACAAGAATAAAGGTAGTTTATTAATAATTAATAATTAATAAATACTAATAACTAAAGTAATTTATGTAGCTCATTTATTTCCCTTAAACACTCTACTTTTCGCTGATGTTATATTTTAGTCTGAATCTTTTACTTTAATATTTTATCTTTTCATCTTCAATATTACTTTCAATGTACAATATACAATATACTGTATTTATACTATACAGTGCAATACATTAGAACATATTCCAACGTGAAACTTCTTACAAGTAAATCAAAGAATCTCATAATACATTGTTCAATCAATTATTTCCAATTCAACCACTTTACCACAACTCCTACTTTTCTCATTTTTATCTACTTTTATTTACAACAACAATTTTTTACTTTTATTCATTGGGTTTGCCAAAAATCTTAATCATCGCGACGCAGAAGGCGTCGAAGTGCGCAAGCATCATCAACGTTCACGAGGCAGTGGCTCGATTACGCGATTGCCCTCGGACGTGATTACGCGGTCTGCAATTAATTAACGACCTCTCCGTGAAACGCGTGCCGGCTATTAAATTATGAGGACGTCGCGCGGATCGTCCAGCCAACCTGAAATTTCCAACTGGAACGTGACGTTGTTCCCTCGACGCGACTAACAGGATGGTTCCCGCGCCCGCAAATCTAAAACAGGACCATAATTCAAGTATCTAGAATATCCTGACGTGGCAGCCTGATCGAACAGATTCGAAAACATCTACATTCGCTGATCCGCGAAAATGTTCGAAAACTTGCTATAGAAAATTTGTATGCCCACATTGTACGTGTTACATAGAACAGTTTATAGAAGAAGTACACTTCTTAAGATATGTGAATTGCATACATTAACTCTATAAATATCAATCTGTCATACTTATCTACATAAATATGTTAATGTACAAATAATTATAATTAAAATATGATAAAAATAAATGCATACGTATAATGTCTTAATAAAAGTTAATATATATTATATATTAAATATTATTTTATATATTATATTATTATTTTATTTATTATTATTATATATTATACATTATTTTATATATTATATTATTATTTTATTTATTATTATTACATATTATATATATATTAACTTTTATTAGGACATTATACGTATGCATTTATTTTTATCATATTTTTATTATAATTATTTGTACATTAATATATTTATGTAAATATGCATGACGGGTTGATATTTAATATATATAATATATAATATATAATGATAAAATATATATAGTATATGATATATAATATACATTAAGTTTTATTAAGACATTATACGTATGCATTTATTTTTATCATATTTTCATTATAATTATTTGTACATTAACATATTTATGTAGATATGCATGACAGGTTGATATTTCTGGAGTTAATGTATGCAATTCTAATATCTTAAGAAGTATACTAGAAAATGCACGTATGTAATTTCATATTCATAATCTGTATCATATCGCTGATGCTTGGCAGCTCGAAAATTTCAAATTTGGTTTTACTGAATAGAAGTTCTACTTTGGGTTTCTATTTTTATCGTGTAAAACGTATTATATATATGATATAATGTATATTTATAATTTTGTCAATTTTGCGTCAAAGACCAAAATTATTATCTACGTCGCTGCTAATCTGATCTTATTTTTATGACAACGTTTGGCTCGTCTTCGATTGTTTTGTAACGCTACAAGTGGAAGGTTGTTTTGCTTTCGCGAATAACGACATATCTCTTGAATTAAGTCAACCTTGTTACGTCGTTGAAATGATTCACGAAGATTCCCTTGTAAATTTTAAAAAACCGCTCCTCTAAAATTTACGGATTTTTTGTTAATGTCTGTTAATGTCAAACAGCGATAAATAGACATTCTGTTAAAAATGAAAGGTATCTTAAGATTTCATCATTTTCGACGAGTGTAAAATCTTCTCACTCGTAATATTCGTCATATTTTATGGATCATTTATCTTCTTCTCATCCCTTCAACGCTACAACAAAAGAGTGCAAACTTGAAATGAACATACCAAACCTTTTAAATTCAAAAATAAAGAAAGAATCAAAGACGACGGAATAAAATAAAAAAAGACTAGTAAATAAGAAAAAGAACCACCGAAACAAAAATATATCCTGCTCCTAGTTAAATTCACTTCTCGTTCTTAAATTTCTGCCGCATACGATAACGCAAAAAGTTTGAGATACAGCCTCTAATTAGCCCAAGCTGTTACAAATGTTCACGCAGAAAATTGCTATGAACTTTCCGTACGACAGAAATTCGTTATTAAAGGATGTTAATTCGTTTTTATCTAGCCTTCAGTTGCAGCCTTGTTCTCCGTCTTTTATCCGGTTAATTAACCTTCCCTTACATGTCCAACCCCGACAAACGGATTAAATGTAGAAAATCCTACCGAAAAAAAAAAGAAAAAAAAAAGAGGATGTAACCGCCGACGGCGTTAATTTCGTTGCGTTGAAAATGCTTCTAAGGGAACCAGCTTTTTTCCGCGTTTATAAACGCTCGATACACAGGATTCTGGCCTGCCTCGAATTTAACTCGCTCATTTACCCTCTTTGACCAGTTTTGCTTTTTTCATAAGTATACGATTCATTTGTCTAATTACTTATCGATTGCGTTTTCTTCGTGTTCGTACAGAAGATAATTTAACTATCGTTTTATGAATGTTAATGAAAATCATGGAAGATATGCTCGAACTAAAAAATATTTTGTTTCTTATTCTGTTTATGTTTCTTTATATAATAGAAAGATTATAGTATTATTTTATTCAAATGGTATATAGACGCATGATTTATAGAATTTCGCTTTACTGAAAAATGTTTTATTATTATTTATTTTATTCTTGTTTATACGTAGAAAAGATTATAATATTGTTTTATTTAAATTGTATACAGACGCCCTGTAAAATGCTTTCGCTTCTTTTAGTTTATATTATTTTTACAACCGATTGGATATCGTACGAAAATCAAATGTTGTAACGATCGACGCAAAAAGTTTGTCTTTTTATATTTATCGCTTGATGGGTTTAAAAATCAAAACGTATTCGTCACTAAATCCTCATATGTAATATTCATAGCTATTCGTCAGTAATCGTATGTCGTGATGTTTGCACATCTCTACACTTTTACGCAAATCGCAGTCGATGTTTTATGTAAACATCACGATACGAAACAGCAGCGAATTCCTGTTCGATTGCATCAATATAATCGTTGTTAAACGTGAAATATCCCATTGAATGGTTATCCTTTCTATCATGAATCACTAAATTTATCTGAAGCCGATAGCTGTGCACTTACTGTTATTTCCCAGGTGTGCCATTCATCATCTGCGTTCTCTCCTAATTCAGGTATACAAGATGTTTCGAAATATTAGTACGTTACAGCAGATGAATCTTCATAAAACTTTCAAGGTTTGTTTTTTAATTTAAAAAAAGAATTAAAATAATAGGAACTAAATTAATAACATCTCATGAATTTTTTCAATTTATTTGATTTCTAACCTATGTTACTATGTAACTATGTAACAACTATGTAATATATACTTTTCTGTAATCTCCGATTAAAATTTTCAATTAATCATTGTCCATCGTTTTTCGATCTTTTCTACTTATTACTTTTAGTCAATAAATTCTGAATGATTTTACACGTTTATGAAACCGACCATTTCATATGCAACAACCTATTAGTATTTAAATCTCTCGAGTTTAATCGGCTGATCGAAGCTTACGCTCTTAGCAGAAAATATATATTTCGACGTACAAGCGCTCCTGGAAGCTTGATTCGTACTTATTGGTTGAAATTACGTTTAATTAAAAATTATATTCCTCACGTTATATACAGTCAAAATTATGCTTTCTGAATTACGTGCGACTACAGTACGTAATGTCCATAATCTTTTGTAGTAAGCTGCGGTTTTAACTCCACTCGAACATTAAATTATTCTGATCTTTACGATGTTTATTATTCATACGCAGTATTGTAATTTTCATTATAATTCAGTAGAATATTTGATGAAAGAATCCTATTAAAAATACTTTTCCAACTTTTGAGAAATACACGTAGATAATCTAGCTAATTGGATTATTTCATTAACTCTTCTTTAACATGAAAAACCTCTTATATTCATTTAACCATCAATTTCTCTGCGAAATAAAAAAATATGTAGAAAGAGGACAAGATCTTCAAAACCACACTTCGTATGATATTTTCATGATACAAGAAATTTTTATCGTCATATCTTTACACATTTATGGCACAAAAATGGACGTTTTCTAAACGTTTCGTAGCATTTGGAAAATGTTATATATTTAAAGATCAAATCGACTCGCATAATATACACCAGAAGGATCAACGAATCGATATTTTCTTTACAACCAGCAGACAAATATTCGATGAAATGTCGGTGAATTTGCTTTGAATAATTCGCGTGCGTCAGAACGGAAACAGCACGAGTCCCATCGCATTGGCACTTCCGTTTGCTTCAAGTAATCCGCAAAAACACGATGGAAAAAGGAGCAAATAGTGAACAACGTTAAGCGTGTTTATACGTTGGCAGAAAAATGAAACGGATCTCTGTAAGGTTTCATTGACTGTGCGAGGTCTCGTTATCGCGTTTTTCTGATATTTTTGTCCGTTTTTACACACAGCCGAACCATTGAATCTCCCGCCCATTTTGCTCGCCTTTTCCCTTGCCTTATTTTGTATTCCTTTGTTCCTCTGATAGGCTGCGCACACATGGCTGTGGCTAATGAATTTTATTTTTATGTCATCCGAATAGAACCTTTAGAATATGTCAGTTTGTTTGAATTTTTGTGACTTGAAAAGAGAATACATTTCTACGATAAAATTGCAACTTCCTCGCATTTATAGCGAGCCACCGAAATATTCGTAACTGTCTCAATTGGCGAATTTAAATGATTGATATTTTCTTACAGTATTTTTTCCTTATGTTATTCGATATATTATTATTGATAAAAATCTTGAAACTTCCATTGGAAAGTAGTATTAATCGCTCAAAAGGATAAATTGAAAGGATACGAGAACCATTGTAATTCACTGCATTTGTTCAAATTTTGCTGAAAGTTTGGAAAATTCGAAGGAAGATATTTCGAACACATATGACAATAAATTTGCCATGATCTTAAACAAAATACTTGCCTTATATTGAGTTATTAGAGTAGCGGTTCTTAACGTGTGTTTCGCGGACCTTTGGAGTCCAAGAAATGCTCAGCACATATAAATAAAAAATATTTGGTACATGTATTTATTTATTTATTTATAATTTCTTCTCTACAAATTTGATGTTTGCTGATGAACAGTTGATGAGTGTTTTAAATATAATCTGCATATTTGGCACATTACGGATTCAAATTTTGAGTTAAATATTCGGGTTCCGCGACAATAAAAAATTATTTAAAGAAGGTCCGTGATAAACAAAAGGTTATGAACCGCTGTATTAGAGCGATAAAAGTGTCCTTTATACACGGTAAATATTTATGGGCGATGTTATGTAAAATCTGTTTCATGGGTTTAACATCTACGATTTATTGCTGCAATACATTGATACGTAAGTTACATTATTCAATAGGTATAATAATTGTCTGTAACGTTAAATACTACCAGCGTAGGAGGTCAATATCTTTGTATTTATTAACGATCCAAAATGATTCATGTAAACTATCGTCATATAAATTCATACACGTCAATAAAACAAGCCATAAAATAACTCTTTCAAAGATTAATCGAATCGTTAGGAAAGACATAAAGATAATTAAAAACCATTCTCTTTATTACAATATTATGTTAAGAGTGTACAAATTACTTCTTGAATTAGATCTTGAATCCAAATAGCGTTCAAAATCATTTCCAATAACTATTTTCATCTATCGTATCCATTTTTCCTTGTTAAATTTTTTACATCCAGGCTATCAAATAAAAAATAATAAACCGCGTTACACAATTATATTGTATACACGTGTTACGTCCAACATCTTTCCCAAATGTTAAATTATGAAACAGCCCATCAGTTCGATTTCTATCCTTCAACCCTTGTTCGCACCGTTCGACTGATCCATTCACAAGCCAAGTGCTACACATGCTCACTAATACTCATCTATTCTACAACTATCCGGAGCGACATATAGCAGCCACTTTCGATCTCCCAACGGTTTTCCAAACAGTCCACTCATCAAAGGGTTTCATCCTCGCTTTTAGCCCGTTTCAAACAAATTTTAATCGAATGCCAAAAAGAGGCGAAGTACTCGTCAAATCGTAATACAAATAAAATTGGCAGAAGCAAAGGCTGAGGAACAGGAACAAAAGTGAAAAGCTTTAGAGGAGCAAATGAATCGAGGAAAAAGGAGGAACAAACGAAATTCGAGACGCGGTAAAGGAAGGGACGATAAAAAAGTCAGAAAGAGAGAAAAGAGAGGAGAAAAAGGGAAATTAAGAGAGAGAGAGAGAAAGAGAATAAAGGAGAAGAAAAAAGGTAGAACAAAGTACACGCGTCGGTATACGCGTCGTTCTGCGAGCAACATATTTTCCAAGCCGATACGCTTTTTCCCTCGCCCTTTTTGAAACGCGCACGCCACCCTGTGCGCCACCCCTCTCTCTACTCTGCTCTGCTTGCCGCCGGTTTCCCTTTCTCCCGCGGCATCCAACCTCCTCACTGCCTCTGGAAATAGTCGCCACAAAGCGATTCCCTGTGCTCCGTGTGTTCCGCGCGATTATCAAGCTACCGAGTGCCGCTCGGTTCGTCCTCGCGTCCCGCCGACGCGTTATCGCGACACGTGCTTCCGGCCGATTCGTGGAAAACCACGGACCGTTCGTTTAATAACAGTTTTCCGTATCGAGAAAAGAGAACGGACCTCATCTGCGCGCGCTAATTGGGGATTTATTGCTCCGGCACATAAGCGAGGATCAGGGTTGTTTAAAAGTGAGGGAGAGTGTGGCGTGTTCTGGTGTTGTTGATTTTAGGGGAGGAAGTTCATCGAGATTGTGCTTTTTTTATTGTTTCGTCGAAGTTGGAGATCAAGGTGGTGGGAAAGTTTGTTTGGAAAACTGTGAGGGGTAGGTAGCATGGAAATTTAAGGTGACGTTTAATCGTGGTAATTAGAGTTGAATGAAGGAAAATGTGTTTACTGGGCTTGTATTTGTGGAATAATTAAACGTATAGGTGGTGGTGAACTTTGAATCTGTGAAAAAATGCGGTATAATTGTATTGTTTGAGATAAAATGTAATGTGTCAAAAAACACAGTTGAAGGGAGATGTGTTTTTGATATAGGTAAAGATAGATAATGGGAAAGTTTGATTAAAGAAGAAGTGATCTATGATATGCAGTATGAATATTTCAATAATCGTGGTAGGAAAAAGCCTGACGATTATAGTGTAGTTGAGGAAGATACGTTGATCGGCGTTATATTTGTAAATTAATTAAAAATGTAGGTTACACAAAAATTTCTTTGACAGAAGAAGAGTTTAACTCTCCATAGTTTTTTTGTTCGCAACATATTATACTATCGATTATAACTTTTCATTCCAAATAGAGAAATATAAATTAACAAGCGTAACGACAACTTTTACGATAAAATACTTTAAATATATGTCGATATAAAAGTACGTAATTGTATGACGTTATCGAGGGTAAAATGGGGTGTGATTGTGTTTTGAGAGATTTTTACAGCTGTGGTTAAATAGAAAGTTAATTAAAGCTGCTTTCATGAAAAAAACTGGAAGTCGAGATACTCTAAAAGGAAAACTAAATGGTTTGTGTAACGTTGCACAAAATTAATTCTACGGGGAATTGCGATTATGATCGAATTTAATTCGAGTTTGACAAGAATATATTACATCATTTTTCTATTCTTTTATTACTTGAATATCAAATTTTGCTAAATTCAGACAATTCCGAGAAATGATAGAAATTGTAACTCATATTGAAAATATGAATCATATCTAGAAGCAATATCCTTGTGTTTCATAAATTATGTTATCGATTGATATCTATAACTCGGCAAGCTCTAAATATTATAATCTGTTTTCTTCGAAAATTGTTCATTTTTTCACATAAAAGACAATTTTCTAATTGCGTATTTCTCTCGTATACACACAGATATAACCTTTTTATTATTATCGAAATTGTTTAAGTGGTTCAATAGGTTAGAAAAAAAAATTACACCAAAATTTCTACTACAGTAGTTTTACAATTAATTATTTCTGAAAGGTGGTTGTTCTATTTCTACACAGGAAAAGTAGATATTAGTGAGCGATATAAAAATCATTAACACTATCTTTCGACCATATGTGGGTCACGCCAGTCTTCAGAAATTTATGATTCTCACGTAGTTCATACAGCTTTGTGACTCTTTGTAATTCAGAGTCAACGATTCAAAATATCTTTAACACGTAACACTTTCACACTCAAAGAATACGCAACCGAATAAAATAATTATAACTTGAATATAAGAAACAGAATCTTTGTTAATTCTAGTGAAAAATCTTAAACTACGTATCTATGTAGATGCTTCCAACCAGTTTCTATTAAACTAATTTATCAATCTCATCAATCCCGAAGAAAGTTTTCGTACACACCCCCTACATTTTCTAAAACGACGCTTCTTCTATATTAATTTTTGTTTTTAAAAGGGAAATACTTTTATTATTAAAATTCTAAAAACGCTAAAACGTGACTTTTTCTGATTGCCAGCATTCAATTCGCTAGCATCCATCGTCGATCCACCGTTCGTCTTCGATCACCAGAAACGATGCAATATCCCTCTGCAGCCATTCGTGACGCGTTGTTTTAATTACCACGTCGCGTTCGATCATTCTTCGCGAACATAAACCATCCTGCACCACGATCATGCCAATATGCTAGCCACATGCTTGAAACTAACCACTTACATGTATACTAAACTGGGTGCCTCGAAACTTTGTAACGAGCCTTACAAGCAATGATTTAGCGCGATGAGCCTATGATTTATCGCGCGATCGACCTCACAGGAGATTGACAAGAAATCGCGATCTGAAATTCCAAGTTGCAAGTTCTTGCGTATCTAACATAAGCTTAAGGATCCACACGATCATCCTCCCGTGACAAAATGATGATTTATAACCGTGGTGACCGAGCATGCGTGCAAACCAAGTCTGATATCGTCGTCGTTTCCTCGAATTCGCGATAGACACCAGGGAGTAATCGCGATTTGTTAACGCACCGGTCAGCACCACGTGCGCTGATAGAATTCTGATCGACAGCGGCACGACGATAGAGAAATCGTTTCTGCATTGGTTCGTCATTGGTTCCGAGTTCTATAGATACAATGGCAAGGAAATAAGAGAAAGCGGAAGAAAATTGTGCGAGAAGATAATTGTGCTAAGTGAAAGAATTTATTATAATACAATAAATAACTGAACAGATAATAGTTAACAAATTAATTAGTGTAATTAAAAATGTAGGTATAGAGTTACCGCGAAGAGATCGGAAGAGAAAGTCAGATATAAAGGGTGAGTTCCAAAAATTGAACTGAATATAATTCTGCGAAAGCTAACAATCGATAAAAATTTTCAGAGTATTCATAAATAGAATAAATTTTAAAATAACGTTTTTCTATTAGTCTAAACATAATATTTTATTAGTTAATAATGATAAAGAATTCGGTGCTGAAGGAATTAAATTCACATTAAGTTTGTGCGATACGTGATGATCCCAATCATTGTTGATAATGTAGGTTACGTACATATATCTTTAACGAGCATATAAGAATCGTCGGTGGAAAGTGTCGGACTGTCTTTCCTGTCTCGCGACCCTTCGTCGAACGGGACAAAGCGAACACTAATGTGGCGTAAATGGAATCAAAACGGTTTCCACCCCTAAGCAACTACACCGAAGGGTGTTTGCGTCATTAATGTCAAGCCTCGACCGCTACGTGCAGAGGCGTTGCTCGATATTATACGATTTATAATTAATAGACAACCTGCACCTCCTGTTACATAATAACTCATGCCCGGTTCGTCTCATCGAGTTAAGTGTTTCAAATGTATAGAGTCGTGAAATTTGAATGCTCATGGAAATAAGTATATTCGGTTTAAAGACTGGTGCCTGTTCGTTTAATCGTTTTAGCAGAATATTAGAGCTCAGTTAGGAAGTGTAAATTGGGAAACTATTTCCCAATAGTTTATTAGCAAACTATTGTAATTAATGGCATTTTTGAAACTACTATGTTGTGTTCTTTGTGAAATATAATTTATGAAATGAAAGTTAAATTCTCAAGAATATTCACTGGATGGAAATTTAACATATTCTCAATAATTTGATATATTTTCAATAATTCAATAATCGTTGGATTGACAAACTGATTAAAATGAAGATTGAAATTTAGAATGTTATGCGTGTAAGAGATATAAAAGTGCTAGAAACAGCACATAATAATAATTAAACGAACTCTTTTTTGCAATAAATATTAAATAATATATCTATAAATACATGTTATATAATTACACATTAGAATATACAATTAAATATTATTAAGATTAGAATAAATATTAATATATATTAACATATATTGTACTATGACTACCGACATTTCTATTATAACAGGTATTACAAGATATTATCAAAAATTAGATCGATCTTATTATTATTCATTTTAATTAATCTTCCTATTACAATGAAGCTGTTGAAGTATCACCCTGATCAGCTTCATAAATTCAAAAGTTGGAAAAAATGATTTAAACTTTTTTTTACACAAGTTTTTTAAAACCTTGGAATTTACTCTTATATATATTAATTAATTAATTAATTATTTCTGATATTAGTACTTTATATTTATATTTTAACATACATATATGTATATAATATACTCTAAATATTTTCGGCTTTTTATTTTAAGATCTCTCTTGCGATATTTCTATTTCGTCTTTCGTACTGGAAGTTCGGTTATTTGAACACAATATTATTTTTTCGTTTTACTCAGAGTCCAGCTTGATTTTCTCTAATTCGATCTAAACGTTCTATGACTTTTTCTTCAAAGCACAGTACACGCGGTGTACAATAGAAGATTCGTAGAATATACTTTTTACAAGTAAAAAGGGTTCGGAGCAAAACCTCTTTTTAGCTGGTTACCGTTAATGTATATACGTGACTTTTACCTCTGACAGAGACAAAAAGTATAGTAAGGGACCGTAAACGAAGTCAAAATGAAATCTACCCCTCGGTGTTTTCCACTTTTTGTCTTTCGAGAGATCGTTCGCTCCGTTAATTACAGTCCTTTGTACCTCATCGCCTCGTTTGTACGAGTACGAAAGTTTGCTCCTGCGCCCTGTTACGGTTCAACAAATCCTTGTTTCTATCTCTATGGCTATATCTTTATGGAAATAGTTAACAATCAATATTCTGAACCATAACGCGAATGTTTCAAATAAAAACGCACTTTTGTGCAACAGAATTTTATCCACTAAAATTTTTATTACTTGACGCATCGCCCGCTGAAATAGAAAATTGAATCCTACTATACCGGTATACATACCGGGAGAGAAATATATAATATATATATGTAGAATTTATTTACTATGAAACCATAAGTTAATTATAATATTTTAAAATATCTAATAATCGTATTTATTTTTTTATCGTAAAAAATTCCATTATGAATATACTATTTTACCATTTTTTAACACAACCTTAATCACCCTCAACCTGATCTAAGCATAATAAGAATTCACAAAAAAGAAGGTCAACTACGTAATCGCACTCACAATTAATAACAACTCATTTATATTTATAATCACAATAATAACATGCATGAGGTAATTTACTCGTAAACATAATCGTAATTCACAACAGTTCGTTCATAATCATAATCATAATCACGAATCGTCCAACTCTATAACAACATACGCATTCTTCATACTACATTATTATAGAAATTCTAGTACAGTAACATTTTAAGATTACGAATAAACGAATACGTTTCTTTTCATATTCGCCGCGAAAAGACTTATGGAAATTAGCAATCAGATCGGACGCTCTGAAATTCATACGATATCTACCCCTATATGGTCGAAGGGTAGTTGCGTCGTTAATTTTTGCCGCGATTCCCCTGTACACAGTTACACATACGCAATATGGAGAACAGCGGCGCAATATGGAGAAGGAAGTTGCTATCAGAGCTCGCGATAGCCATCCAACGATAAAGAGCAAGCCGACTCGAATTTATTGAAGCGAACCGCGCACCGATAAACCTGTTTATCTGGAGAGAAGAGAAAAAGCTGGGATACTAATCATCACTGGAAACTGAAGCTCCGATTTGATCACTCGGTTGAGTAATATCGCGCGATTTTGAGCTTTTGAAATTCACCTTTCATTTTGAGGGATGTTTGTAAATGGTGGCATAATTTAGAAGGTGGTTGGATGATTAATGATAATGGTACGGTCATCAATATGGAATAGTTTTTTTTTGTAAGGGTGTACGAGCACGTATGTATGTAATAAAAAGAAGAAATGTTGCAAAAAATAGATATAGGATATAGAGTGACGGACAAGAAAAAATTTATAAACTAAAAAGTATAGGAAGACGCTATAATTTTACAAGATGAATTTATATCTAACAAAGACAAGGAATAAATAAGTGTAATACTTCTGGGAAGAAGAGGTAACTGTTATCAATATTGTAAAAAATGTTTAGTACAAAAGTTACTAGGATTCATAATTATCAATTTAAAATGTAGTAGAAATTAAATGTAATTCTAGATGTAAGAAAATTTATAAAGAAGACAATAGCGAAACTTTTTATTATGATCAGATTTAGAAGAAAATGTTAAGAAGAAAGGGGTAGGACAATTTGTTGAGTCGTTATCGATAAATCTTTTAAATTTTAAATTACAGAATTTCCATACGTTGATAATCTCTAAAATTATTTATTCCCATTAAATTCTATTGAAATCTATCAGAAAATTTTAAAAGCACATGTTAAGAAACAAAATTTAAATTGTCAAATTTTCAAATCATGATGATATTCCCAATTACTCATTCAATTTTATGGGATTCAAGGTCTATATTAATATTCAAATTCCATTAGATCGAACGTGACTCGATGATTGGAAAGGTTATTAATATTAAAATTCTACGATACAGAGGCTCATCGATCGAAAATCGAAAATTCCCGGTACAGATTTACGAATAAAGAAAATTCCTCTTCCGTAGGACTCGTATCAGACTGGAATTAAATTCCTATCAGAGAATTCGCAGAAAATCGCAAGTGCAATACTAAACAGGAAATCAATAGCATCAGGTGAAACTAGCTCGATTCGGTCGAAATGAAACCATTATTGTTGAATCGCGAACCTCTTTGTCAAGATCTGACTAACGCGGTTAACGTCGCTGGGAGTTATACTCTAATCCATCAACCCTTTAATTGCTGCTTCTCTTATTTCCTTCCTCTTGACCCAACAGTATCTATATAATATCATCGTGGTACTATTATAGTATCGTACCATTAACAGTATCCATATATGTATATCAAATTAATTATATAATTGCATTTCTATAAATCTTAGTAAATAAATGATTAATATTAACAAAGCATAAAAATATCGAGACATTATATTTTATTTTCGCTATATGATCTTTTGGAAAAGTATAATAGCTTCACGATGAAAATTGAGTGTGATGAATAATTAATTCATACTGGTTTTCTGCTACTTAGTTTTATAGTTTTCTACGTATGTACACTCCTGTTTATAGATGATAGAACATTTTATTAAATTATTTAAATCATTAAGAATTGCTATTTCATTTGAAATGTTAAGTTCTAAAGAAAACTCTTTTGTTAAATATTGCGATAATTACCTTATTAATTATACATGATTAAATTACATTTTTACCTCATCTCTACCTATGTATATTCATTGCGTAACACGTCGGTTTTAATAAATTTCAACATCCGTATCATTAACTTACCTGTTCTATTTATTCTTGTTTACTAATTATTATAATTTCGTTTCTACTTTTTTTTAAATTGTAAATGAGGAAACTATTGATACATAATCGTTAATTCATTATTTTTTTTTATAAATCTTGCAAACAGTTTCTGCTAAATTGTATTACACATTTTGAATCGTTATTTCGCACGAATATAAAATTGTGATCAATTAATTGTTACACGTTTCGATAAAATTTCTCAGGCAAACACAGAGAAAACGTGCAAATATTAAATCCATGTTCTTCTGTCGTAAAAATGGAACCATCGACGGCGAGTTATTTTATTATTCCCTTCCATTGCCTTTGTTTCAGCAAGTTCGAATGAAAAAGCGTAAAAATGGATGATATTTTATATCGTCCAACTTCGTAGCATACTGTCGTCACCGTTGAAGTTTCCTTTCCGATGCATGAATAAAAAAGCAGCTGCAGACGAATATTTCTACGACATTTAATTCTAGGGTTGATATTGGAGTGCTTTTTTAACGCGTATCAAAAAATTCAGAAGAAGAAGGTAGAATTAAGATCAAGCAAGATGTACGAATGTAGCTTGCTCAAATATTATTTGTTAAATTTCAACAAAGTGAAAGAACATGATAAAATAAATATCATATTTTAATTAAATATGATTTCGATTTTGCATTAGTAAAACCCAATACAATTAACTAACGTGAAAGGAAAACAAAATGAACAACAAACAGGATGCATTTCCTTTAGTAAATTATTAACTTAACCAATAAAACCTTTGTAAAATTGAATAACAAATTGAAGAAACACAGAACAGAGGCAATAGATATTTTTTTAAAATTTGCTTCTAAAATCTTCCTACATTTATGCAAAATATGACTCCAACAAATTTCATAAACAAATGTATATTTTTATAAATTTATCCAACATGCAGCCAGGACATAACAACGCCAAACAATTTCAAACATCATTAACATTTCCTCTAATTTGCAATAACATAATAGCCAAAGAAATCAAGCTTACTCAACTTAGGCTAACGGAATACTTTCATCTCCAGAAGTGTCTAATAATAAGAGCCACCCGGTACATTTACGGACCTTAACGGTGCTCCAACAGAAAAACGTTGAAAACGTGGCTATCCTTCCGATAATTTAAAATCCAGTCGACATCTACGGGCGCGAGATGAAAAACGTCACGCGATTTAACCTGAACGACGATAACAACGACGCTCGCTCGGACTCGAATAGTTCAGCTTCAACGATGATACGGCCGTGCAACGTGTAATTGGTCGTAAAAGCAGCCAGTAACCTTCCTCTCGAGGATAATGTTCGCCGTGGCAGTCTTGTTTAGGTGAATTCGCGGGAAAACAACCAAAGAGAGGATGAATTATCGTTCGACTTCCGATAATATCGTACCGAGATAGGGCGTTTTGCGATAACGCGCCAAACTTTTGCACGTCTTTCATCCCACTGTTCGCTTCCACAATGAAACCGTTCAATTTTCTAATTAGTCGAATACCACGGCGATGGTTTCATTTTCAATGGATAAAAAAAGCTGAACAATACGCCGATTCCTAATTGGAAACTGCAATTCGACGTGAGTTAATTTGATCCATATACGTATTTCGTTACTACGAATTTGATGCGAAATGTGAATATTTCAGAGATATTTCTCGAGTTTATGAAAGTCAGAAATGAGATTAGAGGATTTATGAAAAAGTTAAACTGTTAAGGACTACAGGAGTTACAAATAGAGAAGAATATCTTTATGATTTTATATGGACTTTTGTGCAAATTTATATTTTTGTGAACACAAACTGGGTAACACAACTTAGACAGAGGTTCGTTTTATCACTCAAAAATAATAATTAGTATTCTACTTTGAATATTTCGTATATATACGCATTCTTTGCATTTTTGCATCTTTCGATTTAACATATGTGTATGACAATCGACATTCTATTCGTCTCAATAATTAATACAATAATTAAGAGACAAAAGTAACAATTTTGTAATTTCATTTGGTGGCCACACATTTTCTAGAATATATTCAACACTATTGTGAGTCACACCGATAATTTACAACGATATGCAACAGAGCAACAGTTATAACAAATAGAATATTAACGACAACACGTATCGTATAATTTCTCGCTAAAGAAGTTTCAGCTTCAAATTCAATTAATAACGCATTATGAAGGCAATTTTTTCTTTCTGGGCTTCTCTTTGATATCGTGTAATCAATAATGATCAACTGGAAAGAGCATTAACGTCGCCGTATTACACAAAGGTACAAACATAAAAATCGCCATTAGGCGAACCGCATGATTTGTTATTTCGAGGTGCCAACGACGATGGTCGAACTGCTAAACAAATTATTGCAGTCGGCTTACGCAGTTAGACGAGCGACCACGAGCTTTTATTCTTCTTACACGTGCGCCGCGTTTGAACAAGTGTCGCGCTTCGATGATGTGGCCATTTATGTGACAAACACCGGGGGTCTCTGAGCATCGTAAAAAAAGAGTCGAAGGGTCCCTTGGGTTCCATTTTCGGTCTGCATGTCGGTCTCATTGCTAAACCATAGTTACGTGCGTATAATAAAGAGAACATAAACCCTCGTGATCGACATTCGAAGTGTGAGTTTTTACATCTGACTCAAATAATTTGCTTGCCATAATCTTTGAAAAAAACTCGTAAAAATATATTGGAAATTTGAACAAAAAGTTGAAGATGTTTTATGTACATTGTGCGGTTCTTATGAGAGACCATCGTAAACTGATGTTGAAAGAAATTATCGTTTTTCCTTCTGCGTTTATTAAGTCTTGCTACCTTTTAACAGTCTATATATTTTAGTCGATGATTGGATCATTAATAATTTTCGAGTTTGAACTTTGAACATTATTTTTAATTACGTTATTCTTCGTAAATTAATAAATTAACAGGCAACTGTGAAAGATGATGAAATATTATTTTTTTATTAAAAATTTGAAATGGAATGTTTCTGGATGAGGTACGAGGTATGATATTTAGGTTAAGAATTTAATAGCAATGATTGTAGGACAAAGATCGATCGAAGATTCTCGTGTTGCATTGTCATCAATCTAAAAGCAATTTATCTAAAATGTTCCTATAGAGTTTTAATTTATCCTTCTTCGCTCTCTCGAGCTATTCATTTTCTAACTTCAACTCTTAATTTAATAAAAAGTAATTTAATAATAAATTCTTAATCAATTTATGTTCGGACTCCACAAAGATGGAAGAGTATATATATCATACGAATATACAGCAATATACACAATTTATATGCCAATGATAAGTATATATTACCATATATTATTTTAATTGATGATTAGGCTATTGAATCTCTAATTCAAACTCTGAATATTGTTCTCTATTAACGTTATTCATAAATAACATTAACAAATATTTTTCCTATGAATCGCATAAATGGTCGAAAATCCATAAATTTCGAGCCTCGACTAGCGCAATTGCATTTCAGCGCAATTTCTTCGTAACGATCTCAGGTAACGGGTAGCCAATTACTTTCCACGTTTCTCGTGAATTACCCAATACGTGAATTACCGGCGATTTTCTCTTTCCACGGCGTGTTGCTAGCATCGTGAAGTCGTGGCTTCGTTATCGTGAAGCCGACTTTGTTACGCAATTAGATGCACGACCTATTGTGCGTGGAAGTACGCGATATCCGTGATTCAATGTGTGTCTGCTTTAGGAAATCGCGGTAGATTGTTTTCGGTAGCTTTCGGTCAATCCACGTGAAGTTTAACGAAAGTAAATTTATTGTGACTTAACGTGAGCTTGCTTGAGATTCAACCTGAGTTTACATTTAAATTTGTTAGTATCTACATTTGAGAATCTAATATAACTTTTGAATATATTCGAAACTCAATGTAGACGTCATTCAAAGGTAAAACTACTTCTTATTCTAACACTATAGTTATTTTTTAAGAAATATTTAATCCAAAAATTATTTTAAGATAATTACCTCGTAAATTAAAAATAATTAATATGTTTTGCGTCTTTTCGCTCTTTCTACGTCAATAACTTCTTTCCATACGCTTTGATTTCAAGGTAATTTTTAAATAGAATTCTTGATTTCTACTGATTTGAAAAGTTTTGACAAATTTATAGACCACGAAAGATCACCAAGGAACATGTACACACGCATGTAGGAAATATCTGTGTAGCTACGCAGATTCTATTTTATAAAACACGTCCAAACCTTTTTAATCTAACGTAGTTAATCTTAGAACGTTTACGTGGTATTCTAAATCTATCTACAACTCAGCCTACTTAAACACGCCAAAGATTTCAACCATAAATTTCTACGTAGCTTAACATCAACTTAATCCCGACTCGCTACGAAGCTACCCCTAAGCTACTGATCGATTCGTGCGGCGGAAGCTTTCGTTAATTGACAGTTGCCGATCGACGGTTTTAAACGTTGGATCTCGTCAGTCTTAAACGAGTTTTCCTATTCTGCTCGTTCGCGGCCAACGACTTCGCTTCCTTTCTCACGGTTCACCGCCGCTCAAATCGCTGAAATAATCGCGGACACTTTTTCAAATTAGAACTATACGCCTTTAAATGGAAAACGATTTATTAATCAAATTATAAACTACAGTCAATTTCATGTAGAGTAATGATAATTATTTGAACGGTAAACTTTTTATCCTTTACACCATTTCTACTATAAGAGCTAAATAAGAGTTCTTTGCTATCGTCAACAGAGTTAAAATCCTTTATTAGGGCAATGAATACTGTTTTGAATGTGTATCAATGGTTCGAAGTTGCACGCGTCTAAAATTTCAATTATTCAAAACATTTGCATCGATTATGTGATGTTGTTCGAATAGCTATCCAGCGAGTTTTATAATTGAGTTACAAACTTCGAGTTAATGGTTTAATATAAAGTATTTTTTTTTTTTTACGAATAATTCTAATAGAAATGTAAAGAAAATGTTAAGAATTCTGATCGATTATTCCACATAAAATTACTACATGTTGCAATGTAGGTTTCCAAACTGTTTTAAGAACCACGTTTCTCATACAATGATTTAATAAAAACAAAATAAAAATCTCGAGCAATTGCTTAGGAAACAATGAATTTACTGTACGTTTTTTTTTTCAATCTCTTGAATGCGATAGATTCGCATAAATTCTTGTCATAATTCGTTCTTTCTGATATTCAGAAATAATGAATTTATCCACTTTTGGCAATTTCTTCTCTCGGTATAATAAAACGTAACTTGAACTCTCCGCCATTAATTCGATCACTCCACTTCTTCAAAACCCTAAAAATAAGATTGCCTGGTTGATCACCCTTCAATATTCGCGTTACAAAAAAACGAGAAACACCCTATTGAACGGTCGACTGAACAAGATTTACAAGACCGATCGAGCTGGATGAAAAAACGAATCCGTCAATGACCTGTCGATAATTCAATCCACCTCTCGTTCAGGCCTTCGTTATACATTCTATTAAACTACAACTGAACCGATAACTGTAAGCCAGATAGAAAGAACAATTCGCAGAAATAACGTTTGCCCTGGCTCGATGCGTGTAATGTATTCCATAAATTAGCGGCGGAGCAAAGTTTCGATTAGGAATTGCTTCTATCGAGCCACGTGTTTTCGTGTTCCTACGTCAGTAGAACAACGGTTCAACAAGCTACTTATGGATCTCTGACTGTTCGTTTCACGTCGAATTAGCATAATGTAACGGAATCCCTGAATATTCATCGAGCAACGACTTGCCTGGATTTCGCGACACGATACGCTACATGAAACTCGGATCGTGTCTTTCCAACGCTATTTTATTCTACTTTTCGTTGGTGCACGATAATTTAAGTGCATAATTGTTTGTAGCAAGGTTTGTATCATTACCTAAGCTTCAACATTTTAAAATGTAATCTTGAATATCGCACAGAACAATTGAACTTGCGTATCGTGAGACGTCATTATAAAAGGATGAGAGAATATCGTGTACTTTAGATACAACAAGAGAAAATATCGAAAAGTAATCGAAGAAAGTAACGATTATATCCTTTCTTTCCCTTTGCGTTAATCACCTGTCAGTTCTACTGTTACAGAATAAATCAATTCATAAAACAGATAAACTAATTCGAAATCGAAGACTCCGGCGAAAAGATCTCTTAAAATTTCAATTGAAGTGTACACTATATCAAAATATTATTTGTTTTAACAATTATATTTTTGATTGAACCTAACGGGTTCTGGTCGTGTTTATCTACTTTGTATTAAAATATTTCTCCTTAATTATAAATTATTATTATAATCAACAAAAATGAAGATATATTGCAACAAAATAAAAGTCCAATCAAGCAAGAAAATGTCGCATGTAAGTATCTATTCGTTCGAGTGAATGCAAAACCGACACCAAGTATTCGCGATAACAACGTTCCGTTCGCCTCGCGAGCGATTTACATTCGCGCGATCTCGCGATTAAAACGGGGAATTCGTGGAATTTAATCGGTCGATATTCGCCAGCAAATGGTCGCGTTATCGTTGAAAATATGCAGCTACGAGTCGCTACTGTTTCACGGACGAAGATAATCTCGCGAAGTAAAGAATATAAAACGAGTGAGGAAACGAGCGGAGAGATCGAGGAATCGCAAAAAAAGTATCCAACCAGTCCTCGTGAACCGACTCCAAATGTGGCCTTACGATCGAGCCGACCTAATGGACGTATTAATAATGATTTATGGCGACGATTATGTCGCTCCAGTCGCCCATTGAATATCCCGCCGGGATTTCTAGTGACTTAATTGGGAGACACGTTTTTCGAATGAAGTCCAGTATTTCGATTTCTCTACCTCTTCTTTGAAGATTTGTTAAGATTTTGATGCAAAGTGCTAGATTATTATATTATGGTCGTTTGTTAATAAATTTGCTGCTCTTTAGTGCATTTTTGACTGATCTAAATAAATAAAAATATATAATATACAATGTATAATGGCGTACAAAGGTTTCCTAACAAATATATTTTTTACTTTATATTTCAAAAGCAGTATTTAAGAGAATTTTAAGTAATATTATACAATTATATAAGAATTCTTGTGTTTTTGTTTATCATACTCTTTAGCCCAGTATTATTTAAAATTCTTTTAAACATCAGCTTTCAAATATAAAGTTAAATATTGATCGTGAAACCGGGAAATTTTACATGTCATAATAACTTAATGTTTTCCAATTATATCTATTCTTTGTGGACATATATTTCTACTGGATAATTATATTATTATGTAATTGCAGTTATATTTATATCATGACTAATTATAAATTTCTATAATCACTGTCTGAATTTTTAGAGATTCAAAATGTACAATGGCAATAAGAAAAATGACTCTTCGATATACCGAGTTAAAGAGCGATTTTAATTGCTTTGCTAATGCTCGATAAAGTGCAATTTTGAGAAGATCGAAAAGGTTCATGAATTATGCAAGTTTTCAAGAAATTTCAGTCGAATGGATTATTTTTATGTGAATATTCATGGCGGAGTTTCATTTTAAATGTGCATATTTATCTGAATATCGAGGTGAAAGGGTTTCCATGTTCGAAATTAATTCGTTGTTTGTCGTTATGTTCAAAGAGGGAAAAATAGAAGATATGCTCTGATTCGAACATAAGTTGAGTTTTAGTACGATCGAATAGTTTTCATTATTTAAACATGTCCGATCGATGTATTACGTGTGAAATTCATGATCATGCATGATATCAGCTTTAGCTGAAACATATTTCGAATATTAAATTAACAACATAATATGTAGAAATTTTGTTATACGTAAAATCCAGTTTTAAGAAACATCGACCACCATCTATCTAGGAATTTTCATAAAAAAGAAATGAAAAGAAAATTTTCAATTTTCGTCCATATTCATTTAAATATCTATTCAGGGTTATACAGAATTATAGAAATGTAATTTAAAAATTACATTTAATTTTTCCTTTGTATTCGTTTTATTAAGAATAATAATAAATAGCATTGTTTTTTAAATAGATAATTATGTATGCAAAATAATGTAATAATCATGTATTTCTATAAATATACTAATGTTGAACGCACATTATACGACACAGTAAATTTTATACCTGTATCTGTTACGGCAACGTTGTGCATGTAAGCGTTATATTTTAAAATCATCAATTCTCTCTACCAAACGACACAGGTCAAGTGAGCTCCCTAAAAAGGAATCAAATGACAAACTTTCCATCTAGGAATACCCGACAATTCCACAAATTCCAAACAAGGATTTTCGACAACTTTGTATATTGTGAATACATTCTCTTGCATTTCAACGAAAAATCCAACTGTTTATTTGCTACTGTATGCGAGCAGAGTGATGTCGACGATATTTCATTCGAATGGGCAAAACAGACCGGTTCGGCTCCCATTTTACGTGGAAACAAACACGCGAATCGGTCAGCTTTCCACTTTTGTACAACGAGAAAGATTTCAAAAGTGAAAAAAACAAAATGCACTGCTGGAAAACTAGTTGCTGGTTTCTAGTTGCTAAAAAAAATTACAGTGATATAAATCTACAATCCAATTAATTTTCACCAACCAATTCTAGGTGCATCAAAGCCACAGATCGACAAAAGTGGTCTTGTATTTTTCTCGTATGTAAACTCCTATTCGTGAAATTTCACTCGCCATTTTGACGGAACAGAAATACGAATGTTGATCTGTTCGTAACAATTCCATTCATTGATCGAACGACAACGACATAAACATTTCGTAAGAATCTAATTTGTATCCGCTTGAAACCCGTGACTGTTCGTTAAAAAGCTGGATCGTTTTTAATTGTACTTGACACGATTTAACAAGCGATCCTTTGTCTTAACAATCCTCGTTTCTAACTTGTTTCAATAGTATGAATCCAACGCAAATTCTCTTATGTAAATCAACGTCAATTGCTAAAAGAATGTTAATATCCTTTGTCATAAAGCAGATAATCCTAGCACATCGAACGTTACTCGTTTTAAAATGTTTACAGCCGTGGGATATAACCTGCCCCGTTTGAAATATCGCCGACGTGTCCTCTGTCTGTAAACGCGTCGCTGCTTTCGCATTTTCCGATTTCCTCTTTAATAACGTTCCGGTAATACATCAGCCGTGAAAATTTCCCATCAAATTCAACGTTTAATACAGGCGAATGTAACGCACCTATACCGGTGCTCAAAGAAAATTTATAATAATTATTTCGCGCTCTAAATGGCATTTTCTTTCATTGAAAATCGTTTTCTACTGGAAATATCGTTTACTGCGATTAATTCTTTAATTTTCCAATTCCCATACATACTCATAGTTGCCATTTATTTATTCTATAACTTCTAATAATTTATTCTATAAATAAGAAAATATATCCGAATATAGTCTATAGATTTTGATGTATTTTAGTGATCCGCAATCTTCAAGTATGTGCGATAAAGAAAATTTTGTTATCAGCGTAGTTTGTTGAAATTTAATCGATAGGTGTACACTGATACTATTTTGGCAAGATATAGATAGTTGAGAAATAACGAGGAAAAATATTATTTAGTAAGAAATTTATGTGCAAAACATATTTATATTTTCGAGGTATATTAATGGCTAACATCGATCACGAAATGCAATTTCATCGGTACCGAAACGCTGATGGATCGGTTGATAAATTGATAAAATAACACGTTGAAAACTAATCTCGGGGTTACTATAACGCGTCGATTATTACGTTTCCGAATTTGTTGGTGATCAGTATTTCTGTGTGTGGTTAAAATCACTGAGGCAAAGTTCGTTATATCAAAAGCATGAAATTCTGTCGCGTTTAATTATGAATTTACATAAATTATATTTCAGATACTACTTTAACTTTTGATGAAATATCTTTTCGATTCTAATAACGACGATCACTGAGGTCTTAGATATAGTTCGAAATTGTTATTACCACAATATATTTTAAAACAATAATCTTCAATCTTTTTAGCTTCAAGCGGTCTTAAAAAATTTCAGACGTGAACGTTAAGGTAACGCGAAAGTAATGATAACTATTAAAGCAAATTGTTCGTACAGAAGGATTAATTGTCCGTAATTTCTCGTCGTACGCTTTCTCCTGCATAAGAAGCTTTGGTTAATTATATACGGAAGACGTAAAAAAAGGAGAGCTACATAATTGAACGATGCGTCAGTATACGGTGGCGATACGCGAGTGAGCCAGAGGAAATTTAATCAAACGCTGTTCCCAATATCAATACATAGTGGAAAAAAAAGCGTAATAAAAAATGACGGAAATCAGTGGAAGCGGAAGCCGTGTTTACTTCGATTAATTTCGCTGCCTTTTTAATTCGATGGAATACGCGCAGCTTCGACGGAAATGAAAACTTTGCTCAGCTACGAGTATCAATGTAAATGTAATCGAAATAAAATACTAATTACTTTCCCAGAGGATCGTTATCAATCATTGGTAATAGATACTTCGAACGATGAAAAATTGCTGCTGTTTTTAATTTCTTTCGTTTTGTTTTTGCGGTTCGTTTAATTAAATAACAATCTATGTTATTATTAATCGCTTTATTAAACTTTATTATGTTTAATTAATTAATAAAAGCGCTTAGTGTTTCAAGTTTTCAAGAAGTGTTAAGTAAGCAGCTCAGTTAGTGTTCTAATCTCAGAATGATGTTTATTTAATGTCGAATTAAAATTGTTATAACGATGATATATTGTTTCTTCTTTCGATTTCTTTCATTTTACACTCGTGGTTTATTTAACTAAATAAGCATTTGTATTTCTATTATTTAATTTTAGTGTATTTGCTGTCTGTACTTTGTAATTATAGCTTTCAAAAATAGAGCGCCCCAAGTTGTTTAAATGATCAATCAAAATTATTATAATAACGATTTATCGTGTTATTACATGTATTATAATGCTGTAACATTATAATATAATATAATTGCGCTATTATCTTATGTAGTGTATATTAATTTCGTCGCGTCGTAAGTCTCAGTCGTAAGAGAGGAATTTTCCTTTGTGAGAGCCTCACAGTGCCATCTGATAGTGCTTGAATTAACTAATCGAGTTATTCTCTGCTCTCTATATATGTATACTGTTACTAAATATAACTCAAATATGATATAGTTAGTATATCAAATACGCCAAATTGATATGAAAATATATAATAAACAAATATTACAATATTTTATTGATATTTAAAGAATAGAAGAAGCTATTTCGTGCAGATTTTGTTGGCGAAGTGGCTATCGTCTCAGACGTTGAAATTACTTTAACGCTATGGTAGTGAGTTCGAATCCCGTTAACGTCAATGGGTTTTTTTATGGTAAACAAAATTTGTTTTATGTTAACAAAGTTGAAGTTTGTTGTTCACGCGGTGATGATATCCAACAGTTTACTATTGAGTCTTGTTCGATCGAACCTCGGAATTTCTGGGGATCTCGAGCAGGGCAGTGAGTTTGTAAACGAAGTCATAGTTACTCTGAGTGTGAACGAACTTTCTTTTTCAATATTTTCATAAAATCTTTATCGAATCCAACATCGAGCTGTATTTGGCTTTTCATTCTATTCCCCGCTTCCATTCGCAAATATTATTTGTGATATCAAACACACTCTCTCGCGTTCGAGTTTAAGTTGATGGAAATGAGCTATCGGTTATGAAAAATAGCCAAATTATGAAATTTTCATTGTAATATTTCATCGATCACGAACCAATTGGCATAAAATATTATATGTAAGTTAAGCCGTAAAGCATTAATTTTATGAAATCCTATTAATAAAACGTAAATTTCATATTATGTTAGTTTACATAAAATTGCTAATGAAAAAAAATTGTTAGAATTCGAAACTTCTACGAATTCTTCTTGGATGTAATTTTACAAAATTACTAATTAATTACTAATTAATAATTACGAACAAAAAAATTATAACATACGTTAAATTTTACATTATTTCTCCTCGATCATTTCTTTCACCATACTGACAATGTTTCGTACCATATACAATGTCTGTTTATGCAATATTTAATTTGTTATTTGAAATATCATGGAACAGACGATGCGTTTCTAAAATTCAAAACTCGTTATATGAGTGAAGGAAAGGGGTGGTTACACACAATCCCGGAAATAGGTCGGTCCGCGGTCAGCTAGCAATCACCACGTTAATTACTATGTTAATTAGTGAACAGCATCAGAATGTTCTATCAGTCAACGCCTCTTTGCTGACCTTACCAGGCTATTCCTTTCTCCTCTTCGAGCTACCAGGAAAACACATTAACCAGCCGTTTTCATCACGTCGTCGACAACCAATACGCTTATAATATCCAATAGCACGTTACCAAAAGGGCGTGATTAGTTTTCATAATGGCTGCTGGAACTTAACAAACACTTTCTCATCTTCAACATCAAATAGATAAAACCGTACTATTTTGAGGGAGAAAGAAAAATGAGGAAAAAATGCGAGTGGAAAATTTTGAAAACCTCCTTCAGTTTTGACGAAAGAATTTACTCAACACGTACATATCTTTGTAATTTGATAAATATTGGAATTTTAGAGAAATTAATTAAAATACGGCAAGTAACTCGTTACCTCTCGAACAAATTTCACATACACTATCAGTTTAAAAGTACCGGGAGACTCGTTTATTTCTGATAGAATGTAATTTAACTACAATATCACAAATAATATCTAATTAATAAATAATATCTATATTCTGTTTATTATCTATTTATTTCATTCTTTATTATTTTATTATTACTATGTATTACTATTATGTACTAATTTGTCCAAAAGCTTTTCCAAAATATAATTCACGAGATCATGGAAATGGATAGGTGCAGAATTAATATTATAAGACTTTGGTACAAATTATTTTACCGAAACTCAGAAAATTTCTCCAGCACTTGAACGGAGACGTTGAACACATCGAACACAGGGAAAGTATAATTATTGTAACTCAATTTGCAAATTACAAATACAGAGAAACTGAAAATTCATTTCAGAGTAAACACGCGCAACTAAATTATCGAAGCAACGAACCGTAGAAGATATAATCTTTTATATTTTTGTTATCTTCTTGAAAACCATACATTGGAGAATAAAAAATATTTATCTATTTGCTCGTACCTTTTTAATGTATTCGTGCACTAAGCTCTAAATAGATCCCCCTTCAAAAGACTTGGAAGAGTTATTATCATAATTGCTTCAGAATTGAAGCAAGTCATGAACGAACTATGTTGCAATATTTTACTTAATTTGATACATTTTTGATCATTTTTATTTAATTTAATCTATACGATAAAGAAAGTATACATTATTAATGTATTAACAACTTTACTAAAAGATGTATGTCATTTAAAATTCATAATCTGTATTAAACATCCTCTCTGTGTTAAAAATAGACGTCCTAAGATTCTTCAGCTGGATTATGCATACTAGTTATTAATTTTTACATTAATTTATACATTTGATAAAATTCATGCCGATATGAAAAAACTTCCAAAGCGTCGGAATACTTATGGACGGTAGTGTACATCTGGAAAAAACAACCGACAACCCGTTCGAAAGTATGCCAGGCTTTATTAACCTCGTTAGGTTCGAAGCACGATGGTCGAATGATATTTCGTTGGCTAGCAGCTTGAAAACGCGGAATCAAAAGGAAGTAACAAGGGCGGAGTTCCTTTTGTGACAACAAGGTTACCTCTTCACCTTGCCTCCACTTCCTTCTTCCAATTTTCATTTCGCAACTCTCGCACTCTCCACGATTCTCTTCGCCTTAGTCTCTTTTTCTGGAGCGTGCCACAACTGTGGTTACGCTTCGAATGATCGACTGTAAATAGGAGGAAGAAGAAAGGAAATCGTTGCGCTCATACCTGGATTTATGGCTCCTTTTTTCAAAGCTCCTGGAATTTTTCTCTCCATTCTGCCGCGAGCTCCGCAACTTTTTATCCAGCGTATTATTTCTCGTATTAACTCGGTTCTGACAGCTTCGCGTGAAACAAATTGCCTTGATACAGGTTTCAAAGTAACTTGAAACAAGGTGGAAGACAGAAACTCGGAAGAAGATATTTTTCTCTTACGGAGGACTGAAAATTAACAGGATAATCGCTTGTAAATAGACTGCTAGATCTTTACGCAAATTCGTGTTCTTGACAATTTAATTAAAAGAGTAAATCCTTGATAGAAGAGTGGATATTACGTACGAAGTATCGTAACAAGCAGTAAACTTTGGATACTTTTCTACAGTGTTTCATACTATGAGCATTTTGTGCATCGTGCAATTTCGAATTTTCAAATTTCTCACAAACGCATAAAAATCCGCAGTCTACTTATAATAGCGCACAGTTTGAAGAATAGGTATTTTCGAATTTCTCACAAATGCATGAACATTCACGGTAACGCTAATTCCCTAACGTCTAATTTTTCGTTCCTATAGCTGTTTATATTATTAGGTCGTCCGAAAAGTTTCTTTCGTTTTATAAGGAAATAATGGATGCACGACATTTTTCGTTTTATATTATTTTATCGAATTACGTATGACCCATTTTGTTTTATCAAAATAAAGATCACAACGTTCGATTAGGTTTCACGTTTGTATAAAGATGTGTCGTTGTAAAAAACGTATCTGTAAAAGAAAGAGACTTTTCGGACAACCTAATATTTTGCGCCTCATGCGTATTCTATGCATTTTTGTATCTTAGAATTTTCCATAAATTCCACAGTCTGATCACGAACCTTTTTGAGATTACCATACGAGTTATTCGAGGGACAAGAACTGTCTTTTAATATGACAAATTGTGCGAATAGTGAATTCGCTAGTCTGAATCTGGCATTCGGAACAGTTCGAGTTTCTTGATCCTTGATCCTCTATCCTACGCATGTAAGAAAAAATCGAGCCCGTGCAGCCGGATGTCTTTATGTAATCGGGACAAAAACCTCTTGCGCAGGTGAAAGAAGGACGTTCAACTCAACCGATTTTGGTTGAGCCGCGTAATCCTTTCGACTACGAGCGATTTACACGTTCTTTTCGGCACGTGCACGTTCGTCTAGCAGATGTTAGATGGAAACGTTATTGGAAAATCAGAAATAATCGAATATAGAATAATCTTATACAGGTAAACAGAAAATTAATTTCATCCACGGAATATTCTTGTACAATTGTTTTCTGTACAGAGAAAGCTACACGTTCATACAATTATCGTTTAATTTTTATAACAATTAACGTATGAATTTATATTCTAGGAATTAAGTTTGCAATAACTTTGGAATATTTTACAAGTTTATTAGCATATCGAAGTTAATAAGTTCAAACCAAATAGATGGACTACCTACAATATGGATTATCAGATTATCTCTTAATTGAACATCGCCCGATGGAAAATTAACGTTAGCTAAAATGTTACTCATAATTTAAATTCTCTCTCGTTTAAATATTCTTTATTTTAAATTTAAATTCATATGAATTTCATATATGTTTTTACCTGCGTAAATTAAACTTCGACCTGACTAATTGAAAATATTATACTAATTAAATGACTAAACTTTATACTGACTTATTAAATATAAATATAATGAATTAGTTAATACTGGAAACTATTTAAAACTACACATATCCGAAACATAGGGAAAAAATCGGAGCAATAAAACCTAGTTGAAGCTGACCAAAAAATAGATTTCTCAATTTAAAAGAAACAAATCTTTTACTCCATCGCTAGGATGTATGAAATTCAATGTATTTAATTTTTTAATTTATCATTTTGAACAACTAGCACGCAATTTCTCGTGATCATAAACGTCCAACAGCTGCGACATCGTCGTTAACAACGTCACGTATGAGCTTCGTCACGAATTCGTCGAATTGATTAATTGCACACCAGCCGCATATCTGTAAGGATTCATCGTGTGCTTTTAAGTGCAACGCCGTGATACCTCTGTTTGTCGAATGTTCTAAGCGTCCGATGTGTCCGATGCATCCGATGCATCCGATGCATTAATTAATTACGCATCCCCGAATTAACGATCGATCGAACGTACGGGCCCGATCAATAATTAATCTCGCGTACAGGTGTGCGTGCTGGTATTCGACGTCTCCGTCAGTTCAGATAGCTGCAGTAATAACAGACAATAAGACAATACAAAACGAATGGCATCGTCGAATGGCATTGCTATGTGTGTTATTTGAAAGATGAAATCTCGTTTTGTTTCCGTTCTTTTCTTGTTTCCTGTCAATGTAATTTGAATCTTTCGAAATAGAATACGACGATTAGAGGCAGTCTCTTCGAAATAAGAATACATATTTCTGATTCTCTTTACTTCGATTACGTTTGCTACAGAACGAATAAGAGACGAAGTTTGGTAGCGTTACCATTTTTCAGATTTAAAATTACCTTTAAAAAATGGAACGATTGTGATCACTGCGTGAATTTGATAGTAATAGTTCGCATTATCGAACTATCGAATACGGATCATTGAACGATTTACGAAAGTCAGTGGAAATCAGAAGAAGAAAACAGAGAAGATGTATTTGAAAGACGATCTAAATGAATGTGAAAAAGGCGACGAATTTGAAAAAAAAGAAACGAAATTAGAAAATATCAATCTAAATTCTCCTCGTTCATTTTCTAAATTTCGTAACAATATTTTGTCTTACATGGTTAGAATGTACAATCTTCCTCGTAAAATTTGGTGAACGCTCGACGCTTAATGCTCGTCATATACAAATCTGAAGCTTTCTAAAAATATCTAAAACTGAATGTCAAATTAATCCATAAAGCCGACGAGAATTAAACTGAAGCTAAATACGCACTAAGCTAAACGATTCGTTTAATTATTCGGCTTTAATTATTAGTCGTACGTTGCCGGCGAAAAACCTACATTTTTACCACGTCACGCAAAACCTTCGTTCGAAATATTACCGCACGCGAAGATCTCAGATGGCTTAGATAACAAGCACAGAGGAATCTGAACACACGATATTCCACGCAGCGTTCGTTTCGCCCAGGTATTTTAAAGGAGCGTCGCGCGTTCATGTAGGGCAGCCGTCAACGACACTGGAACGAAGGGTGAAAATAAAGCTGGCTTGGAGAAGAGAGAGACTGAAACATCGGCAGTGACATGGAAAAAGGACTCCTTCGGAGGTAACCGATGCGAAAGAAGGAAATCGCTGGCGTGTGACGCGATGACGCAACGGGGACAGGTCATCCGTGTCTCGCCAGAAGATAATGTCCGAGCGCAAAGCCAAGGGCGCTTGCACAATAGCCAGAATCCACGGAGAAACGAGACCGTGTTACCATCGGTGGAAACGCCTATGAAACATGATCTCCTTCCTCGACTTTATATTTCATTAAAACAACCGCCGTTCTTGAAATGATACAAACGTGGAACCGAAATCATCATTGTGAGAGAGAAGAGTCTCTTTAGATTTGTGTACTATAAAAACGATATAGAAACAGGGAAAACGATTGAATCGTAATTATGGATTTAATACGAAGCAATGGATCGTACCTGTCGTTAGTCAGTTTAGTCAAATTGATCTAATCGTTTATAACGATTATAGGAGAAATCTCGTTTGGTTTGTGTTCTATAAAAGCGAGGAAAAAGTGATGAAAGTCGTAAAACTTCTTGATTTAATGCAACAATTTTGCAGATCGTACGCGAATAAGTTGATGTAATCGTTTATGACAACTACATGGGAAGACTCTTTGAGACTGTGTTCTACAAAATGAATAAATTTCTTGATTTAATGTAAAAATTTCGGAGTTATTGTACGTATGAATTTGGTTAAATTGATCTATTCATCTACGACGATTATAAGAAAAATCTTGATTGATTTGTGTACTATGAAAACGATATGAAAACGGGGATTAAATCGTAAAATTACTTGATTCAATGCAAAAATGTTGGAATTGTATGTGGACCGTGTCCATCGTCATTTAAGTTGAAGTTGATCTCGTATGGGTGTAAGTCTGATACATTTAGAAAGATTGCAATGAAGATATAAAATTTCATAAAAATTTAAAGGCACTGTGCAATTGAAATTAAAATACTAATTGTCGGTAATAAGAACTTAATTATTGGTAACAGTTGATCGCTGATAACAAAGACTTTTAATCAGAGAAAGTGTATTATCCAGATGAAATGCAGGTGTTAATGAATGATTAGTACTTGGCAACGGTTATTCAGGACACATTTTCATTAAAGAGATTACGATTGCGCGTCTTGATTGAATACCGTTGTATCTAGATTTTACAATTAGCGAATTGCAACAACGAAATGGAGACCTTGGTAAATGGAAATGTCGAAGAAAGGATCGATAGATTTAAAAATAGAAGGAATCTATATAAAAAGACTATTAAAGATCCAATAGAAGACCTTTTAAAAATTGTCGACATTCAAGTTGTCGAAAACCTTCAAAGCTATGCTAAGAATATCTCGAAAAATCAATTGAAAGTTAACTCACAATAATAATAAAAAAAAAAAAAAAAACATACAATATTCTTCGAATATGTAAAAGATCTAAAAATGGCAAAATTTCACGGTGGATTTTTCGCTTTTGGCAATTTCAATGACTCTTTCCTTATTTCCTTCATACAAGTTTAGTCGTTCGAAGTATTAGTGCTAATTTACTATTTTTATTAATTTCAACTATCGAAACGAAAGAATGGTATTAAACAGAAATAATTCTATTAGAAATGGCAAAATGAAATTATCTTGCAATTGTTCTTCTCAAAGTATAATAGGCCTGTCTATTGTAGCTTAATTATAAAATATTCTTGAAATTTTTATTTGATTAGGTGCTCGTGCAATGGAATGCTTCTGCTAGTTCGAACTCTTCGGATCGTACAAAGTAAAGTGTAGGAAAGGGCGCCACCAGTCGGGTAGAGTCCACCGGCAACAGGGCCTGTTCCGTTGTAACCTCGAGGGTTTTTTTGACGCTAGGTACGGCGTGGGTGGGCCCAAAGCGGTAGGCTGGACCAGCCAGCCTCGTATCTGCATCACGATTCGGTTTTTGTAACGAAATCGCCCCGGGAATCCCCGACAGACTCGACTTCTAACTCGTTAATTCGATTGATCTCCATTTAATTTCAAATTTTCAATCGAATGGTTTTCTTTCTTAATCACATTTTGTGCAATAAACGAAGGCAAACAAATAAATATAAGATTGTTATTTACTACCAGATAGATTTAGCTTATTGCCATTAGTTCCAATTTGAAGAACTAAAAACAAGATTAACTTCAACCTGTTACTGTCGCAATTATTTCCATCGATTAATAGAAAGGAAAACTTGGGAAAGTTGAGTATAAAAATCAAAAATGAAACTTGAAGCAGCTGTAGAAAAACAATAACGAACAATAATCGACGAAAAGCTACAACATCCTCCCTTTCGCAATTCTTTTTTCCCAGCACCACCGGTAATCAATCTCTAACTACCGTGATTGGGTCGAGCCGAACATCAAACAGAAAAAGAGCGGCGTTCGAAGCGGTACAATTTCAACTTCCCTTTCAATCTTCCACGCCCAACGAAACGGGACGTAATAGGAACCGCGTTTCAACAGCGTTGTTTCATGAACGCACGTCGAAAAATATGAAGGGAGGGAACCAGTCTGTGGTAATTCGACGAAATCGTGGATATTCGAGGCGGGACTACTTTTAACATTGATACCATCAAAATGATCGAGTTACGATTTTTAGTGGGAGTGGGAAACGAGAAATTTTACTGCGAGTTCGTTAAATTATTTCGATGTATCGCGAATTTTATTGAATATTTGTGAGAAGATTTGTTGAATATTCTTTAGTTAATTTAAAATCTACACTAAAATTAAAATAAACATAAAAATTTAAAATTATACAGTTCTACCGATGACAAAAATAATAGATCTATCATTTAGTTAATTAATAATTTATTACAGTATACGAAAGTGCAGTACTGTGATCAAAGGGTTAAGATGGCAACACGACGGATACAAAATTAGTCCAAAACATCCAGCCATTCACTTCGGCAACGATTAGTTACTAGGAGAGTTCAATAAAATAATCCAATAAAATAACGAACGCAATGACACTGACAACCAACCTAAGTATCAAGTAGATTTGTCAAAATCTAATTTAATTCGCAATCGTCTCTTCCCAGCGCCAATATTTGCGTCGATTATCCGCGCAACTAACCGTAGCCCAATTAGCCATCGAAACAAAACACCCAAAAGTAGGAATTTACTCTGCTAAATATTAAGGAGGGGTCGTTAAATTTGAACGATATAACGATGGGGATCGATGTTTCGCGGATTAATTGAAACACCCGGTCGCTGTTTATGTAAGCGGACGCGTAACGCGCGAGCGCTGAAATCAACATAGGTGTCGACCCGTTATATAATCCATCGCGTAACAAGCCAAGCAATTACGAAGCTTTCAAGTTGCCGCGAATTATGCCCGTCCGTCGTTCCATGTACGCGTTGTTGATGGAACCAGCCCGTTTTCCCGGGTTTATCGATTATCCGGCCTCGAACGAGGAACAATGATCCTCCGACACGCGATGCCAACCTTCATTTTCCCGTTGCTTCAATCGTGGCACGTCTTCAACGTTGAAAAGTTACGCGATAGACACTAGCAGACAGCTTTAATGAATATATTATTATGCATGTTACACGAAACATTTTGCAATTTTATTAATATTGATACGAGAGTCGAGCATTATGATCATGTTGGTGATGTTTGAAACAAATCGGAAAATATAATGCAATATAAATATTATTTCACGGGGATTATAACAATATTGAAACAGTCGATTTAGTATAAATAAAGCAAAATTTGTTAGTTTTTTTTTAGTAAATTTAACCAGTTGATGTATCGATACATATGGCAGTGTAGATTTTGCATCTGTGAAATGCTTGTTGCAAATGTTATCCGTTTATTCGATATTCATGGCGAAAAGCGTGTTTCGAATATTCTGCTATCTGTATACATAGATTGATTGCTGCTTGTTCTGTCGAGTTCTGGCCAGATTACAAGATCCTGGTAATTCGTACGGTTGTAGATACATTTATTAGGTTGCAAGCTTTCAATGGGATATTGATTAGCAAACCATGAATATCTGTTTACAATGTAATCTGACATCTTCTACTGTGTGCGAAACGCTGTACTGCGCTGTTTCGAAACTTCAAACGTAAAGCCTCTTCATTACATATGACAATATAGGTATAGCACGTGTAGGCAATAGGATTGATATACCCAATCCGAAACATTACACAAGCATCATCATAAACTACTTTATCCGGATTCGCTTCAAGTAATCTATTAAATCAAACCGTTGAAACTTCTCCTCTCGAACCATGTACAATATTAAAAGTCATTCTTCCGAAACCTTCTTTAAAAAGTAGACACAGCAATAGTATCCATCCCCTGATTTATAATTATATCCATAACCAGAAACGTTAAATGAACCGATCCCTGAAATTAAACCTGAACTAAACCTTACTAAACCAAACCTTCCAAACTTTCTTTCTTGAGTCATGTCTGAAAGTCTTACTTTTTTAATTGCACCATGTCGGAAGGTAATACTTCTTGAACTGAACTATGTCTAAAAGTCATTCTTCCTGAATCTTTCTCCGGAAAAGCAGACTTGGCAACATTCGCTAGGTTCTTCTAAGGCCATAAGTAAGCGATAGAGATAAAGCGATGAAGCATTAACAGTATTGCAGTTGCTGTACAGTCTACATTTTTCAAATTTATAAATTGTATCTATTTTGTGCTGCTTTGGCGCTCTGTCGCTTACCACTCTTCATGTGCTCACAGCCTAATGCCTAACCATGTTCATAGATAACTCGAAATATTACATGGATCAACCCCCACAAACTTTATGCATTAGCATCTGTCAATCCATTAGACCAAGCAAACAATGTGTCCAATAAGACACGTTCTTTCTAAATTCAACCATTTCCAAAAACCTTGAATCATCCTTGAAAAAGCAGCCTCATCAATAGTACTCATGAGGTTCCTTTAATCCAGGTGTCTCTTAAGAACCGCGCGCAGCGTACGGCCAACTCTCGCGAGCCTAGCGCGTCACTGATCGGCCTCTCGATCCAATCGGTCGCGCGGCTCTTCTCGCCGAGCGGACTTTCACTCAGCGTCCGTTGATCAGCGGCGGCCGAACGAGCGGGCAAAGCGGAAGGCAGAAGAGACGCAAGGTGAAACATCGTCCCCTGTGTCCCTCTTCGTCTCTGGTCCCGGGTTGACTGACCTCGATAACGAAAGACAGGAGATAGGCCGCGATCCGCGCGAAGTGAAGGAAGGAGCGAGTCGACGACGACGACGACGACAACCACGACGACGACGAGCGCGACGAGGAGTGGCCGAGAAGAAGAAGAGCAAATTGGTGCTCCCGGTAGCAGGGGCCCATGAACATCATGGAGGAGAAGCTGCGTAGCGTGACGAAACGCGCCAGCAGACACGGTCCGCGTGGAACGGGGCCAGTTGCCTCCGATTGGTCGACCGGCTCTGGGTCCGCTGGTGGAACCAGGGGCCCGGCCCCAGCTACTCCTTCCACCTCTCAGGCTGGCGGTTCTACGTTCAACCGGCCCCAGGAGACGACGGGTCCGACCAGGCGGCAGTCCTCGCGCGACAGCATCGACTCGACCGGCCAACAGGCCCCACCCGAACACGGCGAGCTCCTTTTCAAGGTCCTGCCCTCTCTCCTGATACTATAGCGAACCGGTTCTTCCACGAGAAAGAGACAATCGATGGAACAGGGTTGCCTTTTGCGGTCCGATCGAACTTGGGCATGGACGCTTTAAGCTCTTGACGGTTTAGAGTCTTTAGATCTTAGGGCTTAGGCTATGATTATAGTGGATGCGTATTTTGAAGGTGCGCTTTAGCGTGTTTAGACCAAGCAAATAAATGCTGACTTTTGTAAAATTTGGTAAAATGAAAGTGCAAGAGAACATTTGTTCGCCGAATCAAAAATCGAACATCCGAGTGCTTTAAGAATGCTGCGAAAATGTTCGATCTTTGTAAATTAGTTTACGAATAATTATCAGAGTTTGTCAGAGGGCCAATTCGCCAAAGTGATTTACGTCCACTGCAATCACAGCCTTATGAGGGAGGAATTTCAGATCCATGCAATATATGTATAATTTATTATAATGTTATAAATACACAGCTTTCATGGACAGAGAGTTATCGTACACGTTAAAACACGGTCTTTACTGTTGCAAAATTGAATTTGTGAATTTGTGCAAAATTGAAATGTTGCTTAAGAAGGTCGAAAAACTAAAATCGATTGATGCGTTGTTATCTTTATTTAAATACTATTGCAAATTTGCTCTTTTACGAAATCGTAGAATCTAGTAACATAATATTGTAATAATATTAAATAATAAATCCAATACTGTATCGAGATGTAAAAATAACAAGCTGACAGAAATATCTTACAAAGAGACTGTTTAATTGTCTTATTTAATTAATATACTTCTATAGAGAATTAGCGAGACTCGGAGACTTTGACAATTTACAACGTTCCAATTTACAAACGGTATTTCAATTAGTTTTCGATCAATAATAAAACAATAATCAAATTTCTCCGTTTCCAAGCGCATTAACAAGCTATGGAAAGACTAAAAACCACAGTAATTCGATCAGCAAAAACGAACTTTTCCAATCAGAGTTGTGCTTCTAACTTCTACGTTCAGAATAGAACTTTTCACAATCATTATCTTTTTAGCAGCGTAATTTTCCGAAAGAGCACTCTCCTAATTTCAACCTTACAATTTTAGTTTCTCTTTAAAAGGAAATTTAATTTCAGAATTACTGTGACAGCGGCCAGTAGCCATGTTCTAAAATTCATGACGAACCAACCCCATTTCTAATACTTGTTCGTGGCTACTACTAATTTTACCACTTCTTATCACGTGACCTTTTACACGCTAATTGAAGCATAACGCAAATAGTACACATTTTTCCAACGTAATTTACGACTGATAGGGAACGATGATTTGCGGTTATTAATCTCTGTTAGACGGTTCATCGGTATGTTCAGAATACTTTGCGTTTGGTTCAATCGTAGATCAATCTCAATCTGTCGACCATGATATCGCTGGAATCTAGTTAATTACACATTTCTGCGTTTACTGACTTTTCTACAAATAAGATAACTATGTGAATGCGTTTGGACACGGACTCGTTGCGTGATACACTTCGATCTGATTAACTGGTTTTCGTTAAATAGAATAAGTTTCATTGGAATTAATAACTAAAAATACCTTTTTTTTTATCTTCTGCTATATTTCCTTTTATCATAAAGAAATAAATATGAAGATGATATTTAAAATTGATTGAGAAGATTAGGTAAACTATTTCGTTCTTCTGTGTTCTCTTTTCTATTACAGAATATCAGTGGTAAACGTATAAATCGTGGAATGTTTACCCGTAAACTCGATTAAATGTATTGCAAAGAAGTTTCATTTCCAATTTTTTTATAATAAATCTTTTCTATTTTTTTTTTTCAAATAGATTTTTATATAATTCTAGGTTTTAAAAGTACAACTGCTGTACTTTTAAATACTGTAAACGTAGAATAGCTTTCGAATATTTTGCAAAGAGTTTCCTTCTACGGTATTCTCACAGAAAATTTTCACGTAACATAGGTGATGCTACTTGGTGACAGTGGTGTCGGGAAAACCTGCCTCCTAACACGATTTAGAGATGGCAGATTCCTGTCTGGCAACTATATAACCACCGTGGGCATTGATTTTAGGGTGAGATATTCTAAATTCTTCCTAAAAATGCCACAAACAAAAATGAATTCATTTTAAAATACGAAGAAACAATTTACTGAGAAAAACCAAGTGACTGTTACAATGTTAATATAGGTGAGAGAATCATTTATCAAACGGAATATATAAATGCTTTCTGTGTTTCAGAATAAAGTAGTCGTCGTCGACGATACGTCTATCAAGCTTCAAATATGGGACACGGCCGGGCAAGAAAGATTTCGAAGCGTGACGCATGCTTATTACAGAGACGCTCATGGTAATTATACCCTTATCGCAGATTTGTATACGAAGTTGATAAAGTTGTTGATTATTTATCGTAAGAAAAGTAAAAATGGTTTGCGAGGCTCGTTGGATAATGAAACTTTCAAGGACAAATATATGAATATTGTAATATATAGGTAGAAAAATTTACCAAATGTCCAGCTGGACAAATTGTAAGGTACAAATTAAATAATAAAAAAGAAAATATTGTAATATTATACAAATTTCTAAAGAAATAGGATCTAAAGTGTGATAGTTTAATTACTTGGTCGATTTATCTTAAATTTTGTATAATTAATTTTAACATACAAAATCCTCTAATTTATGTACTACTTACACTCTCTAATTATAATTAGAATCATCTCAAGTAATATATATTATAAAACTAGACTAAATGTTTGAAATGTTAAATTTAGTATGCGGAAGAGCAGCTTTCTTGCGATTTCGTCCGAAATATAGTTAACACAACGAAAATTAAGTAAAGATCTGTTTATATATTCTACTTTTAATATTTTCTACGTCTTTTTACGCGTTATACACGTTCTATGTTTCATTTATACACCTTTAAATTTCTCATAAATGCATAAACGTGCGCAGTCCATTAATATGTATTTTCTTCGTCTGTATATAGCTTCTAATTGCAGCTAAAAAAAAGACAGCTAAAAAAATGTTTATGACACAATTACATATGTTAAAGGACACGTTTCAAATAATTCATAATAGAGAAGTTTTCGTTACCAGCGTGCAATCAGTCTTCCATTTACAAACAGCATCGCATCCAGTAATCATGACACAAGGCGATAGCATAATTAGGTACTAGTTGGACAGACTTGTTTGAGACAAGAATAAAGGACAATAACTGACAATTCATCGCAAGGCATAAATTAGCAGTTTCTCTGCTGTGTTTATGATTTCATTACAATAATAATGCTTGGCGGGTGTCTCTATTGAAACTTCAATTTTAACTACGTATGCTATGAGAATGATTTTAATCAAATAGTACCAATCGAATTTAATTATATTCCTGTATTAGTTTACTAAAAAGTAATTACGTTAGAGTTAATTCTAGAATAAGTTTATAACGATATCATGAATATTTATTAGTATAACGCTTCTAGTAAATTTACATTAATTTTCTCACTCTAAAAAATAAATAGCCGACTTATTTCTCTCGATGAATTGTCGCCAATTGCCAGGTTTGTGCTAAACCAACGACCGCTGAGAAAAAGAACGTGTCCCAGATAATCGAAATGCTGATGAAGTTTTTCACGTAACCGGCTAAGTAGAAGGCCAAAACGTTGAGAACTCTGAACTGACTGGATATTATGTAAATTGCGTTATACAATGTGACATTACATATAACTGCATTCCAAGTATGTAGAAATACGGTTTCTTTACTGGAAAATACGAAATGAAAGTCCGCCTCTGATTTCTCTGTAAAGCGTTCTGTTTTAATTTAACAAGTACTTATAACTCTGCTCGCTACTCTATCATCCTGTTCACAAGTCTTTTATGACGTCTCTTATTTTTAATAAAACTTTCATGATCTAAAAATAATAAAAAAAAAAAAAAATACGAAGATTATCCTGTAAGCGCCAATAACATTTTAACAGCAAACTATTTCACTATCGGTCAAATAAAATGAAATTCGATGAACTCGTTTTCCAGCAATTACGGTTTAGCGGGTATAGTGGTGTTAAAACAGGCCATGAAACGTTTCAAAATTCAAGGAGAGCGTTAATTTTGGGAAGCTACTTAAGCGAATTCGAGGGTAAGGAAGCGGAGGAGGAAACGCGTTGTCCGCTGTCGGGGGTCGACCATTGTTTGCACGGAGAAACCCTCTTTCAGCAGAGACGCGACAATAGTTGAACGTTTCAAAGGCATGGGTAACAATTACGCCTCGGAGACACTTCGACAATAGTGTCTCCATCGTCAGATATTACTGAAACGGCCAAAGCTTTCCTCCTGTGAGCTTTAACCCACCGTAGTATACTGGTGAGAAAACAAGCTTTCGAATGGAAAAACACTCTCAGTTCTTGCGTAAATAATTGATGGAAATTCAAAGTAGGACGAGCACGAATCAGAAGTATTTATTTATTGATTTACCTACTGGTTAATAGAACGGGTATAAACCCGATATATAGATACAATTATATATAAGGAAAGAAATAAACAAAAATAGAAAGGGCAAGAAGAAGAACAGCGATGGCTGCATAAAATTATAAAATTAAATACAAATGGAATTACAAAAAATCTGCGGTTAAAACATCGTCTAAACAGTGCGTATAGCTCTGTATAAAGATTCCTTGAAACAATTAGCAGAGCTACAAAAAAGAAATTAATCGTATTCGTAAGCATATTGGCTAGTTTTAGTATTCGATTAATTGGATACGCTCGAACCATATTTAGTTTTTACGGTAGCATCTCGAAATTTTGTTTTAAAGGTTTTTGAAGGAGCGTACAATTAAATAAGCTGTGATAATTAGGGATATATGAAATCGAGTGCTGTAGCAAAATTGTAATTCTTTAGTAAAATTATCTTAATAAATATTTAAAATGCCAATACACAAGAAGAAGAGATGAACGTTCGAAAGGATATTTTTCTGAAAACATCATATCGGACAAAGCATGTATATCGCATATAACAAAGCAACCGTTTCAGAAACTTCCAACCGAATAATATTCCCAGAGACAAGTACAAAGGCGCACTTCATTTTCTTGCGCATAAAGACACACTTCATTTTCTCTCATCTCAATTTACCAGGCTGTGAAAACGTCGTTTGACACAACGCGATGTTTATAAAAGAACGACGAAACAGACGCGTGTAAATTTCTCTGGCCAATGAAAAAGGGGAGAACAAACGAGCTGTAACATTTTACGGACACGTAATAACATGGACAGCGTCACGTGGAAACTTTTGTTTCCGCGTGTGTCTATCAATTACTAGGATCACGGCCGGTTGCACAACGATCATTATTGGTTTCAGCTCTTTTATTGCTGTACGACGTGACGAATAAGACGAGTTACGACAACATCAGAGCCTGGCTGAGCGAAATCAGGGAACACGCGAACGAGGACGTGGTCATCATGCTGTTGGGTGAGTTTCGATTATTATTTGGAGATCACAGTACAAAACTTCATAAATCAAATCCTTCGTTTTTTATAGCCAAACAACTTTAAAATTCAATGCACTGTCAAATAATCTTGTCTTATTAATCTTCTGTAAGCAAGCATGTTTTCATACTATCCAACAAGCTTGTTTAACAGCAACAACAACCTTGTTTGTTTGTTTTTTATGTCCCCACCAAGTTATTATATTTGCTTTAAAATTGAAAAACAAAGAATAGACAAATTTTATCAAAATTAAACCTGATCTTATAAATCATTAAACCTGACCTGATAAAGAGAGCATATTTTTAGATATAACGAATTATTCTTCTTTTCAACTGTGCCATATTTACCATGTTATCTTCTAGTTATTATAACTATCCTTTTGGCAAAAGTATAACATAAAGAAAGAGAGAAAATCAACAAAAATTAAAATGAACATGTCTCTTACTTAGTCTTTATTTGCATTCGTCTAAAGAGATTAAGGAAGAAAAGCAGAGAAAAGGAAAAGAGCCGCGATTGCTTTCTTTGTCGTCTCGTTTGCGAGAAAGTTACCAAGATGATCGATACGTTAGCTGGTTTTTGCATAGTTTCGACAGGTTTCTTACTTTCGTAGAAAGTCGAGAAAGACGTTCTAGGAAGAGCAGAGTGTTGGTTGAGAGAATCGTTAAAATCAAGAACTGTTCGCTAGCTTGATTGGATGATTGGTTAGTCGTGTCTTGACAGATAATCAATATCTAAATATAAATATTATAAGTCGTAAAACATTGAATGAAAGAATGTCAAATATTTATAACAATTTGTAACAAATTTCGATTGTTCCTTTTTAAAATTGTAAATAGTTATTCAATTTTTATGAATGAAATATTCGTTCTAAGACCACTTATATTGAAATAGTTCGGTCAAGGATATTTGAGTATTGAGTAAGGAGATGTATGGCTACTCAATCATTTGCCGTAATCTTAGTGTGGGCAAGCAGATACCCATTTCTATATTTGTTTTAACACTTTTTGCTTTCTAATGAAAACATCACGAAACCGCTTAGTTTTAGATATAAATAATTTTATATTTTTGAATGGTTCTTTTAGTACTATCAGTAGTAGTAGCTAAAATACTTTCGAAGTTTTGTATGAAAATTCATGTACTTGTTAATAATAACTGCAACATTTTGGTTCTCTACATAAGAGTTAAATAATTGTTCAATGATCTATTTGGTAGCTTTTTATGAACTTTATCACAAGGGAATAAAACTAGCTCTATACCTGTATAAGGAACATGTATTCTAACTGTGGATCTCAACTGGAACTTCCAATTGAAACGACAGCTCCTAGAAGTGATTTATGAGAAAGCATCGGTTACCAGTTTATTTTTCTAAAATAAGATAAATATAACATGATAGATTGTATAGTCAGATCAGGACATCAACTTCGCAGCAAATGATATGTTTGATAGCGTGCAGATATACTTTTAACGAGATGTAAACATAAATCTGGACTAGACGCAGATAATTAGATGTCACTGTCAATGTCAACTTATTAATTCGATTCCATCAGGCTAGCTCACGTTAAACAAACATTATGTTCACTTCACCAAAGTTTAATAAATTAAAATAAATAATTTTAGGCAACAAGTCTGACTGTGGGACGGAACGAGTAGTGAAGAGGGAAGATGGAGAACGATTGGCACAAGAGTACAAAGTTCCCTTTATGGAAACATCAGCTAAAACTGGCCTGAACGTCGAATTGGCCTTCTTGGCCGTTGCTAGGTATTTTCATTAATCATCACTAATCTATCATTCGTCAATCTTAAACAGATGTGACCTGTGAAATCCCGATTAGATGAAATTTTAAGGCAACACTGTACAAATAACAAGGCGTAATGCAGACGAATGTCTTTAGTGATGCAATCATAACACGATTAAACATATTGCAAATAAATTCGGACCTGATTGGATAATGTTAGACAGTTCATGAGTATATCAAGAAGAGAGAGCGAAAAACATATTTTGAGGTACATTCGAACCTATATAACATGAGTTCAAACACTTTGGTAGAACTCTATTGTAATATCCCGGTTCCGAGCTCAGTAAAGTCTAGTCTACACTGACAGATAATTGTAGACAGTAGTCTACAATCTACACATATATATAATTGTCTGCCAGTGTAGGCTAGGCTTTCACAATGATCCAAGTAACGCTACAATATACTTTGCAAATACCAAAAGATCACCATTTCTTATGAATACTAGATAAATCCCATAAAGTGAAACTTATTGGAATTGAATTAGATTCATGGAAATATATTGAAATTCATCCCGTGTCTGCATGCAATCCTCACGAGTGTTCAATCCTATCATTGCATTAGAAGCATGAACGTTGCGAAACAAAGTCAAGTGACTGGTTTCCATCAGACTTGAGCGGCTGAAGAACACCTGATAAGATAAAAAGCGAAATTCTATTTGATTTCAGAGACTTGAAGGCGAGGAAAAGCAACGACCCGGACGACACGAAATTCAATGTACAAGACTACGTTCGTCAGCAGTCACAACGTAATTCCTGCTTCAATTCCAATTGCCTGACTACCTGAATTGCGCAGTAATCCTGCGCACACACTTCCCTGCGATAGATTCAGACGAATGGTGGAACATGGACCGGAACTGGTTGGCCATAAAAATGGCGCGAAACTATCGTGGGCGTTCAACAATTCGTCCCTTATGATTCACAACAGATAATCATTGAAACGTTACCTCGTTGCAGATGTTATTCGTAAAACGAGACGAATTTTCGTAACATTGCACAATTCGTTCACGAGAGCTTGTTGTTCGAACGAATTGACTCTCAAACGAGATCGAACAAAATTGAAAGAAATCGAAAGAAAACGCACCAATGAGATCGAAAATATAATTTTTTATTTTTACTGAAAAGAGATTTCAAAAAATGTCGAAACTACATTTCTGTTCCACCAAAAGAGTAGCTTTATCGAGGCATAAACGAAAAAAAATGTAGATGGATAGAAAGCTGATATTTTTCAAAGAGACCGAATAGGAAACTCTTGTTGACGATACGTGTATAGAAATTTATTTATCGATGGTTAATCCTATACTGTACATTAATGTGAATAGATGATTCGGGACAAAGGTCCGCGAGATACATAGATTTAGGGAATCTCTTGATGGTTCTAATTTATGCACTGTATATGATCGTTACGGTATTAATAAAAAGAGAGGGAAGAAAGAGAAAAAAAATATTTAAAATGAAATTGTATTCAAAACGTGGTATCGATAAATTAACGAGATGTTCACGTGGAAGCTCACCATGTACCAAGTAGATTTGCGGTTTTAGAGTGGCCGCCGTGTAGAAGAGCTTTTCGAAAATATACCATAGCTGCCATATATACAACACGTTTTAGAAAAGAACGCTCAATAATATTTTGTTCGAAAGCGTATTCTCGTAGTTTTCAGGTACGAATGATTGAAGCTTTTCAATCGATGCTACATGTGTATGTAAAGACATATTCATAAGTCTTTTAATCTTTATAATCATTTAGATTGATGAAACTCTTTAGAAAGTTTTGCATAATTGTATTTTGTTTTCAATCTTTATCCTGTATCGATTTGTTTTGCAATTAAATAAAAGCTCGTGTGTGTATAATCGTGTAGTTTGTGATAACGGTTGCAATAGTTACGTGACCATATCTGATTTCTAACCTTTTGTATGTAATAGTCCTATATACGACAAGATATTTTCGATCAGCCCAATTTGTATTGTGAATTTTTGGATTTTATACACTGTATTACTTTTATAACCGCATGATGATAATTTGGTACTGATACTTCGAAATTGAAAAAAAAAAAAAAAATGTTAAAATATTTGATTTCGTTAATTCGCAGTTACCGAGTGATTCGTTGCGAATGATAAAGGTAAATGAAACGAAATGTAATCGTGTACGTTACCTGTAGTATATGTACAATGTATCTTATCAGCGTGTACAAACGACAAACAGTTACGTGTCAAGTGTATATTAACAAATAATATATATAAAATAAACGACCACTCGACCAACTATATAACCATTGCTTTGTAACTTACCACTACTGCCCTTGTTTTCCTATTTTAGTAACGTCATCATTTTGGTAAAAACTTTTGAAACCATTTGACATCATACGTTCATTATCCAGATCAAAATATTTGGTTTTTATCACTGAATAATACACTCTACATATTTGTCACTACATATTGTCACGCGAAACGTGATAATATTCGGCCGATAAATAAATATCGCGTTAAAAAGCAGCGTGTTCTTACCTAGCGCGCGCTCGTTGTCTAATTTTTCCTTTGAACGCCAGGAACGTATTGAAATGGACCGCTCGGGCTCAGTTTCAAATGTCGACGTACAAACAAAACGCTGCGTCCCTAACCTGCTTCTGAGGAGCGCGCATTATTGGCAGGCAGAACACCTGCCTGATATTCAGTAAAGAAGAGCCACGAATATCTACGTCCACGATGGACGAAGTGGTAGAGTTGCAGAATATGGAAGATGTGTGTAGACTCTGCCTGTCCACCGATGAGCCAAAATTGTCGGTGTTCGAAACGGGAGACTCTCCGGTGTCCATAGCCAGCAAGATACAAGCTTGTCTATCGATTCAGGTGCGTGCGTAAAATATTGTTATTTAATACTTTTGTGTCTGTCATCTTCCTGAATGTTTATTTCTCTTCGCGTACTCTTATACGCTTCGCGTTTTGTTACTGTATTGAAACGAGTACATTGAGGTTAGGTCTATACGGATCATGTTTGAGATGGGAGCATTGGCAATGGTGATTATGGGTATTTCATTGGTGTTTATTCTTATTGGTAAAGGTTAGATAGACAAATATCAAATGAAACGTGTTTCTATAGTAATATTATCTTTAGAGAAACCTAAATTTTGTTCAAAGCTTGGTACATACTTATATCTTTATTGGGGTTATGTACCTTTTAGATTTCTATAACGGATAAATTATCAACGAAAATATGTGCGCAATGTATTAAAAATGTGAATGAGTGGCATAGTTACAAGGAAACATGTTTGCGTTCACAAGACAAGTTGCATCGGTGGTTGGAAGAACACATGCAACCAAATCCAGTGGTAAATATACGTGTTCTATTAATTTTGTAAGTATAATATAATATATGGACTTGTAATCAATGTACTGTTGTCATTTGTTGTAGGTTGTAACTATTAAGAATGAACCTGTTGATTTGGATTTTTGCGAGGATAATGTCGAGGTTATTTCTGAATCTACCAATGATTCGGATTTGGTAAGTATGATATGCTTCAAAACAAACTGTAAAAAAATAAAGGTACATTAAAATTGGTTTATTTTGTAGGAAGCCACTAATCTTGAAGAAAATCCTTTAGAAATTAATGATCAAGGTCAGCAATTACCTGATGATGAAGTAGCTTTAGACAGAGATCAACCAGCTTTAACGAAAGATATGGATATTTGTATAAAATCTGAACCACAAGATGATTATGACACAGATTGTACTATAGAAATTGAATCTGTTACTGGTAGTGAACTTGTTTTGAATCCCCTTTCAAGCTCAGAGGATAGGATTATGGAAGCTGATTCCACTCAGAAATCCAACGCATCCACATCAGCAAGCAAGAAAAAAGTCAGAAGAGGCCCACACACCCATTTTAGGGGTGCACGTGTTTTTAAACAGAAATGTGTACATTGTCAAATTAATTTGCATTCTAAGTATTCTTATGCAAAGCATATGGAAAGATTTCATAGTGACAAACAGAATGGTAGTGTTAATCAATCGGAATTGGAAGATGAGGAAGAGCTTGTTGAAGATTTGGAAGATGAATTAATGAGCATGGAGAAGGATGCTCCATTGACACAAGTGCAGCAAAATATTATAAGTCAATTGAAGACATATTCATGTTACTCTTGTGAACAAAGTTTCAGCGATCGTAGAAGTACTCTTTTCCACATTCGTCAGCATATGCCCGATCTAAGACCGCACACGTGTATCGCGTGTTTGACGGAATTTCCGGATCGATCGATGTATAAAGTACATTGTAGAGCATCGTTCGAGTGTGCAATGAAGATTGCTCTCGTTATACCGAAACAAGGCTTGCAGAAATGCTTCACGTGTAATATGTGTTTACGTTCTCTACCGGACAGAAAGCAACTGCTTAGTCATCTATCGAAACATTCAGATAAACAGTACGAGGAACTGGTATCTCCAACACGATCTCCTCCCAAATTAAAACCAGTAACTCCTCTGCCATCTTTGAGACAAGAGTCATCAAAAAAACCGCTCAAAGGAAATCGTACTCTGAACATACCCAGCCCTTACAAAAATGGTGATCCTGCGCACAATCATGTATGCGACCTGTGTGGTATGATTTATAGGTACAAGCCAAACATGCTGAAGCATAGAGACTTGTGTCAACGTTTATCATCCGACGCCAGAAAATCCTATAGATGTGTCCATTGTGGCATGACATATTTGGTGTTCAAGAAGTTTCATTCTCATCTAACGCTGGACCACAAAAAGAGTGATTTCATATGTTCTGAATGCGGCAGCAAGTTCAAATCTCCTAGTGATTATTTGGAGCATCACAAGGAGCACTCTAATGATCTTAACAAGGAAGAAACTTCTGAATCGAAAAGCAATATAGTAAAGGCTACACAGAACATTTCAAAGCCTATCAAGGATTGGGATACGTTTGAAGCTGAAGTGAATGCTGGTAAACTATCAGACAGTAATCAGTATAGCTGCGCCCTCTGTAATTTGGAATTCACTACTAGAGCTGAACTAATGGAACACAGGAATCTTCATCTGAAAGTGAAGATTTATTCTTGTGTCATCTGTCGTAGTATGTTCAGCAGCGCAGGTGCTTTGGAAATTCACATGAAAGATCATGGTATAGAAGATCCGAATGAAAGAAATGCAAACATCTCCTGCGTGGAGTATGGTGCAGTACAAGAAGATTCGCAGGATTCAAATTCACTAAATGTCAGCGCCACCTCGGATCCTGGCGATAAAAAGAACGAGTGCGACCTGTGTGGCAAGATATTCTCGAATACCGCTAATCTTAAGAGGCATATCAGAAATATTCACAATGTTATCAGAGGCCACATCATCTGCGCCCACTGTCGGCGAACGTTCAAGAGTAAAGAGTCGCATGACCGACACTTAGCAATTGATCACCCAAAGATTGCGAAGTCCATACATCAATGTTCTAAATGTCGAAAGACTTTCTTCTTCAGAGCTAACCTAAATCTTCACTTTGAAACTGCCCATGCTCAGGAATTAGGTGGTCACGGATGCGACATTTGCGGTAAGATTTTCATGGAAGAATCATCTCTAAAGATACACAGGAGCTGGCACAATCGAGCAAACTCTAGATTGAGTTTACGATTTATGAAGAAAGATGTCCAAAAGCCATTGACCCAGACTAAACAAGAGGAATCTTTCAATTCCAGTATGACCCGACCAGCTAGAGCACGAAAATCTTACCCAAATTTACCTCCAGCAAAGCCAAATGGTAATTTCCAATGCCAAGTTTGCAGTGACAAGTTTAACGATGTAACAGAATTGAGGACACATTTATGGGATGTGCACTGTGCTCGCAATAAAGCTGAGAAGAGCTTTTCTGGTGACGAGTTTCAATGTGAGCTTTGCACAAATGTTTTCCCTGACAAGGAGACATTAGACATGCATATGCAATGGCACAAAGCTCAACCTATTCTTGACGATGTAAAAAAATCTGATCACATTTGTGACATTTGTGGGAAGCTATACAGCTCCAAAAAGATACTGTCAAGACATAAGAAGCTTCACAAATCCACAGTCGTAGCTGCTGCAAAGCTACAGTCAGCTGGCAAGAACTTAGCAAGTAGTCCAATTGTATGCACCCTCTGTCACAAGGTGTTCAATAGTACTCGGTCGCTTCATCGTCACAGGCTCAACCTACATGCTAACATATTTAATCAACAATCCGAACAGGTATACAACAACGCCAGAAGACTGTCTCAAGAAGAGCCTAGATCTAAAAAAATAAAATTAGAAGAAGAGGATAAAAGGGCACCACTCCCCATGGATGCCATGAGCGCGGGCAGGAAGTCAGTTATGTGCCACGTCTGTAGGAAGTTCTTTGCAAACATGAGCGTATTGTACAAGCACAAACAATTGGTGCACAATAAGACTCACGTGAATCTGTTACAGAATCTAGCCAAGTCATACAATATCGAATGTATACCATTACCCAGCAATGATGGTAAAGTCCTTTGCAACATTTGCTACAAAAAGTTTTCTGGTGTGTCAAATCTGCGCCAGCATTTTACCATAAAACATAAAAATGCTCCTCCCAAATTTGCTTGTTCTGTAGACGGTTGCAAGCTCACGTTCCCAACGCCGGCAATCGTAAAGAACCATGAATTGTCGCACAACAGCATTATCTACAGTTGTACCTTATGCGATAGACACGTGTTCAACAAGACAGCAATGTCAGATCACTTGCTGACGACACACAACACTGTCTACAATGCTGAGAACAGCAAGAACTTCCACAGAGAGATGGATTTGACCAAATATGTGGTGGAGGGTGCAGTAGACGCGACTTGTCCTCAATGCAAGATCAAGTATCCCAATAATAGGGCTATGAAGATTCACTACTTCAAGTTCCACGAGGGTACAAATCAGTAGAATCATGTATTTTTCCATGTCTGAAATAATTTGCAAAAATACCAACGAAACGTATAGGTGGTTAAGAAGAATCGAATGTGACAAGTACTTGGTCCTACGGGCGGATAAACTCTCCAAGTTGACTAAATGCTGCCTTACACACATTTTTTTACCAAATCTTCGATTCACAACTAATTGTCTGATACATTGATGATAACGTTCGTAAGAGTTCAAAGGGCACGTAATACCTCCTGACGTTCTTTTATTTCAGTGTAGATGGTTGAAATATACTTTGGTTGGTTTTGTTTCTCTTTGGCTATCGCGAGAGATGACCTGTTCCCTAATCAGGATCAGGGTACATTAGCCTGATCTTTCACGAGCTTTGTAAATAAAGCACTACATATTATTGTAGAAGAATGAAGATACTACGCGCGCGAGAGAGAAAGAGAGCGAGAGAGAGAGAGAGAGAGAGAGAGAGAGAGAGAGTCTATATATTTCTTCATTTAATATTATTCCCTGAGTTACAGTTTTTAGGTCTATTTCTGTATTGATCGCAATGTTAGTTATTTTCCGCCGAGCGCTAATCATTCAAAAGACATCGCGAAAATAAAAATAGCACTTATTGACACGTGTCGAATCAACTGGTTAGACTTCGTAGAAAATTAAGCGATCGATGTGTCTAAATGATAATTGAGTTTAATTGATTGGAATTCTTGATGAATCTATTACTGATTATTGAATATTTGAAGAAATTTTTTGGTTCGTTGAGGTATAACTTTATTTGTAGAATTGGAACGTATCAACCTGAATGTATTTGTATTCAGGAAAGAATGAAATACGCTGCGAGACCTCTATTGTACGAGGTACATTTACAACAATATATCTTATCTTTTTTCTGTCTTATTTTTCTTTCTGTTATGGAACAACAGCTATTATTTTCATTGCAATCTGGCTGAACGCGTTCACTTGGTTAGTGGAAAACAGTGCATCCCTAAATGTTAGACTCTAATGTAAATGAAGGATTGACATTTTCTAACGGTGCGGTTACATAAAGGGTATGATGAACGGTGGAGGGATATGATCGACAAACGAGGTCAGGTTTTGCATATTAATTTATCAGAAGTGCTGTTTTCTGGACGCTAAAATGGAAAGTGATTTTTTAAATGTTGTTCTAGATTTTATTATTAATACGCATACTTGTATTGTATAAGCTGTAGCGTTTTTGCATATAGTGAACAAATAAAGGGCGAAGTAATAAGCACAGATCCTCGATTTTCCAAGAATCACTTGACGTTGTTCTTGTTCATGGATTAACGTCACAAGGGTAGTATTGTACAAGTTCTTAGATTATCTGTTTTTAAACTGCTTATAATAATTAGGCGATCATGTTTCTGAGCAATTTACCTCGTGTCTGTGATGATAGTTCTCGTGATGGCCATCAGAGGGCTACCATCGCTCAGGATCCTATAAGTTTTTAACCTCTAGTTCTTCCATATGGATCATCGATCAGTTAGATTTACTGATGAAATATCTTACATTATCGAATGACCAAAGCCTTTATCAATATGTGTCTCTAGGAGTTGTCATATCAGTTAGGTATATTCTTATATATGGTTAGCCATAACCTTTGTCTTATGGTACTGCCGATGACAGCCATCTTAAAGAGCAGACCTAAAGAGGAAGAGTCTGAACGGACAATGACCAAACGTGGACAGCTCGATCGGTTAGAACAGACAACTCGCGGATGAGAACGATCCGATTTAGAATCATGGTTCAGCAATTTGATTCTTCTATTTGTACTAAAACGGGAGAGGGATTTGACTCCTTGGACTGATTTTAGATCAGACTGATATAGATCTTCTGTTCTAGCGTATTCACGACACGTGTTCATTAAGTAGCTCCTTTGATAAGATCATCAGTAAATATAGGAGATGTACATAATGATTTGTCTGGTTTACTAAACTCTTTGATTGTTGGTTAAGTTATATTCGAAGTCTCGGTTAGTGATAAGGCTATCTGAGCAAGCAAACTTCGTAATTGTTCTGAGCAGTATCTATACGCGTGGATAGGTGTTAAATGTGAATTTTATCTTTAACCGTTTTGTAATTAGAGAAACTAAATGAGGGAAATTGAAGTGCTATTCGGAGAAATCTGCAGGTTAAATCATTCCATCTACGTTAAGTTTCTTACAGCAGATGTTCGAGACGATGATTACACTCTCGTAGTTATCGTTCTACGTAACTACAATAGTTCCGAACTTCTCAGACGTAATTGTATATTCGTAATCATTTATCCGTAATAAGGGTACATAGAATCTATATTTCTGTACATGGAATGTTTTTATATAGCGTCTTTTTATGTGCATTTTGAAAAGAAAAGACTGAGGAAATAGGAATGTTTTATCGAATATTCTTAAGCGATTCAGGTTTTAGAGATGCTACAACGTGCTGAAAAATATTCGTTATTTTCTCCTTTTAATTACGATTATACGAAACGTATTTCATTAGCTGAAAGAGACGAGACAATGTGAACATTTTAATGTTTAACTGATAATAATGTGAAAATCTGAAATATTATATACATGTATATATGCGGATACATATATGTTAGATTTTAACTTCTTGCAGATGATTATGAATAAATAAATGTATGTGTATTACATTAGTATAGTTAGCTCTCTTGCTTTCTCTATTTCTTTGTCATACATATCTTTTCTTCTCTATTTTTAATAATAGAATGTTAAGCGAAAAACTTCTACGAAGCACGTAGTTACGTATTAAATTTAAGAATTTTAAGGAAATCAGATCTCACAAGTACAAGATGAAAATATTATTTCTACTTTGGAAAGGGATATTTTCCAAGTTACTTTGGATGAAAAATCGGAAATTTTCAGATGGTCTTTTAGTTATAAGATGCAGTATATAGCAACGATAAAATGTAAAGGTGGAAGATATTGAATCAAAATTGCATCTGTCTCGAGGTTGGAGGTGCCTTGTTGTTTATCCTATTTTCACGTTCACGTTCACGAACTTGCCACGACACAATGATAACGTTATCGATGATCACTGACAATAGTACCAGCCGTAGAACTATATTTTAGTTGCAATGTTTCGCGTCCAGCGGCACTTATGGTATCCTAGACGAGCGAATAGCCGCTAAATTACACACCGTGTGGATCGAGTACGTTATGTGCGTTCCTTATGTGGCTTTGAACGCAGCCATCCACGTCGAAAGAAGCTATGCACGTGTGGACACTGAATGCACATGTGCAGCCAGTGCCTTTAAATTGTTGCAAGACTTTTTGCACAGACCACCTGCACGTACAATGTACATTTTGAAAGAGGATGCGTTGATTGAATGTCTTACATTTTCGAAACTGGGATTGCTATTTGTATGAAATTAGACCAACATGGATAACAGACATTATCCAAAACGTTTTAGTTTTACAATAATGCTCTTCTTCCAAAATATCAGGCAATGGTAAAATGATATTTTTCTTTAAAATATCATAAATGCAAAATTACAAAGATATTTAATTATAGTTTTAAATTTAGATCTATCATAGTTAAAGGTGCAATGGTGTTTAACTTTGGAAGAAGCGCAGGGATTTTATTTAGTCAATATTTTTTATACGTCCTTATGTATACTTTTATGTTAATGTTAAAATTAATGTTAGGCGAAGTAAAAGAACTCTTAGTATCTCAGTATCTAACCAAAATCAATTTTAACTATTTGGATGCGTTCTTTTAACTAATAAAGTAATTTGTACTAGATTGGAATATCGAACCCTAGGAGCGTAAAATTAATGCGTATTGCATATCAAATTAAGTGTGTTACGCAATATGACACGATATTGGTTACTCCACAAGTCCATACGTCGAATGCCATAATCTTGTCATCTCTAGCTGATTCCAAGGTTCACATTGTTTAGGTATCTATATAAGAACTTGTTACTTTATTCATAGCGTGGAGTATTTTTGAGATATTAAATCGTGTGCTAAATGAAAATTCGACGATTGTATTATTTATCTTGGTCGAGTTTTGTGATGAAATTTCCTGCGTTGCGGCTGAATGAGAAATTAGGTCGCTAAGTAGAAATGAATGACATCGAAGCAGACTAGAAGGTCACGTGGGCTGCTCCATTTCAGTCTTGCAACATAATCACGCACACGTTTCGAGCCTAAACATACACGAGTTGTTTAATAGTCTCACGATGGCGCAAGACACGTGTTAGATACGTAACGCAGATTAGACCAAAGATTTTTGTTAATTATTTTTGCCTTTACAGTCGTTGTCTCTTAGAAATCTTTACAACTGCAGCATTTAAGCACAGTTTCATATTCGATCTTTTAGAAGCAATCCTACGTCTTCTTTTATCGTTTTAAACTTTATTCCTTGTGATAGACCAGCTTAGAGTCGTTTGTTTAAGTTATAAAACTGATTTCCTTATCAAGCGTTATATAAATACTGTTAGAATCTAATACTTTTCCAATAAAATATCGGAATATTTCTTCAATTAATTCTATAGAAATTAAAAGAGTTTCAGATTCGCGTTTAAATAAAATCTTCTTCGTTCTTTTTTTCTGAAATAAACGGAATTTTATCATTATAAACTTTGCGTTAGTTTTTAACAAACGTTAGAGTTCGAAGGAATCAATTTTTTGTTTGACAATAAATCGTGTCGCCAAGTGTCCTTTACTTTGACTGCGTTGTTCACAGTAACGCTATACACGGCTGACTTAGATTTTTTTAATCAAAGACACTGGTATCTGTAACGCTGTTAATTATTCAGTGCGCGAAAGTTAGGTCACCGGGTGTTTATCGATTAGATTTTTAACTAGCTCGCTCGTCCTATACGTCAAGTTTCTAATCGCGTTCTAACGTGTCTCGTCCATCGCGCTATAGGGATTATGATTTCCTTTTTAGTGGATCTACCTACTGAAGTAAATACATATTTTCTGATAAATATTGGAATTATTAATATGTGAGTTTTAAAAACAGCTATATATATGAAATATTGAAATTTTCTATGTATTTTGCAAAGACGAATCTTTCTTTCTTATGCTTAAAGTAATTGGAGAGTGCTCGTAGAAAACACTGTAAATACAAAAATTGAAAGATTTTGATTTTTCATTGCAAAATGTTCTACGTAGCAATAAGAATACCGTGATATGGAATTAAAGTGCAATTTATCTTCCTGAATAATTATTAATAATGTCTTTTCTACAAGCACTCTTCAATTGTGTATAACATTTATCTATAAAATACTATTATTTCATAATACGTTGTGGTGTTATAAAATAAGTTAATATATCGCAATGTGTATGTGCGTGTATTGGTTGTATGTATGAACGTTTATACATATGTACGATATATTTAGTGGATATCAATAATCTCCTTTGTAATGGCTGTGAGTCTGAAATACAAATAAACATTCTATTCTCTATTTTAATCTATAACACCTCATAGTTAGTTTATTTAATATAAAATAATAAATTATTTATCCCTTTCACAATAATAGTATCCTTGAGTGTTAAATAACAATTGTAGGAATTAATTTTCCTTTGACTTCGACAGGAATATCTTAAACGTGAAAATTTATCCATTTGCGTTCTGATCGTTTCAAATAACAGCTTGGTATTTTAAACGACGAGTAGAAATGCAGAAGACCGTGTACAGGAAAGGAAACGAAAATTGCTTCGCGTCGACCCACGGTCCCATGTCGAAAAGGTTAGAAAGGAAGGAATTTTTAACCTTGGTTAAAAAGTATTGCCACACCCAGCGTATTCTCCAAACTTGATTCCAACTAATTTTTACTTATTTCGTTCTCTACAACTTGGTTCGCATGACCATGTATTTCGATACAATCGAAGAAGCAGAAAACATGTTGTACAATGTGAATTCATCGAATTCAAATCGCCATAAATATCCCTTTTTACGATTGAATTCGACATTCCATACAATCGTAGAAGATATTGGACGCTGTTTTAACAATCAAGTACGATGTATCGCGCGATTTGCAAATAAAACGAATTTTATTTCGTTTAATCCATAGATGAAATTGAATTTTGTTTTAGTTTACTTTACAGGAGGCATTTTTTCAATTCATTGTACAAATTATCACCAGTCATTATAATAAGCGAGTGTTTGATTCAAAGAGTTATACTTGCGTGGAACATGCGTTTGACTACTATGCAAATTATACAAATTTCTTCATCGACATTTTCCACGTACACGTATTTACCCGTATTTTTATAATCAAAAATTATTATAAAAATGGACGCACATATCTGACAGAATAAGAAAAAAAGTGGAGTCTTGCCTATGAAGAACCTTGAAGAGAAGGTTGTGAAACCATTATCATCCTGTTCAGGCAACAAAAGATTGTCGAGGTATTATATATATATATGTATAGTTAGTTATAGGAACTTGGAATTCAATGATCCACGTTCCATGTGGATATTGAATTAGACTGACTCACAACTGGAAAGCAGGCGTCCCATAAAAGACTGAAGTTCCAACACACTGATTTAATCGTGATAATGTTGCAGACAAGGCATTGACACGCATTGGATTGTTCGAACAATTTGACCCTGACCGTATCACGATGGAAACGCCTCTATAAATCTCATCTATCAAAGTTGGAAGTGCGACTAAACTCCATGGTATTGTCTACCCTACTTTTATATCCTCGTACGAATCAATTATAAACATACTTTCAGTGATTTGGGTCATTTATGTGATTCGACTATTTAATAAGATGAAGATTTTATAAGAATTGATTCTGCTTCTCGATTGTGGTTTGTTTAATTGGTATCTAACTTATGTAACATGTGACACTATGTATATATACTGCTAGACATAAGTATTAGGACATCTACCGATATTCACTATAAATTAAATTTTCTAACTAGTCTACTATCAATCAGTCATTATAGTCGCAACATATGTAGCGTGTAATTTGAAATGTTTAATCGTTTCCAGTTAAACGTAACCAGTAAACTTTAACACTTATTTTTGACAAATTATTCATCTTGCACCGCAAAAATTTTCCGCTGCTAGATGAGATCTACGAAAGATAATTTAACAAATATTTTGCAGCGATTTTTGAAGTCAACGATACTAGCCAATCTCTAATTATTTAAAAATGTGAAAAGAACAAAGTTCTTTAAGAGCCATTTGTCATTCATCAATTCAAACATACCTAACATTAAAAAATTAAAATTAAAACTTCCATTTTGCCTTGCAATCCTTTTCCCAGTAAACTTTTCAATTGCAAAGAACAAAATTCAATACGATCCATAGTTCCATTTCCTAATGAAAATTAAAGTTTTGTAAAAAAAAAAAAAAAGAGAAATTAGCAAAAGCCCAGTTACGTACTTTGAAACCGTACTATAACGACTTTCTACGATTCCTTTCATTAGTTTCATTCAAATCCCGTTCCTTTCTCCTCCAAAAGTCTCAAGACAGAGCAAAATGACACGAACCAACCCCTACAACTACCATAATCCTTGATTCCGAACCGTAGATCCGAAATAACGAGTAATTATTCAGTGACCATGATTCGACACCGGATGACAAACGGACTTCGAAATTGCGATCGAAGGCGTTCCTTGACACCAGTTCGATCGAAATCGAGATCAACCGTGTTTGAAACGCGCGTTCCTTGATTCGGGAAACGTTGACCGCTCGTTCACCGCGATTACGTCACCGTCGATCGTATCCAGCCGAGGTTGAATGGAAACGGGGCGTCGCTCGATCGATGATCCATCGATCAACGTCACGCTTTGACACGGATCTACCGTGACTGGACCGACACGAAGCGTTCGTTTGTTGGCTAGCCTTAACCGTTGCCTGTGGTACAATGCTCGGTACTTTACTCGGTAAGATGGTGTAGCTGCGCTGTTCGAGACTCCTCGATTAATTAGGCACCCTCGAGTGACACGCCGTTGCCTCGCCGTTTAATTAATCGATCACGAATGTCCCGGACCCTCGTGGATCGGCAACTGCGACCCTTAGAGAATTGGGGAACGATGGCGACTGCTGGGGGAAAAATTAGATTGGAGGTGTCTGGAGATTGGTTTGGTAGCTTGGAGAAGTTATGATGGCAATGGACGTAGAAATATTTGGAAATTGTTTGGGAAATTGCGGGACAGCACAAGCGCAATGTAATATATCGAACAGAAACGTCTTTAATTAATAATTTTAGATTTGAAACTTTCAGGATGATTAGACGAGCACATCTATCAGATGATCATATCTGATACTCTTTGGGTTTTGATCGTGTTCTTATTGGCGTGCTTCGTTTCAACGTTTCGTGAACGTTGCAGTTCATTTGTTCAAGACAGAGCCGAAGAGAGGATGATGAACGATAAGTGCCAAATTAGGCAGTTGAAATTCTAACAAGACACCATACATTGTATACTTTGATGATCGTTTTATTGAAAAGCTGTCATCTGAAGAGGAAGAGGATGAGATGTAAATCAATACATTCGATACATGTCATCTTGTTTTAGAAATAAGTAATAACGAACGTATTCCATACGATATTTGTATCGTGATTCTTACCTCAATTTGTTTCGTGTTACCATTATCAATTCACAATTTGAGCAATATGTTTTTACATACTATATATATTAAGGCTATCCTTTATAAAATAGCGTTTGAATTTCTGCATTTCACGCTTCCAGTTTCAAGATATTGTAGTATCGTGGACGAAAGGCCTAAGAGATATCGGGTGAACCATAAATAATATCGCGAGAGAGCCGAGGCGCCGTCAGGCCCATCAATGTCGTCGGTCCTTTAATGGAATAGTTTCGTGGAAAAGACCTACGTGATCCTGGCCAAGAGCAGATGCGGAACACGTACGTGGTGGACCTAAGAAAAGACAAAGGGATGCTAAGGGAGAAAGACGAATTAACAGTGTCAGTGGAGAAGCCAGAGAATGTGAAGTCGGAGAGTGCGAGTTGCGTTGTCGAAATAGTGTTGCTAGTGTTGTCGAGAGTTGCAAATTAACTATTGAGTTGTCTAAATTATAGTACGTTATTGCGATTAGTTCACGTTAAACAGCCATCGTTTCCTGTTTAATCAACATCTGTACAATCCATTCCTTGTAAATAAATTAATCATAATAGTTTACGATACTACATTATCATCGTTCGAAGTCAAGAAGTTCCAAGCTTCGTCTTTCAGGACACTGTCAGTTTCATCTACATTTTTTACGACTTTCCCATCGCATTTGCCAAAAGTGATTGCGCTTATGATATTTTAGAATCTATCGAATCTATAGGATTCGTATCTATAGAATATAAGAATATAGGAATCTATAGATATAGAATTAGATCTACAGAAGTATGATGCCATATTAAAATTTTAGATGCTCGAAGGGCATATAAATTTGGTACTTTTCTTACTTCTTCCATTAAGACAAAAAATGAACAATTTAATTGAAATTTCACAAAACTTAAAGTGCCACATGTCATCTTTAATTACCACTATTATTATCAATTCGCCACTACGACACTTTCTCACTATTGCAAAGAGGCTCGATCCGGACGAAACTCGATTATCCTCCGCATGCAAAGAAAGCTGCTCCAAATCAGCTTTTCTCCATGGTAATTACAATGTGATTCGTCCTCGAAGCAAATCGAGTTAGCGTCTCTGCCGAGACATGCGAATCACCGCCACTCGTAGATTTTCCGACACTCGATAATGCGATCGGTAATTATAACACACCCGGCAAACCTGGTCACGGTCGACACAGCTTCTAATCGAATTATCTTCGTTCCAGCTTGGAAATCGATCGTAATATATATATATCGCTTCCTCAACTATTTTCTGTCGAGCTGACATTGAGCCGCGAGCAACGGATGGAAGAGCGTTCTCGATTTCCTTCGGACGTAGCTATACGCTACATTCCTATTCTATTGCGAGGCGTTTCCTTCCCCGAAGGAAATGAATAGGCGGATTTGTTATTCATGACGTGTCGTTGATCTTGTTGGCACGGTATTTAGAATACCAGCTATTTCTTGAGATTAGTATTGGTAATAATAGGTTTATCATATCACTCAATTTTATGAGCAAACGAGGAAGTTTGGAGCTGTCGTGTCAAGTTTGTTATTCTGTATGTAATATGTATTAGGTCAATGCATATGAAATGTCGCTTTCTTCTAACAAAATTTTAATTGAATATAGATTTTTCAAAATGACACACGTGTAATTGAATCTTCACAGTTTCACACAATCGAATTTTTATATCACCTTTCCAATTCATGAACACGATACGTTTAATCAAAGCAATTTCCACATTATTCGATCTGGCATATTCTTCCAACGACAGAATAGTTTTATTATTTCAGGCGAGTAAGAATTATCGGTTTTAAAATAAAACATTTTTGTTAGATTCTTTTCAAATAATCTACACGTTCTAAGAGTTAAACGTTTGTTGGACTGAAACTGTTACAGTTTCTTTTAAAAATATTTAACATACGCATTTAGAAAGTTCAGTTACACGCACATAGCTATATGTTGGTTGTACCAAGCCATTCGAATTTTGTCAAGATCGTGCACAATTCAATTGTCGCTTCTTCGATCGTCGATTTTTCTAACAAACGGTCAAGAAGATAAAAAGTGAGCCATTAAAACGGCTCACGTTGAGCCAGTTTCGTGTCTGTTGATCGACACTTCAACGACCTCGCTCTCAATGCATCACCGCGTGATGCACATGCACTTCAGTCTCCTGGCAATTGCATGATCATTTCCCATTGGTCGTTGCGGCGTACTCGATTTATGGTGTACTATTATTCCCGTTGATCGTTTCCATCGACGACCTGTTCTTTTATTTTTATACTACATTACTCTGACATTTTCCTAACAAAAATAACACTCTCGCTTTTTTCTGCACACCGAAGATTATTCATAGACGTCATTCTCAAAATATTCGTCGAATTTTTCAAAACGACTCTTCTGCTTTATAGATTATAAATAGAACGAGCCTGAAGCCTCGAGTTATTCAAAATTGTTCGACGTTTCTTTAGAAGTTCATACGTGGCGAATTTTTAAGGTAAGTATGGTAAATCGATATAGTTGATGAAAATATCGAGCACGTGTGGCCTACGTCTCGCGTTCGCTTTTCGAAATCGTTAATCCACCGGTCGAAAACGATCGAAGGGGCTGTAAAGCGAAACGCTGCACCTAATATCAATTTACGACATCTACGTGCCACTGATTTCAGTAACGTTTCGCAACATAGTGTTTATGAAGTAGGTAAATTTGTGATTGCAGCTAATGCCTACAGTTGCTGGCGAAAGTATTCCTATACTTACCGTAAAAAACTTCTACAAACTCTCTTGAACGTATCGTACGAAATATTTTGATATTTCATTAGCACCATAATAAAACGCGACTGCCATGATTACATATATTGAACATATATTGAACTCAATTTGAAAATATATATAGAAGTTGCAACATGTTTGCTGCAAACTTGTATTAAGTCAAACGTTAATATACCTTCAGTGTAAATGTCACCTTAAAGGTAGCGCCGCTGAATACCGAGACTTATTAATATTTTGTGATAATTAGCTGTTTAGATGTTCTTGTAATCTCTGCAAAATACTATATCGATGGTCCACTGTATAAATACTGTATGTCTATTCTTAGTGTTCAAAGAAAGAACAGTTTTAAAAATTAGAAGATAATTTAATATGAAACTTGACTTTAAGTTACAATTANAAGTGTGAACGTCACCTTAAAGGTAGCGCCGCTGAATACCGAGGCTTATTAATATTATGTGATAATTAGCTGTTTAGATGTTCTTGTAATCTCTGCAAAATACTATATCGATGGTCCACTGTATAAATACTGTGTCTACTCTTAGCGTTCAAAGAAAGAACAGTTTTAAAAATTAAAAGATAATTTAAAATGAAGCTTGACTTTAAGTTACAATTAAGGTGTGAACGTCACCTTAAAGGTAGCGCCGCTGAATACCGAAGCTTATTAATATTGTGTGATAATTAGTTGTTTAGGTGTTCTTGTAATCTCTGCAAAATACTATATCGATGGTCCACTGTATAAATAATGTATGTCTATTCTTAGTGTTCAAAGAAAGAACAGTTTTAAAAATTAAAAGATAATTTAAAATGAAACTTGACTTTAAGTTACAATTAAAGTGTGAACGTCACATTTTTGTAATCTCTGCAAAATATTATATCGATGGTCCAGGATGGATTTAGATGGATCATAGTCCTCAAAAATATCTTACACCAAATATGATAAACATTTCTGACAAATTTAGATTGAATGTGATTTTTATACAACATAAAGAAATAGTGAACAATTGTTTGTTGCATTCGAAAGCATAAATTTTACAAAGAGTGGACATACAGTATTTATACAGTAAGCCATCGATATATTCGTTCCGAGTATCCTGCGATTTCTATATACATTTTCAGAATCGTTTCAAATTTTATAAATACGATCATTATGATTGAGTGTCGTCACAATGTTAATGAAATTTTGAAATGTTTCGCCTGACACACGTAAGATATTCGTCAAAGGCATCTACAAGCGTACGAATAGTTACGAGCCATCAACCATCTGATCCAGAAAAATTATTTGAACTGATCTATGACAAAGATCCTTGAGAATCTTTCTAAACATCGAAGAAAGGAAAAAATGCGATAAAGAAGACAATCTTAGAGATTATCCTCGGCGTACCAAACTTTGAGGGCATCCGCAAACCGGTCACAAGAATCCAATTGCGACGGAATCGGATTTACGTAACGTGGCGATCACGCGAAACCATATACGCGACCATCGACGAGTAGCAGCGTTCGCTCGTTCGCATCTGGTCGGTTCTCCAATTTCAAGGCCCTGCGTACGCGTTACATAAAAGAGTTTACGCGATGCAGAGGCCGCAGAATCTCGGAGGACGCGAATTGTTCGAGAATCGCGACACTCGATCCGACGAGGCGAGGCTGTCGTTTGCGTTACGAACAGGCGGCAACGCGAGGACCATTTGAAAAACTTATGGATCATAAACTTACAGATTAACATTATCGTAGAACGATAGTAACTTAACTTAGTTTATGTTACGTGTAATTTAATATTAATATAATAGTAGTGATATATCATTCTTGTACCAATTCTATTTCACGATTTGTTTTATAATTATTGAAAATGTAGGATACAGAATACAAAACAGAAAAATCAATTAGGTGTACAAATTGTTATTAAAGGCAACCACTGAAATATTTGAAATAAAAAAGCAAATACGCATGGTGGCGGGTAAAAGAAAGTTTATAAGATAAGAAGTATAAAAAGGCATGATTTTACAAAATGCATTTATATCTAACGATTTCGAAAATATACCGCCTACCTGTGTGTTAACTGTGAACTTTAAATTCACACAATTATATCGTATTTCATTTAATATGCGTTAATATATCGAGATTGATCAAAGAAGTGTACAACAACTGGCTGTGTATTTTGTATTTGCTTCATAAAATATGTTTCCTTAATTTATAATTTTCAAACTATCGGAGTGCGGCGAATTTATTTTTCTCCTTCTCAACTGACAATTTTGTGTTATATTGAATATTTAATGTATATATTGTATCTCGAATATTTGATTAATCGTATTGCACGCATTATCTGGTCGTGAAATTTTCACATCGCCCTCGTGAATCGACGACTGTAGTACCGTTGGCACACGACACTACTTATTATCGCTATCGGTGATGTTATGCACGTCGATATGTTGCTTAATTTATGGCAGAACGTATTCGGAAACGCTGCGAAAGGCTGAATAATTTCTACGGTTTCTTTGTATTTTTACCTTTCGGAAGTGAGCTTTTATAGTTTTGAGACAAATGCAGATTCGTGAAACTCGAAACATTTCAAGAGAATTGTAGGGAATGGTGTCCATATCATGCAGGATATAGTAAGAAATTTATCTGTTGCTATTATATAACAGCGCTTTATAGGACAGTTAATTATAAAGAAGGGGAAGAAATTGGTTAAGATGGTAAGAAGAAAAAGTTGTCACGAATAGGCTGGAAAATTGAAACTTAATTAAAACTTCCAACGAAAATATTCTGACACTGTTATATATCTGAAATAAATATAGATAAAATAACAAAGATGTTTGTTGAAGTATAGTATTAGGTCGTCCGAAAAGTTTCTTTCGTTTTATAAGGAAATAATGGATGCGCAACATTTTCCGTTTTATATTATTTTATCGAATTACGTATGATGCATTTTGTTTCATCAAGATAAAAATCACAACGCTCGACAGATTAGGTTTCATGTTTGTATAAAGATGCGTTGTTGTAAAAGACGGATCTGTAAAGGAAAGACACTTTTCGGACAACCTAATATGTAGATGTTAGGAAGTAAATAACTGTTGACTTAAAGCAAACCGTTGTTTAAATATGAAAAGAAATATTGTTTTTTATATCGATGGATTTATACTGATCTTTATACGTCAAAAAATCTAAAATGGTAACCTTTTTTCTAAAAGTTTAACGTTTTACTGTTCGTCATTTTTTTACTGTCGTTTTTCTATTGTTATATCTTACTAATTTTACAGTCCAGTTTCTAAACGTTAGTTTATGTTTCTACTTCTGCGAACAACTCGTTAACGTATAACGTATCGGAGTATTCTCGCAAATTCTAAATTCATTTTTCTTAGGTTCTATTCTTTTATTGTCAGTTCGAATATTTTCGAAACACGAAGATTCACTTTATTAAGTCTCTTTTAATATCTAAACAACGGTTCGTTTTGTCAAAAGTTTCTTACTTTCTGACATCTATGTTCTATACTCCAGTATACTACAAAACATCTTTGCTATTTTATCTGTATTTATATCAGATATATAGAAGATAGAAGTCAAAGTTATGCTAGCGTGCGAATATTTTCGAGATCGACCGTACACGTATTTCCTAAATAAAGCTCGTAATATTAACATTTATTTTCGACTTCCATTCGAATACACCTCCGTGATGCCAAAGAGACGTTAAATACGCCTCAGCAAGCGTAACGTCACTGAATTAACAAATAAAACGAAACGTCCATTTTCATAGAATACCAGACAATCTAAATAATTTTCCTCTTGTTACTCATTTAATAAATAATTCAAAAGGAAGGCAAAATAACGAAGATAAATCATTCTCTCGCATTGAAAAAGAGTAAAAGCCAAAACAAAACGGAATCGCTGCCATTAATAAACCATAGCGAGGTATCGAAGTGAAAAGGAAAAAGGAAAAGCATATCGATCGACCAGCGAAATCGAACGCGTTTCATCTCGATACGGTGGAAAATAAATATTTTTTCCTGCCCGTTTCCACGCGTTTCGTATGAAATTCTACCTTTCACAGCCAAATAGCAACGAGTAAACAGCGAACGGAAAATATTTCGACGAACGTACATATATCACGGTCGAACGGTCGTGTTCTAACAAAATATCATTTTGCAAACGTATCACACGGCGATCTGCGTTGAATTAATGCGACAAGTATACCAGCTCGCGACCGTACGATATCGCATCGCGAGAATTTCAAAACGGATGCAAATAAATTTCCACGATACGTTTTCCGCTGGCTCTGATCGAAACGCCAACGATTCGTTCGTCGAATAATCGTCGTATTCGCAATTTTGTCCATTGTCAAACGATCGTTTCTAGGACGACAACGAGAGACTGCGATGAATTTAAGACTTGGAAAACGTAGCAGGTAGTTCGAGAAGGAGTTCCAAAATCATAGGAATTTTATCGAAGTGTAGAACAGATGGTAGATGAAACGTTGAAGTCTTAGTTTTCGTCTCATTTTTAAAGGCTGTTGCATGTTTGGTTTCTTATTTAGATTTTGATCGAGGTCATTTTAAAAATAATGATTTTATCACTCGACTACTTCCTTCCTCGAATCGATAAATTTCAGTATCGATATAAAAATGATAGCTGTGTCTTTATCTGTATGCGATGGTCTTGATCAAAGTTTTAAGGGAGAATTAAGACAGTAACCATCTATCGATTAGAACGAGCCAAAGAATTGAAGTTATATGTGAACACACGGAGAATTTGAAATTTACAATTTAAATTTCGATTGTAAACTTGCAACTTTTATGGAAGTTTCAAGCTCCAAAGGTTTTGAATTTTAGCTTGAAATTAGCTTCAATTTTGCATTTAAACGCTATCTCGACTCTCTCGAAGTTACTTAAATCGAACATAAATGAATTATTTATTTTCGACCGCCCATTCCAATCATCCCGAGCAATTGGATTATATTTAAATTAACCATTCTGATTCCAAATATCATATTCGTCCGATTCGGTTAGCGAATTAACATTTTTCTACCAACTGAAAATAAAAAAAACATCGGTCATCTTTTTATTCAGCAGCTTTTTTATTGTTTTAATTATAAAGAAGTAACAAAGAATAATAATTTCATGATATTACCATACTTTCTCTCTCTTCGTCGTTCGCGCTCGCACACTCTCCCTTACACGCTCTCTCTACGAGCTCTCTCTCGCTCTCTCCCTTTCATTCTTCCACGCTTTCTCTCTCTCGCTGTCTCTATGTATTTATATCAATATTATTTTAATAGATATACTCATTCACGTATTGAATATCGTGGCAAATATATAGATAAAGGTTTCATCTAACGTTCACACGTCGTGGATTAGCGACCGTGCAACAGAGACGCGTCTCTATCTCCTCCCTTCCATTTCCAATCGTCAAACCCGCAACCCCAAGGACTTCACTTTGCGCAAAATTTCTCTGACCTTCGATCCTTAACACGTTTGGCTATGCGCCAGGTCAACGGGTATTTTTAAGTTATACGAGCAAATGAGAATAAAAATGAATTATCTAGTGGAATAATCATGAACGAATGCATAAAAATCCACAGTTCACCAATGTAGTCCACGTGCTGTAATACTAAAACAAAGGAGTTTTCAAACAGTGGAATTGATCAGTTGTTATAAATGTCTCGTAACAATATCGCGGCTCAGTAATGAACGTTTCGATAAACATTTTTCACTTCTCTTTTGCTTAACAGTCTCTTTTTAAACAATTCATTCTTCTTATCTCTTTTTCCTACTGAAAGCGGATAAACAGAAAAAAAACAACTGTTGTTAAGGAAATACGGGGTAGGCAGACAACCGGAAGTCCGTTGATTCGCGGGTTTAAGATTGATGGTCGCGTGTCGAAGGAGGCGCTGCACGGAAGTGTCCGTCCCAGTCAAGAAATTTCCTCTTGACTCGTCGCGACACTTCGAACGGACCTAATGACTGAATATTCGTCGCGACTTAACCATACATCGATTCGCGGAGACGAGTCGCTGGGTCTCGAAGGAAACCGGAAATCGGACCGGAGAACAGGATCTGCTCGGTCGTTTCTTCAAAGTTCGATTCATTTTTTCCTATCACTTTTCTTTGTCTATTCGACAAGCATTTTCTATTCAACTCTTGAATTTAATTTCGTTATTCGGTTATTAATTCAAGATTCGTTTCATTTCTCCCTTGCCCATTCAATAGAAATACGAAAATAGCTTCTTAACCTTAAACGTTGCGAAAATTTCGTCAGTTTTGTTTGCTTATTTCTTTTTTTTTTTTTTTTGCTAAAAAATGTTTTCTTTGTTCTCCTTCTTCTTTTTCGAGGAAGATACTTTTGGACTGTTTATTTGTAACGATTCGGAACATGTTGACGGAGATGGACGAAACTCGCAACGAGATAACAAAAGAATTTTCTCAAACTTCCTCTAAACTTTCAAGGTCCGCAAGGTTTTCGTGTCGCTTGGATCGCTAAGTAGTTGGAGGATACTGATACTGTGTCGAGGTGTGTATAAAATTTTTATAAAAGTCGAGGAAAACTAGTCTAAGTCGGCAAATATATTCTGCGTTGTTGTATCAAAATCAATATCAACGAATAAAGTCCTTCCAACTGGTATTTAAAGCGTCCTCGTGTATTTCACGATCCTCTCGTCGAATCGGATACTAAAATCGTATAGATCCTGCCATTGAAAATTCCTAGATTCTTTTCTTTTTCACCCATTCCCTGCTATTTACATTGATCGTAAAACGAAATTAAATTCGACGAGAATTAATTCATCAATTCGGTTCTACTCGATGAGAAACAAACCTCATCGAAATTTGGTTATTTCCTCTTTTTTTTAAAAAAATATAAGAAGAACTTTAAATTTCTGCTACCATATAGAATCGACTCCTGCAATTTTCAAGCTCGGTTTTAGAGAAACAAACGCGTTCTGCAAGACGTACGATGATAAAACACGCGCCTCGGTTTCCCCAGAACAGAGGACGAGGCTACGTTTACGTAAATCCATCGAACGCATTATCTTCTCCAAAAAGTGTCGATCAAAACTAGAAGACACTACCAACGAATTGGCTTCGGTCAATCGTTCGATGATCATTTGCGTACGTTCCCGTGGTTTTGCTTTGTTCTAGAAAGCTCGTAATGCTTCAACTAATTATCTCAAAATACACTTTACTAAAATCTTACATTTTCTCGTCTTTGTCTCTCGAGAATAGAAAACTGGCTTGGTTTTTTTTTTTTTTTCTTCATAGAACGTAATGCTTTTATTCGAAAAATCATTGAGCTAAAGATCGATCTTAAAGCGTGTTACAGCAAAATACGATCATCTTTCGTTATCGTCATCGATTTTTCAAACGAATATTAGGAACAAACATCGGCTTAATTCGCGAGAAAAAACGCACACTCGATTATCAAGCGATACGTCGACTCGAAGCACGTCGTTGTCATAGATCGTTTTGAACACGTGACTGACCGGAAGCACTGTCGAAATCCCCTGGCTCGTTCCGGTTTCCGACGACAATCGTGCGCGTTCGCTCGCTCAACTAATAGAAACTCGACAACATTGAACTATATCGAGAATTATCGCCTAGACTACAAAATTCCAACAACTAATTGGGCGCCTCCTATCGAAGAAACTAATGTGTACTAATACCAGGCGCCCTCCCCTTGACCTCACCGACGCTATCCTGGATCTTCTCCCTTCGATCATTTTTTTTTTTTTTTTAATAATAAAGAGATCTGCCACGAAACTGCCCCCTCTCGGTCGGGTTAATTGTCTATTTATTCCTGGGCAGAGTACCAATTGTTTCTGTCGTCCGTTCCAATTGATAATTAAAATATTGCCGACTGAACCTCTTTCTATTAAACTTTATAAAATAGTAACAAACTTTAACTTAATAATATTTTAATATTCTATCGGAGTCAATAACTGAAACGTCCTCGAGCGAATATTATTGCATTGAATATGGTAAAATAGTGGAATATGGAATATCATGAAATCTTATTGCAAATCTAAAATAAATTTCAGCAAAGTGTATCTATGAATCTAATATCAAATTTACAAGTTTCTGCACGAAATTCACTCTTCCTAAGATTCCCATAAAAATCTGTAGTGTCGCTGTTTTACTGAGAAAAATAGATTCATAAATCAAGTTAGCAATGGTTTTTATAACGAAACAATATCCAGCGATTCTAAAGGTTCAGAGATATTTTATTTTATTCCAAAACTAAGGTTCACCAGAGGATTGGACTCTGCCCAAAATTGGCGCGAGAGAGAGAGAGAGAGAGAGAAAGAGAGAGAGAGAGAGAGAAAGAGAGAGAGAGAGAGTCGCGGCACGAGCTGCAATTCAAATCGATTAATGAAGGTCCGAGCAGCATGGGCGAGGATTCGATCCAGGAAGCGAGATTGATCGGCACCACCCTCGTCCGCCGTATTTGCACGAGAAACTATACGTAAGAAAGAACACTCTTGCGAAAAACGAAAAGTTTCCTCCATTACCGCATGCACGCTCGCATATACGCTCATGCAGGCAAACAATCAGGAAACGTTCTCTCTTATTCTTTCCGCCATTTCCTCTTCGCCTTATTAAACCCATTCGCTCGTTCTTGTACGCGTGAAACGAAATTTTCTTGAAACTTTTCTCGGCGGATCTCCGCAGCCAAGTACAAGGAAAGCCACTGAACGATGGAGACACGAAACAACATGGCGAAATTAACAGCGCACCTTCGATCGTTCGAATCGATAAATAATGACACACGTTGATCGATCTACGTTGATCGAGGAGGGTGATCGTTTGCCTGCGAAAAGTCGCCATTTGTAATGTAATGTATAATTTTCAGCGACTTTTAAACGCGAGTGAAGCTCGATCGAAGCTTTCGTAAAAGAATCTGCGATCTAATTTCTCGTATTTTTTTTTCTTTTTTCTAGGATTCCATGAACATCGAGCTTGCCCGGAATCGACGGTGTATTTTTTTTTTTCTATAAAATTATAAAACATCTGGATTCGTTTTCATCATTTTTCCGCTCGTTTCTCCTCCTCGATCCTTTGCTGATTTTCTTTCGAAGCGTTCACCACCCTCGACCGGTGTTCGCGCTCCACGAATTCGTGTCTCGGCCGGAAGCGAATGTCGCTTCCGTTCGCCAAGCGGCTCTAGCGCACAATGTTCTTAATTAATAAAATGAACAGCACGCCGCTGCTTCTCTGGGCTTTACTAAATACGACTAAACTGGTTGTTGCGAGGTTTCCACTGCTGTCGCATAAGTCGTTCTCTTTGGAAGCGATCGCGCTACGTCTTTCTCGTTTCTTTGTTAATTTCTTAAAAATGTTTTTTTTCTTTTCTTTTGCTTTAAAGAAAAGAAACACGTGGCTGCGCGCCGGTGTTTCGATGGACGTGCGACGAAAGAGTGGCATTTATACGGAAACAAGGTCGACGAATGCGGTACAATATCTAAAAAATTGATAGCAGTAGAGTAGCAATAATATTAATAAGAATAATCATTTTTATATAAGAGTAATAAGAATAACGAGATAATAGTAGTAGTAATAGTAGTAATAAACAAAGCATTTGACAAGCTGCAGAATACAATACAAAGGTACAAATAATAGGGAACAAAAATCCATTATCATTATTCTCGGGACATTGGTCGTGTCACGAAATTAACATAAACAATATGTATTTTGTGAGATTGTGTGTATGTCTGTGTGTCTGTGTTCACGAACAGGCTGCATACAGGCGCATTGTATCAACGCACGCGTCTTTTACGCTTTTTCTCTTAACTTTTTAAACGAACAGCATCTTTCCTGGCGCCCCTCTCGATCAACGAAAGGACGATTTTTCCTACTTTTTTTTTTTTATTAACGATCGATTTAAACATCGTCAGTGTTTTATCAATGCGTCACGAGCTTTTTCGTATTCTTTCTCTCTTTTACACATACTCTCTCTCTCTCTCTCTCTCTCTCTCTCTCTCTCTCTCACGCTTTCATCGTGTTTCCTACATGACACTCTCCCATTTCCAAACATTTCAAGCAATCACTCGGAATTGTTCTCCCCACAATTTTATTCCCTTTCCCTTTCCACCTGTTCTTCCATTCGTTCTTTCTCTCTTTCTCTTCGTACGCACAAACACTGTTCCGCTTTTTGTGTCGTATGCTTCGATATTTATATATATGTATATATATATATATAAAAATACAAAAAATAATTTACAAAATGATATTATAAGTATATTACACGCGAGTTTCATTTTTGTCTCACACTTGTCTATTTTTTGGTTTTCTCTTTCTACCTTCGTTCGCTCATGTCCCTAGATTTCAGCCGGTGTGTTACTTGTCGATAGTTCGTGTCTTCTATGCGTACGTATACGTGTGTGTACGTGTATGTATGTATGTATGTGTAATGTGTACTTTCATCCCTCTCTCCTTTTCTCCTGTATTTCGTTCCGAAATTCGCTAACCTTTTCTCTCTTCCTTCTGAAAGAACGGCTCGAAAACGCTCGAAAAATTTCAAGAAACGCTTCTGTCAATTCTTTCTCTCTCACTCTTCCATTTCATCCTTTTCAACCTGATGTTTAATTCAGAACAAGCAACACGCCGAAAACTCTGATTCTCTCTTCTCTCTCTCTCTCTCTCTCTCTCTCTCTCTCTCTTATATCTCGTTCCCATTTTTTTTTCTTAGATTTTTCGTTTTTTTATTTTGCTCTTTTGGTTTATCTCCTCGTTAAACAAAATATAATGTAGCAGTGTATGTATATGTATATAATATATATATGTATATATAATCGATATTTTCTCATATAAGTATGTATAATGCTCTATACATATATATTTATACTTTTATATATATGCACGTGTCCTCTATTTGTATACATATATATATCTACATATATATATGTATATATATATGTATTTGTATATTAATAACGCATTTGTGGGATTCGTAAAGAGATATAGAAAACAAATCCGTTACAACAGAATAAATTACCGTAGTTATATCAAACCACTGTATTATTAACAAAAATATATATATATGTATATATATAGCAGTATGTAATATATTATTTGGAGGAGCGAAGCACGCTGGTATAATCAAATATATCATACAAAAAAAGGACAAAAAGAAACAACAATAACAAACTATCAAAAAGAAAAAAAAAAGGATTAAAATAAACGGTAAAAGAACAAAAAGGAAAAAGAAAGTGATTCGTGAAAAGAGTCACCTTAAAAACTAAGAAAATTCGCGGACGTCGCTGATCGTTTCGCGAAATCGTTGAACAATATCGTTGTTCTAACAAACGACCTTTGTCAACGATCAGCATCGTACGCGCGATCGATAGATCCACCATAGATAGATCTTTAAATCGATGCAACGGTAAGAAAAAAAGTGTTCGTGTATATAAATATATATATATAAATACATAAATACATATATTTATATATATATATATGTATGTATATATATACATATTTATAGCTTACATAATGCACACGTAGTAAAGGTAAAACGGTTTTCGTACAAAAATAAAGGAACAAAATCTAAAGCCAACAGAAAATACATCTCGATTACAATAATTCTATATATAATCAATATTAATAATAATAATAATAATAATAATAGTAATAAAAAAGGATAAGAAGTAGTATAAAGGAAACAGCGATAGCGGTTGAAAAAGGTACCTATATACAGATATACATATATAGGCGCACAGTGTCTCGCTGTTTGTCTCGCTTGCAGACATCCTCATGCTCACCCACTTACACCATTTATTCTTTCTCTCTGTTTCTCTCTCTCTCTCTCTCTCTCTCTCACACACACGCATACATTTTCATTCACATTCGTACGTACACGTATCATTAAATCGTCTCTCGTTCTTCCATTCGATACGAGTGATAACAAGTGTAACACGTCCATAAAAAAGTGGTAAAACGACGATACGGTGGAAAGAACATAGGCGCGCACATATGTAAACCGCGAGCGAACAGAACGAAAAGGAAAACACGTCGCGTTACGCAAGGGGTTGAGAAACAAGGGATCTGCACCTGAACCGAGAACCGAATAATTTTCTCGCGCGGTCCTCAGCCACCGGAAATTTCGTTTCACCGCGTTGATCTTTCGTTTCTTCGCATACTCTGGTTATGCGGTGCTTCGAACGATCGTCGATGCACCGTTCGCGACTAAATTCACCGAAAATTCACGCGATTCGCATCCTTTTATTCGCACACGACGCATACACATGTGTATTCTACCTTTCTCTCGTTTCACGCTCTCATCTGTCATTATTCTCACACTATTATCTCTTCTTTCTTTTTTCATTTTCTCCGGCCTTTCTGCCGCTTGTTTCATCCCTCTCTTGCTACGTACGAAACGATGAAGACTGGGGCCTGGGGTGGGGCTTCGGAGAAGGGGCATTTCGTAACAGTTACATTTAGGATGCACTTACACGAGTAACATAGTTGCTTGTTTTTTTGGTTTTTCTTTACCGTTTCGACACCGAGAGTGTGACTTGGGTGGGGTACAAAAAGGTTTCTTTCTTTCTCTCGTTCCTCGTAGATCTCTTCCTGCCCGGAGGGCGTAGCTTTAGAGTCAACATGGCGCGCCACCCTCCGGTCCCGCATTCGAGGGCTGATCCGACCATTTCCGGTTCTCCACGAACGTCCAAACCATATTTTCTTCTACATCGATTGAGTCTTGCTTCCTTGTTTAGCTCTCGTGTTTGATAGGTATAGGTATCTTTTCGTTACCGGGTCAGTTGCGACCCCGTGCAGAACCGGTAATTAACGGGCCAGTCCTCTTCGCCACGCTGTAATCGAGGTACAGCTCTACGCGGTATGTGTGTGTATATATAATATATATATAATATATATAATATATAATTATATGTATATAGTTTACATTCAGCAAGTAGTTAAAGTATTGAAAAATATATATGTAATTAATTACAAATCTAATGATCATCCTCTTGTTAATTCATTACTTGGTAGAATAATCGATAGGTTTTTTTTTTTTGGGTCTTTCTTTGTGTTACACTGTGTGCATGTGTGTGTAAGAGTGGGTCTGTGTTTCTGTGTATATGCTCGTGGGTGTATGTGTATGTGCACGTGTCTGTGTCTATGTGTGTGTCTCTGTGTGTGTGTGTGCATGTGCGCGTGTTGTAGCTTCGAGTGTGTCCGATACACAAAACGCATATTTAATATTGTTTTCTTCCATTCAGCTTTTCGTTTTGCTCTAGTCTCGCTGTTTTAGCATGAAACGGCTTTCTCTTTTCAACTGTGCCTGGAGATCGTACCACGTTTGCTCAATTCCGTACTGACACGCGTGTGCTAGGCGCCACTGCTGTTCACATCGTTCTCTCTCGTTGTGTGTGTTATTATTCTCCTTTTGTTACTTTTTCCTTTTTTCTCTTTTTTATATTTAGCTTTCGACAGAGAAGAAAAGCCAGAACGAATCGATGATATACCGTTTCGAGTTGCTTTGAATTTTTTTCTGTTCCACTTTTTTCTATTTTTCTCTTTTTTTTTTGAGTGATCCTTTTTTTTTTTAATTACGCGTGTCAGAGCCACGCACAATTTTCCTATTTTCTTTCTCTCCTTCAGTGTCTCCTCTAGCCAACCTTCCATCGCTTCTCCACTCTATAAATGTATGAATATATATTATATCTAATATTGCAGTGTTCGGTTATCGCTATGACATTAGTTACGTTACCACGATTACTTGTTTCTCCATTTACGGTTAAAAAGACAATATCAATCGCTATAGTTTATAGACACATGATACTTTAAAGAGACAGATTTACCGTTTGTTACGTCTCTCTCGCTCGCGCTCGCTCTCTCGCTCTCTCTCGTTACTTCGTGTTATTAATTAATAGTTTACTTTTTTTTATTCTTTTTCGTTTACTTCTTGTGTGTCGTGTACCCGAGTTGCTTCGAACGGTTATTCAGCTGTTTCCTGTGTGTGTACGTGTGTATGTTACGTGTCTGTGTGCGTGTGTGTGTGTGTGTGTGTGTGTATGTATGTACGTATTTAACCTTAACCACTCGTCGTCATTATTTTTTTTTTCTTTTTTTTTGTTAACGAATACATCCATTACAGATTATGGAAAACTATGCATAATTTTTTTTTTGTTTCCTTGCTTACAAAGTGTTTCATTACAATCGTATTGTAATCGTATAATACTATATGTTTATCTTTTGTGTATCTCAATGTATGCTCTATATCAATATCTCGTTCTTTTCTCTGCCCTTCTCTTCCTCCTCCCTCTCTACTCATTTTCTTTCACATATCGCGCGTCACATTAACCGTTCCATCTCTCCATTCGTCCGCCGTTTCGATTCGATTCAGTATCTCTCTCTCTCTCTCTCTCTCTCTCTCTCTCTCTCTCTCTCTTTCTCACTCCCTTTCGATTCGTTCTTTTTTCCTTTTTTTTTTTTTTGGTTTTACTAGAAGAGTATACATCGTGTACGTGAGTTTGATTCTTCGCTGAGCTGAGCCTCTCGTCTCAAGCCGAGATCCGCATTTGATTCGCAACTTATTGCAACGCTTGCTTCAACGCCTTTCCTACCCTTTTAAATCCTTCTCGCCACTCCACTCTCCTTCTTTTGATCGTTGAGAAAGGATCGCGACGCCCCGAGACGCAAAGATCGACGACCAAAAAGCGCGACGAATTTGTCTCTCTGGGATCTCCTTTCTTCGGTCGAATCGAGGATATTCTCGCGGGTTTCATGGCGAACCCAATTCGTTCGATTACAAAGATTAGAAAAATAATCGGCGCGAGAAGCTCTCCGCGGCTATCTCTCCGCGTCTCGAGGCTAAATCGTCGATCCATCGATCTTCACGTTCCATCAAAGTTGTTTCTCTCCGCGGAAAACCAACGATCCACATAGTAATCGGATCTACAATTAGATCCGAATACGAAGATGACTTGCGTCTTCCGCAACGAACCAAACCTCGAAAATCGCGATTCTTCACTTCTCTTCTACCTCTTCACTCTTTCAATCGATTTCTCTCGCTCGTTCTCTCTTGCTCTCTCCAATCTCTCTCTCTTTAACAATAGCAGGTACTAGCATAGCTACCACAGTCGTACGTATCGTTAATAGTTACAATTAAGTTTAGATATTACTAAAGGGTACTGATCTCCCGCCTTATCCTCTCACGCCTCTGTTCCCCGCGCTTTCTCGCCCCCTCTTTACCCTTGTTAGTTCCGCGGTTAAAAACTTGTTTTTAGCACCCCTCGCGTGGCCGGAAACCTGCCGACTCGCTCGCCGTTTCCATCTTTCGTTCGATATTTCTTCAAATCCTAAAATTTCCAATTGTTCCTAACGCGAAGCTTCAATTTAGCTTCGATCTTGTCATCGATCCTTTTTTCTACGTCTTTCCTAGATCTTTTGAGCGACGCGTTACTAAGAAAGAACCACGACTCTTCGATGACACACGTTATCTATCGAAGAATTCTTTTTCTTTTGTGGGAAATCTTGTGTGATTCTCGATGTAACACGCGACTCGAGTGTTAAAGCATCGGATGAAGGTGAACGAAGACATCGATTCGTTTTCAGAGCCGGTCGATCGCTACGATATTCGGTCCAAGACGGAACGACCGCGGTACAGGAAGCTGCTGCTTGGCGTCGGTCATACAAAACTGGCTATATAAAAATTCGTACGAAAGAACGACGAAAGTTACGCCTAAAAATTATGCTACTTATACACTTACACGATACAAAGTCACGCTAAGATTTCGAAACTAGTCTAAGAGAGGACTCGGTTGGACCGAGCTGATCGACCAACGCAAACGTCATCTATCCTCCATCGTTTTATGCTGTTAAGAAAAAAAAAAAAAAAAAAAAAGGAAGAGAAAAAAACAGCACACGAGCTAGTCGACAATTTCTGGCCGCGCGTATTCCGTACGTTTGTCCCACGACGACAAGATTAAACACTTTTTAATACTTTTAGCACCTAGTGCCCGGCCCGCGGCTCGCGACACCTCCGCCATCGTTGCTGTCGTGCTTTTTCTACGCTGCTCGACGGACGAGAACGACCATGACCCGATCTGACAAGCGATCGAATAAGAAGAAATTATGATTCATCAGGTTAATCTCGAACGCTGACTTTTGGGTCTGTAGTTTGCGATCTTGCGTTAAGCTATTGGACATTTTTTGAAACTTCTTCGCTAGACTTGTTTTATACTATACGATTTTAGGTGTCTTATCGATCAAATGATTTGATACTGTCATTGTCCGGTTTTCAATATTTCAGATCATTTATACAAGCGGAATGATGATTTGAGAGTACCATAAATATGGTTTTTATTGAGTAATCAACTTATCTTCTACTGGACGTTTTTAGTTATCTCAGATGGTTTGTAAGAGTAGAAGGTCGATTAATCAACTTGTCTTATGCTGGACGCTTTTCGATATTTCAAATGGCTTGTAGAAATGGAGCAGTGATTTCGAGATATTATTTGCTTGTTTAATATGGAATAATCGATTTGCCTTATACCGTGCGTCTTTAGATATCTCAGGTTGGTTTGTAGTAAGTACTTCTACTTATTCATTATGCTGTTCAGCAAGCTAAAAGTATTATTAATTTTCTTTAAATCGAATAATCAATTTACCTTCTACATTTAGATATCTAAAAACAGAATTGAAATAATTTCATACATGATCGATCTCTTAAAGATAAACGTATAAAACAGTCTAGCCACGCTTCCTCAATCGCTAGATTTTATCAACTTTTCTCGGTAAACTTATTCGTCAAACAGACAATACAGCGATTTAAAAAGGTGCGAAATCTATCATACATCGATGAAAACAGTGACTATCCTAGAAAATTGAACTTGTCCCGTATAACGCTCATCGCAAAGAGCCCGCAAGCTTATGAACGCCGTGAGGTGTGTTAGGGGTCACGAGCACGGTCGTATCACGGCCATCGAGGACAGTAACAGTGGCCTTTAATAACGTAATCACCTAATTAATCTCGCGAACGCGAACCGGCTGGTTGCTCGCTGCTCCAACCCCTTCACCGCCGTGGCTTTGTTTCCCTTCCGATGCGTCCTTTGTCCTCGATCTTCCAACATCGTCAAACCGGAGGCGACTAACGGAAGTTCGAATAATCGTTTTGCCTCCGCCAGTAGGATCGATATAAGGTATATATATATATATCATATGAATCGAAGGAGAGCCAGAAGCTCGATAGCGGTGGAATTAAGAAAGTTTACGAAAGTTTACAGACGTTTGCTGATGTATCGCGAAGTTTGCTCACGATCGGATGATATTGTTCCGTTTCAAGAATCTCAGCGATGTCCGGTTGAACGTCATAGGTGCATAGGATGGGGGAGAGGACGTCACGTTGAAAGGAAATCGCGCACTGAGAGATTAAACTCGGGACCGGAAGCGGTACGGTTTCATAAGCGGGGCAGCGACGCAACGCGGCCATATTCCCGTTCGTGCGAACACGCCGCCACTCTCTATCTCTTTTTCCCTTTCTACCTCTTCCGCTCTCCTCTCTCTCTCTCTCTCTCTCCTTTGCTTTTTTCACTTTTTTTTCTTCTCCTACGCTCTACTGCATTTATTATAAAAATAAAATGTAAAATCGTACCGAGGACGAGTTCTCCGAACGGTATTGGAACCGCGAGCACCATCTGCGTCTCGATCGAGAAAGAATCCCACGGCAGCCGTCTTCGCGTTCTTCGTCGCATTTTAAACTGCTTCTAACAACTTTCCTCTTCGTCTTCCTTTTGTCCTCCTTCTTTTCGTCTATTTGCTCGTTCGCGTATATTTTATGTTTGATCGTTGTTCGGATCGAACAAGAGGAATAAACGGGAAATGCGTGTACGACTACGACCGGGGGTGTTCGTTCGTCGATGGTTCGACAGAGCGGATACAGGCCGTCCCTATACCGTTTCGCGACAACCCGCGAAGTGAGTGCATATTTTGAATATAATACATAGGCTCTACAGATATATTCAATATCAATTCTCCGACTATACCAGTGAAAAAATAAATTATTACACGTTGGTAATATCTGTGTGTACGTGTTGGTGAAGTCGTGCGCGATATTAAGTGTCCGCACACCCCGCCCTCCTGTGTCTTTTGCACGGACGCGTGATGCACGCGTGTGTGTATCCTGTGTCTCTGTGTAATATGTGTGTATGCGATCGTGAGTGTCGCCAGCACGCCACCAGCCAGGCGGGGCGTTCCGTGTGGTTGAATGTAGACGTTATGTGTTGTGTGGGTGTATAGATCGCCAGGTAAAATGTTTCGGGATTGAGTGTGTCCATTGCGTGTGAATCTGGCCCGTGTGAAATTTTACGCACGCTGTTGCACGTTTCTATATGTGTGTGTGTGTGTGTGTGTCTTGGCTCTTTCGCTGTCCCAGGTGTGGGCGCTTGGCGCATCGTTCGACATTTTATATTTTTCTCTTTCTTCTTCTCTATCTCTCTGAAACCCCGAACAAAAATCACAAATTGGTCTCTCTGTGTGATCTATATAGAGTTACGTGTACATTCTGTTCTCGACAATTTTATTTTTCCAGCTTGTTTCAAAATGGCCCGCCCAGTAGATTAAACGAGACACGCAGGGAGCAGCCATTCATCGAACGAGCGCCCAGCGCCATCTCAATCGGGGTCCATGGTGTCCGTATTGTTGTTTTACAGTTACAGTATATTAGATACACGCGGTTTTCTATTACGTTAGTCGGTTGCAAAGTTCGCGTTCGCGAGTCCCATCGCTTCGAACAGTCCCTCCTCCTCTTCGTTCCTCCACCATTCCTCTCCTATGAACGTCTTGCACGCACGCCTCAGCACACAGGCGCACCGAATTCGAATCCCTCTATACACGCTCTATATAATCTCACTCTCACTCTCTCGCACGTTCTCTCTTTCCTCTTTCTCTCTTTCTCTCTCTCTCTCTCTCTCTTTCGCGCTCTCTCTTTCGCACTCTCCCGCTTTCGTTCTCTCGTTCTCATTATCCCTCTATCACGCGAATAGTCTCGTCGTCTTGACCCGCACGCGCGTCGACCCGGTGCCTCTTCCTCAGTGCTGATTGCGTCCTCTCTGCCGAAGGTATCTCTTTTCTTCCGCTCCCTGTCTCCCTGCCTTAATCTACACGTTGTTCATACATATACTATTGGCTGTCCATCGTACGAGAGAGTATCACGTAAGAATCCTCTCTCGGCCATCCGGAATAGGATCGAATGAGAAAACAGGAGTCGATGAGTTTTGGATGCTTCCTCGATGAAAGATTCATCGCCGTCAGAGTATCACGACGAAGATGTTTAAGAGGACCGATCCGTTAAGGATTTGGCTATGTAGATGTAACATGGCGGCTTCCGGTTGAATGCTCCTTTTGCCAGAGAGAGACAGAGTGGGAACTATTTAGTGGGTGAGCAGGAATCTCGACGGCATCGTCCGCTGCGTGCGCGAGAAGCCCTCCAATCAGATGGTGCAAGCGAAATCGGGTTTGTGTATGTGTGTTAGGGTTACGGAACCTAGACTCTGGACGACGTCTCGACGCATGAGGGAGAGACTGGAACGTTGTCATGATAGCCAGGAACGGTTACAATCGACCCGGTCTCTCAGACGATCCTCCGACTGTCCTCCTGCCGATCTGGCGAAGCAACAGAGGAGCAGGCGCGAATTGAGTCGCGCCAGTCGCTCGGTCTTCACTTGCGCGGGGTATTAGTTGGCTACGAGGAGATGTTGGTACTGGCTGGCCGGATACGGCGCCACGGAGCCGAGTCCAAAGTTGTTCAGACCCTCGACAAGCGCTGTTTTATCTTGTTGCTGGCCAGAACCGTTCACGTTGCTGTTCGTCGCGGCTGAGCCAACCGGGCCGAGATTGCCAGCGCTCTGCGAGTTCCCATTGCTGCCTGCAGCGTTACTGGTTCCGTTCACGCTGCCACCGTAGAATTGGTGACCAGCGATCGTCGTTGGATCGAGGTAAGATGACGGGAAGTTCACGCCTGTGTATAGATCAGCGGAGAGGTAACCACCATGGCTGGACGAATCGAAGATGTTGCGGTGAGGAAATTGAGGATGATACGCGGCTGGACCGTGCTGGAAGAAATACGCGCTTGGGTCTGCGTGTTGCTGACCGGCACCAGTCACTATGCTTCCTGGTGACAGGCTGCGACTCCGAGGAGAACTCTGCGACACTGGCAAGCCACCAGCACCAGCCTGCTGTTGTTGCTGCTGTTGTTGTTGCTGTTGTTGCTGTTGCTGTTGGTGCTGTTGGTGATGATGATGATGATGGATCTGTTGCTGCATGGCACGTTGCTTGATGTAATTCGAGAACTCGGTGGGAGACATTCTGAAATTATACGATTACACATAGTTCAGTTGTACGATCGGTAGGTTGGTTACGCGGATTGTGGTTAGGGTTGCTGTCGGGATGTTGATCTTTGTGTTGAACGATACAGGGAGACACTGAGACTGTGACTGTGAATTCTCATCATATATGTTAAAATTTAAAGCTAAAAAGAGAGTCAAATAAAATGTCAAATTCAACTCAACATCCCCAATATCCAACTCAATCCCCTCCAAAAAAAATACATCAGTAATCAACCAACCTGTTCGCCCGTTTGCTGCTGGTTTTCAGTTTAGTGCTACCAAACTTGGTCTGCGCGAATGTGGCGGTGGTGAATGTGAGCGGTGCGGTAGTTCGTGGGATGAAAGCCGGGACGGGACTAGGCGAACCCTTGAACGAGCTGGTGATAGGCGTCGGCGAAGGTGCCGACGAGGAACCGGACCCATGACCACTTTGTTGATTATTTGACGATCCATTGCTCGCATTGCTTCCGAGCGAGCTTGGGAAGGGCGACGTGGACTTGGGGCTGAGACTGAGCCCACCCAAGGAAGTGCCTACGGCTTCGATAGGCCTGAAGCACTGAGCCTCGGGATTGAAGGTCTTGGTAACTTCTCGATCGGCCGAGCTCTCGTCGTGTGGATCTCCGGTTTCAGAGTAGAGGATCTTCACCGCGTTCATTTCGCCAATTCGATAGCTCACCTCTCCGGGATCGACCCAGATGGCCAGCTCGGCTGGTAGGTTCTCCAGGATATCCTGAATAGGCACGCCACTCTCCTTGGCTGCCCGTTCCAGAACCGGATCCACTGGGTCGCCAGTCTTCAGACATCTGAACGCGGATCCCTTGAACGGTTTCTCCGGGTACCAGTGACCCTTGAACTTGTCCTTCAGCGCCTTTTCCAGCTCCTCGCCGAAGATATTGACCCGCCTTCGCGGCAGCTTATTGTAGAGGTACGATATCACGAAGTTGAGCGCCACCTGCACCTCCATGTGCATCTTGCCCTTTGCTGGGAGAATCTTCGGGCTGTTGCTGGTACTCGCAGCCGCGGAATAGTACTCAGCACGTCCGCACGATCGGCCGTTTTGCCGCCGACGCCTCGCGACTCCTTGATGATGCGCCACTGGACGACAGCAACGTCGACAGTGGCGTTGAAGATTTAGATCTGGTGTTGGGTGATCGTTCGACGATTCTCTCGGATTCACGAGACTGTAAAGAGAAATGTTTCCTTTTTTAAAAATTTTCTACGTATCGTAAGAAAAGAGCTTTTGTATTATTAATTTCCATTTTAAGTTTTTAAGTCTTTCAATCGATGGACACATCGTTTTTCGACAGTGACAATGATGTTCAAAAATATTTGATAATAATGGTTTGTAGAGAAATTGAGACGCTAATTTGTAAGGACAGAAGTTAACACGTTCGCTGCAGCTAAAATATCTTTAGCAACGTTTTTTAAACAATTTTTATAGTTACAAAGCAGTTGATGATACGAGATAATTTACAACAAAATCAATTAAAATTCTAGCAATTTCTTCCAGAAACAAAACATTTCATTTCCTGTATAATAATTTAATACGTTTATCAATCTTATCAATCATGTCCTAAATTCTTAAACTTATTTCTAAACAAATATCCCAATAATTATACATCGTACTGCGATCTATCATCTGTGACAATATCGCAAACAATTCCAAAAGTGTAACAGCCTGTAACGAGCTTTCAGGAAGAAAAAGTCACGTATAAAAATTCACGACTCACGCACAAAGGAGCTCTTTCTATCGAGCGTTCGAGTGATTTTCAATAAGTGCAAAATCAAATTAAAAGAGTGCCGGGACGAGTATCTTCGAAAGGTGGTCGCTTTTACCACGGCTGGGCCCGCGTTATCGGCTCCTTTTCACGATCGCGCATTGATACGGAACGCCGCTTCCGGTTACTCGGCCCGCTCTTTCATCCTCTCAACAGAACGTCGAACGAGAGCCAATCGTTCCCGTATTCGCATAATGCCCTTCCAGGTTCTCTGCGCTTCGCGACAAAGCCCTCTTTTATCTGAATTCTCACCCTTTCTCGCTTTATCTGCTCGGTAATTTGGAACTCGTTTACGTGCCAAGAGAATCTTAATGATTGGCTTGGATAGAGTAGAAACGTCTGTCTTGTGAGTGATTTTGAAGAATTCTAACTAGTTTGATCGAAGACGATGATAAGTTAGAAAATCTCAGATGGTGTTGCAAAGATATTTATGCATTTATGGGAAACTTGAATGTGCGAAATTCACATAATGCATATATCTAATATGAGAAAATATATAAATTATCTAAAGCGGTAGCACTAGTTCCAATACTTGCCAATTGAAACAAATCTTCACAAAATGAATTTCCAAGCACCGATTCATTACCCTAAAACTTCGCTTTCGACTATCTTAGATTTCCCTTGCCAACATCTATCTACGACATTGAACGTATCCACCAAAAACCCATCCACTCGGCGAAGTTCCGTCTAGTCACAATCAGTTCCGTGTCTACATCCGACAAAAATGCTCGAGAACAGAGACACTCAGACAGCGTAACTTCCTCAAGATCCTCATTTCCGCTCGGTCTGTCAGGCTAAAAGTCGTCCGAGAAACTCGCCAAGACGCGAAGAGGAGCCAAACTGTCCCTTCGAGAGACCGATTCGAAACGCGTCCACTCTCCTGCAACTCTCGTGAACGCTCGACATCGTATCGAGAGAAATATTCAGCTTGGCCGCCCGATTACCGTGAAACGAACGCCGATAAAAAGGGTTGCCCTTACTGCCGTGGCCGAGTGGCCATCTTCCATGGTAGCATCTCGTCGCAATTGCGGAAGTTGTTCTCTGAACCTGAACGACATCGAGAGGGAAAGCCTTTCCTTTTGCTGCCTGCCCTCTTTGTCCTCCTTTTCCCTCACTTCTAGCCACTTCCTGCGTTTCTTTCCCCTCTTTCCACCCTTTGTATCCATTCCGCTCCCTTTGTTTCCCGTTATAAGTCAGTCTGTTCTTTCTTCACTCTACTCTTCACCGTTTCATCACGAGCATCGTCTAGGAGTCGCGCTCCTATTCGCTTCTTGAGAATCGCTGGACGACCATCGAGGATCTTCTACGGTATGTCTTTCGGGTCTGTCTCTGGAAACTCGATTCCGACACGCCGATGTTCCTCCTTCTTTCATGATATAAGGAAGCAAGGGAGAGAGCAAGCAGGAGTTTCTAAGGAATTCACTGGACCGGCAACCATTTTGTTACGATGGACGACGGAACGTTCGTAGCGTTGGTACTTTTACGTTTTCCTCCTTTTTCTTTTTATTCTTTTTCAGCTCTTTTCGGATTCAGAATAGTGAAGCATAGGTATAGTAAGTACTTTGCTTAGAAATTGATCGTAGAATTACAGTTTTCTTTTTTTATTTTTAATTAATCGTGAAGCGGTATGTTACTCTCGTGAAAAACTGAAATAACATATATTATTTTTATCCTGATATTCGTACGTTTGTCAATCATCATGAACATTTTTTCCAACGCGTTCCTAAACGTAAAAGCGTTTCTCAACGTTGGAAAATCGAAATTTATAAGCGTGAATTCTTATTTGCCTCGATGTATTCGCTTAGTATATTACGGTAATATTACCAGGGAGTGTTTATGTCTATAAAATGTAATTCAAGGATGAAAGGATAAACTGATTTTTTTTTCACTTTGTTTTTCCCTCTCATAACAGCACCAGAGAGGTACAGGGGTGAATTTTGTCCCTTCTAGCCGAAACGCAGCTGCAGACAACGCGGGACCATGGGTATTTTTTCAATTACGCGACTACAGACCGTCTTTGTGGTTAGTGCGCGGCTAGTTCGCACCCCCTGTTTGCGGTCTAAGCGTGAAAAAATACCCAGCCACCGCGGGCGTTTTATCAGCGAATAAATAACCGGCGCTGTTTAAATTTTCCGCCGGAAGTCGCGAACACTCGCGTTGCGGTGAGGGGAATGAAAATGTTCAAGAGCAGACAAATTTCTTCATCCATCAAAAGCCAATTTCGCATTAACACGATATTCTATTTACAATCCCCTTTTTAGTCGATGCAATTTATTAAATTTTAGTTTTTAAAACTAATTTCAATAATTTGATTTATATCTTCTTTTTTTTGTCGTTGTTTTTCATCTACAATGGATGGACGATGTTAAAATTTCCAGCCAAATTGTAGTCGTATTTCAGCATAAGTTATAAATATATTAATAAAATTTATTCTGCCAAGTTTTTACAATATTATATTTTATATAATGTGCTACATGCTATATACCTGTACGGTAGATTTTTACTCCAGGAAATTTTTTGTTCCAACTACATAATAAAATTACAGTTTGGCACAACTTTTCCTTGGTAATTTCTACAATATATCATAAACCAGCACGTTTTTAAAATAATTCTATTCAAGTATGAATTTCTGCGATAAATTGATATATGTATTTAATTTAATTGCTTATAAGGAATAAGAAACGTGTATGCAATTTTCAAGTCTATATTCTGCTCTATAGAGGATTAATAGCGCGTGGATCAGTATGCGGACGAATCAAAGTTGAATAGGATGTGAATGAATTGAACACATACACTTCATTCTCGTTTGGCATTGACGTTACAATTTAGGGTTTGTGCAACCTTTACACACGACTACTTGCACAAATTAGCTGGCTTGATTTATGTAACTCGTTCACAATGCGCTGGACCATGTTTGTTTCCGTTCTCATGCACGTTACTTTTAATTTCCATCGATGCTTTCTCTCCATTCAACGTAACAAACAATTGTATAATTCTATCATAAATTTTTACTTTGGAATTGAAATATATAAAACATTGAAGTACTAAAAAAAAAAAAGATGATTCGAAATGTTTCATCAATTTTTATGTAAATATACAATTTTTATAAAATTCTAAAAAATTTACTATACAAAGATATTAAATACCACATCCACTTCAAAACACTACATCAATTTTCCTACGCTACTATAAAATATAATATCGTTTTCTTTTAGTATATATACAAACAATCAAATAATTTCATAAGAAACTGACTTTTCTTCCAAAACTAAAACACCGAAAGTATACAGATATTTGAAAGACGACCACTTTAAAGCACTACATCGATCTTTCTGATCTCCTAACTCGTTCAGCATTGACAACAAACCAAATACACAAACTTCCGTAATAATTCGTGGCAATCTAATTTTTCTTCCAAAACTAAAACACCGAAAGTGCAAAAACATTTTAAAATCAGCCACTTGAAACAGCTACATCGCTCGCTACACCTCTGCGTTGTACAATTTCCAACTCTTTCACCATCAGCTCTCTTCCAGACGAGCGCGCAACAAAATTACCAAAACCATCTCCGGCAAGTAGCCCCCATCCTTCTCGCGGCGCGTATCTTTCGAAACGCGACAGAGCTCATTCCTCAAGAGCCGTCGATACTTGCCAAGAAACGGAAGTGGAGTCTGAAACGCCACTACCTATACACCTTCTCTCCCCTCACGGAATTTCCCCTCTCGTTTCCAACCCCCACCGCGGCCGAGTCACCGTCCGAAGGGAAAATGTTTTCGTTTCAGCCAGCTCCTCTGGCAGCCAGTGGCTGGATATGTAGGTTAACCCCGCTGCACCCTTTCTGCCTCCAGTAGTAGTACTACACGACGACAGGGTTGCCGGTGGTATTGATCCCGACCAGGGTTGCCGGAAGGTTCTCAAGTTAAAAATACACGGCCTTGCGAGTCGTGCGGCTACCAGGCGTTTTCGTGGGCTCCCTTTCGTCGTTGGATATTTTTCTCCTTCCCCGATGGAGGTACAAGGGGTGAGAGAGGGCGCGTTGAAGGTTTGGGACGATTAAGGGTAGCCGATAATTATCACGGAGGCAAGATCGCGGTGGACCAAGTTCAGCTAACCTCGAACGCTTTACGACGCGGTCTTAACAACTATCAAACAACTGCACCACAGAGTAACTACTAATTAAGAGGTAAGGCACTTGGGTCCACCTCGACTGACTGTAATTAAAAACGAATCGCGGAGACGAGGTACTGCGGACGTGTGTAATGTGACTTCTGAAAGCGACGTGGATAATTTTACAGCCACTTTTAGAAGGAATTTGTGGGTAGAGAAGAGGCTCGAAGAGCGTCGATGGTCTTTATGAGAAGGTTTAGGCGATGGTAAATGATTCTGGTTAGGTTTGGATTCGCAAACTATTTTTATAACAGAAGGGATTTGTTGATAGAGAACGGAGAAGGAACAAGTGTTATGATGTTTGAGTATGTTAAAGGGGCGTTGATGGTCTCTGTCAGAGAATTTAGGTTATAGTAAATGATTTAGGTTAGGTTTGGATTCGATCATACAGTTATAAATGTAAAGAATTTTCGAAACACTTTTAGAAGAGTTTTATATTTTCAGGAGAAAGAAGTCGGAAGAAGGAGAATGGCGATGTTCGCGTATGTTGGATGACGTTCATAGCTTTTGTTCGTGGGCTTACGTGGTAGTAAATGATTTGGAAGAGGTTAGGTTTTGGTTTACTACGAATACAAAAAATTTCCAAATCACTTCGTAATAAAAAGGTTGTACATTTAGAATACGAAGAAAGGAAAAGAGGTTATGCTGCTTGTGTATGTTTCACGACGTTGATAGCCTCTGCTAGCGGATTTAGTTAGTAGCAAATTGTTTCTAAGAAAAGTTCATGTACAGAAAGGTACGTAGAGTAAACGGAACGAAATGGAACTGGGCTAGATCCAAAGTAGGTTCGAACTAGGCCTGATGCGAACACGAAAGCTGCGAGAGTAAGTTGAAAATAAGATGCAAGTAGGGTAGAAGTTGGCTGAAAGGCCCAAAGAGGACTCGAAGTGGGTCGTGTCGATTCGAATCGAAAAGAAGGCCGAAGTGGGCCAATGATGTCAATGATAATCAGGAAGCGTCTAAAAATTGGGAGCGAGATTTTATTTACTTTTTCCGTGCGACGAGGGTATTCTTTGAACTTTGCGACGAATAGATCTTTTAATTCAAAGCGATCTGCGAATTGTTTAAAAAGAAGAAATAGCAATCCTTAATTTCCAAGTTTAAATAGAATTATTCCTTTAAGCCTTATATTTCGAACATTTACTTTTCGAATAATACTAAATATTTTGTATAATATATAAACGATTATAATTAAAATATCAAACGCGAGCAAATAGTTAAACAAACTATCTAACAAAATATCAACATTAAAGTCAAAAGCATCTCTATATTTTTGGCAAATAAAAAAGAAAAAGTTCATTTTGATGATTTTGTTTATATTAAGATAACATGATTATTTTCTTCAAGTATCCTATCGTAATATTTATACGCAAAGATGTAACTATTACATCCCCAAGAATTTACTCTCAAGAGCTCTTGACTTCGCAGAAGCAATTCAAACAAAACAGGTGTCGATTATTACACGCAACCCCATAGACGCGTTCCCCATCTGTCAACTAGCCGACTGCAGAAGCCACGTTGAAGGGTGACGTGATTCAAAGGACAGCCTTTTTTTCCGGCCTTCATGAAACCTTGGGGGATGAGAACTCCGGGGTTGGTTGCAGGTGCGCGTAAAGACCTACGAGTACGCCCTTTCCCGTCTGCTGAATGGAGGCCACGTGGCTCAAGGGGCACTGAATGTGGGCCAGAGAAGTGTTCTTCAGCGAATCAAGTCAATGGAGCACAGATCCATCCGATTTTATCATTCCTTTCCTTAGCTTGTTTCCGTATTTCTTTTTTTTTTTTCTTTTTTCGTTTCTCTGCCTTCTTACAACGTTACAAAGGGACGAATGCAAGAGACCAAGAAGTCTGACGATAATTATGCCACTTGATACGTCGCGCGTTGAGTGCTCGCTTCGATCGAGAGCTTGGTGGCGTCGTTTCGATGAACGACGCGTAATTGCGCATCCGTGCATGGGGGAACTGTGCTGAGCGCTCCACGTGGAGATTGCCAGCGATAGAATCGATTTTGGAAAGGCGAGGTTCCGTTTTTCGTTTTACTTCGTTCGTTCATTTCTCCGCAGCATAACTGGCAGATATTTATGGAATGTTTTTTCCAATATATCGCTTTGAAATTGTGGTTATAATGAAAAACGAGAGATTGATTTTTGATTATCTTCTATGCTGATCAGAAGGAACATTTTCAAAATACAAGGATCGTGTTAGGAACAAAGATACGAGTTCTGTAGAAATCCATTTTTGGCAATTTTTTGATTATTCTTCTATATCGAATATATACACGAGAGAATATTCAAGTTGCTATATTTGTTTAAAAACAAAATTTTGCTATCTTCATTAAAGATGTTATTCCCGGAAGATACAAGTTTATAAGAAAAATGGAATTAAAATTGTTGACATAATTTTTCTTCCATTTATTGCGAGTAATTTGATTTGTAACTTGCAGAAGGATTTAATGAATATCTTAACTGTAATTATCACGAGATACTAACGATGACAATTCTTTCGCGCATTTTTTCCACCAACGCAGAGGGCACGAAAGGGAAGGTTACAAATTCCGAGGGAAAAGTATTCGTCGAATGAAGAGAGAAGTATGCAGCCGGGAAGCAGTGGAAAGTGGATTTAATTACAGCTCGACCTAAATAGGGTCAAGACACGGGTGCTCGACCCGACCTGGTCGTCCCTGCCTTCTGTAGCTCGAGTGGAAAGGTGTTTAAATTGCTTCCTCGTCAAACGAGGAAACTAACAGTTCTCGTAAAAATACCACCGTAGTTAAAGGCACGAGCCGTGAAAAAACTCGAATAGTCGTAATCAAATAATCAAATAATTTTTTAAACGAACATAGAAAATTGAATTTTGAAATTAGCTGATGCGAAAGAATATCAAAGATCCAGGGAAACATCAACATCCTACTTTAAACTATTATCACGATTAAAAAATTATTGCAATTAGAAAATTATCGACGAAATGATATCTACCGATATCATAAATTCTACGATAAAATTCCCTAACTATTATAAATTCCCTTTATCAGTAAAACTACGCACCTCACAAAGTTACCAAGGATTTAGAATCACCGATCCTATAATAAAATCCTATAATAAAAATTCCCAACCAAAATCCCAACAGCATGCGCAATCCAATAAAACTACGAGTCTCATAATGTCATCTAGAACTTCGAATTCTTCGCTGAATTAATCCCGACTGCATTCGCCTCATCCTGTTCCTCGTATCTCTGCAACAACCCTAAAATACCCTGAAACTATCCCCCTAAATCGTGGTGTATTTCACTACGAGGCGAACAACATGACACAACAAGTTAAAATTAGGTACTGGAAGGAGATCCGACTCCTGCCCGAGTTGCTGCACACCAGTTTACAAAGTTGCAGTTTGGCTTGTCGTCTTGCTGCTCGTCTTTCGGAAAATTCAAGGCTGGCAACCTAATGACGGGATCTTCGAGGGTCGATTCATCGAGCCGAAGCTCGTTCGTGAAGGACAGTTGTTGAATAGAGAGACGACGTGGCATGTTCTCTCTCGGCTGCCACTGGCAACTCTCCGATTACTCTATTCTGACAATGAATAGATGGCGGACGGGAGGAAACCGTGCGGAATCGACGTTACGTAACGACCGGTTATACAACGAATCGCTGCGCTCACGTGCGCGAACCGGCCGTCATGGCGATATTTTAAAGGTCGTCCTGACGTCGTATAAACAAATCGCATCAGATACATGCCGGTAGGCAAATATCGATTCGCGGACTCCGCTGCCACGACGACCTTATGCCACCCTTTGACGCATCCAGACGCCTGGTCTGCGCCACCCGATTTCGCCGCGGATCGATCGATCGCCTCTCGTATCTCGCATGTTCTTGCACTTTGCAAATTGATGGAATAAGCGAACATTTTATCGCGTTTGAAGAAGAAATGTTTCGTACAAATGTCCTAGTGATCGTAGTATTAGGCAAGAGAGCGATTCTACGTGAAAAAGTAAGTTGAAAATTGTTGTAGATATCACATTTGTATCTGGCAACAGACACAGACATTTTCGATGGTGGTTTGTGTTATCATACAATTAGTTCGTTTGATTGTCGCATAGGTTGATAGGCCGCTTAGTTGTCGCTTAACTTCCTGCTCAGTTCTAATTGTTGGGCACGTGGCTGGGAGTTTTTAAAGTTGAAACATCCCAAGATTAATTACCGTTTATTTGTTTTAATATGTTATCATTTAAAATTGTGTAATAAAATGGATTATGTTGAGACACGAACTGTTGACTTAAATAAAGCTTAAGATATATTTTCCAGTTTAAAATAATACTGTGTGATTGTTGTATTTTAATATAAACTAAAGAACAATATAGAATAAAATTGTTTCACATATATACTGCAGATTTCTATAGGAATATTATTAAAAAAATAAAATACCGATAGAATATTTATTTACCTACTAACAATAAGTATTATAGAAAGCAGTATACTTTGGATATTTATATATCTTTCCATATTGTGCGCATTTTGTGGAATTTTACACGTTCAAATTTCCTATAAATGGATAGAAATCCGCAGACTATTCATACGTCAGTTTGTTTTCGAGGAAATTGCGCTTAAAAATATTTGAATAGGAATGAATAAATAAAATGAACGATAGAATTAATTTGTGTTACGTGTAGAAAATTAATAGAATATAAAACGACAGATTGCTTTTAGTTTCCTTCTAGCCATTCCAGAATTGAAAAGACGTCACTTCGAGGAAAACAATAATCGGACTAGAAGAAATGATGAATATAAAGTAGAAAATTAATCGAATGTAAAGCGTCAGATTACTTTGGTTTTCCTAATTTCCATAAAAAACGTTACTGTGTAATAACAAATAATAATCATAATATCGTGTTTGATACGATGTCGATAATTGATAAGACGTTTTTAATTTTCTTGTTTTCTTATGTTAAGAGGATTTACCGATCGAGTTACCAGAGGGTTGTTCAAGGAAATGAAACCTTTCAGCAAAGCTTCGTGCAATTACGGAACCTTGACATCTATCGATAAAATCTTTTGGGGTAGTGGATACCTTTCGAAGAATACTCTAAAGCGCAGAATACTATTTTCAGGATGAAGTTTCTTGCGTTCGTCTCGCCGAGGGAAATCTTTTTTGCCGTGCAAGCGTGATTCCTTTAAAATCCTTCGACAAATTTGTACGTAGATGCGAACGTCAACTCTGTTAGTTATTACTTCTTAATAGAAACCTGTTTCTTCGGTAACAATAATAATAGGAAGAAATAATACCGTAGTTTACTCTATGATTTTATGGCAGCAAAGGAATCGTCAAACCAACTTTACGACCAATGGAATATTGTAGAATATGTAAAGCAATTTTTTGTACCTTTGTTTCTTTGCTACCTTAACGTAGAAAGTTTTTTTTTCTTTAGATACGAATTCTCACATTTGTTATCTTCATTTCGTAAATAATTCTGTTTCTGTTATGTTTGCCGTAAATCCAACGAGAATTGAAATAATTCTGCTTCAAAAGCACAACAAAGTAAGATAATACTAAAGTAAACGTAAATTCTCACACCCGTACCTACTTTGCGATTGTTTATTTTATTTCTAGTTCGAATAGAATAAATTTCGAATAGAATAAATAGAAGTAAATTTACTTTAGAAGCAAGGATAATATTCAGGATATATATAAGATAAAATAATATTGAAGTAGTCACGAATTTTCGTATTTGTTATTCTTTACGTTACGAATAATTTCATTTCTCTTACATTTTACTATATAATGCTATACTATATAATAAATAATAAATTATATATACAATACTATAATAATAATACTGTAATACTATATAATAAATTTACTATAGAATACAACGATCGAAGATTTGTTAAAAACAAAAATTCCTTTAAAAATGCAGATATATCTGTACTTTCCATAATTTCTGTCTTATCCAACTAAGAGTACGCTTTGACGCATCACGATCAACATTCCTCGCGTCAACTCTGACATTAGATGAGAGACACGTGCGAAACGAGTCGCATGACGTCGTGGCGCGTCCCGACAATCTCGTTTTCAGTATTTCAGTCCACTTTTGGAAAACGAGTCGACGACTTCTTCGTCGGTTGCTGAATGCGCCACGTAATTAATAATTTCTGCGCGCGTGCCTCGACGACGCGACGCACGTGACAGCGTGTCGCGCGACCGAAAACTCGTCGACGTCCACATTTTTGCTCGTTAACGTTTACTTTATCAGCTTGTCTACGTTTATTATTACAATCACAAAGTCTTTCGATTCTATCGCGTTAAATCGTTTTACCAATTTGGTAGCCTATGTTCAAGCATGGTGAATAATATAAACTATTACAGAGACAATTTACAGAGTCGCTATACGAACCCTCTCGGAATTCATCGACGCATTATTTGCCACATTGTAGCCGGATCGAGACTTGCTCAATCGTTACAATCGTGTCGCCCTTGAATTTTGATGAGTTTGAACTGAGGACGGTGAACCGAACAAAATGGAATCGATCATCGGTGACGAAATCGTGGAATTATTCTCTATGGATCCGGTTGTATTTAGGATTCATTATAGCGTAGGTGTATTTTAACTACTTTATGTACCGTTTTAATGCGAAGGATATTAAAGCGACAGGAGAGTTTTCGTATACCTTAAATCGAAGCCATATATAGCTTCTGGAAAAAATGTTACCTCTCAAACGAAATAATTTAACAAAATATGTATATCATATGTATATACGAAATGATTTTGTTATTGTAACATCTCAAATCAATGATATTTGTTACTATCTCTCCCTCTTCGCCTCGATGTTATAAATAAATATAATAAATATAAATAAATTACCCTACAAAATGCATGCTATTAAACTGCATTTGCTGTAATTTATAAAAAAAAATGCCTACTTTTACAATTAGAACCCATAAACTACATCATGAACATTCACATCATTGCAAAGTACAACATCAAAATTCTAAACTGTTTCTAACAGAAGAGAACTATAGCTCGATATACAATGAGAGAAAAAGGGAAAATTAGAGCTGAAGCTAAACGTTTCCTATTCCTGTAATCAGAACCCATAATTTAAATTCTACTCGTTATCGTCACTCGGAGATACTACAATGCTAAATACAATATGTTTTCCACCAGCGAAGAAATCACATAGATAGATAATGAAAGAGAAAGTTGCAGCCAAAGGCATACTTAATTCATAGAAAAGTTCTAACCTGTGTATCAAAAATCCATGAACAATATCCCAGTCATGATAATCCGAACCACTGCAAAATACATACTAAACGCAAAATCTGGCCAACAGAGAGGAATATAGATATTCATATATATGTACAGAGAGAAAGCTGAAGCTTTGGAGCGGCGTTTCATCTCGCGCCTCCAATTAATCGTCAGTCGAGCTTTTCAGTCGGATCGATCGCGCGTGACCGAATTATCGGTTCCAAAAGGGAGGGAAAGAGAGAGAATGAGAGACAGAGAGAGGCAGGGAGGGAAAGAGAGAAAGAGAGACAGGCGTCACTGCGCGTCTTCGATCGGATCTGTTCGCGGAGGCGTCGCGCTCGAATCATCTCGCTGCCGTTGGCTTGCGATAAATTACCGAGACTCTCCGCTTTTCCCTCTCTTTCTCCGCGCTGCCGAGCGACCGACCGAGCGACAGATCAATACGACACAGCCTCCGCAGACACGGTCGCTGCTGCTCCAGATAACAAGAGGCGAAAGAGAGACAGAGTAAGAGAAATAAAGTCACTGAGAACGCAAGTGAGAAAGAGAGAGAGAGAGAAACAGAAGTTGCCCTATAAGCCTCTACTTAAATAGCGCCCTAAATCCGACAGGGAGGACGCCCTCTCGTGAGATACAGAGAGGGGCAGAGGGCGGAGAAAAGCCCTCGAAACGAAGGAACAGACCCGACCTGGGTCAATCCGTTCGACTTCGGCCTCTTCCGGAAATTACTGTGCCACCGATGCGATGGGGATTCCGTTTGCCGGATTGAATATCGACGAGCTGGAACGCGTTCCCTTTTTTCGCGAGAGCCTGGATTTTATACATAGTGTTTGCGCGGTGGAAAATGATCGCGTGGTGTTGGTGGAAAAATGGAGCTCGCATTCTTTGGGATTGGTTGGAATTTACAGACGATATTGGATTGCGACTGAATATAATTTCGGTCTATGGGTTTTCGAAATCTTCTTTTCTTTCATCGTCATCTCATACTTCTCGTGCTATATCGTTATAATTGGAATTTACTCGAGAATTTTCTATTATATTCCATATATGATCAACACTTTTTAATATTCAGATACATAAAGGCACCTCTGCTACAATTCAGCGAGGTATAGATAGATCGTTCAGGATTATGTATTTCATAAGTTACAATTTAGTAATTTGGCGTTGGTCATTGATAATATTGGACATTTTCTCTTTCATGTATGATTTGAATTGTTTAATATTCGCACACATAAATCCCTGTTAAGATTCAGTGACCGTTCGGAATTAAGTATTTCGTACGTTACTATTTTATAAGCTTTTGTTGGTTATTGATAGTATGGGAAAGTTGATTTTCTGTTTGAGACAAAATATTGCATTAAGGTATCTTTTTATTGGAAATACGTTATAATTTGTGTATTTATAATTCGTTTTTTCATTTGAATGATTAAATAAGATCAATTTTCTCATGCAGCACACAGAGACTGGATATCTATCTTCAACTAAGACTTTCTGGTTTAGATCAAGGAAGATCGATTTAACGTAGTGAAAAAGTTAAAAGAAACAGGAGTAGCCTTTAAGTATACAATCTTTCAACCCAGACCTTCCAATTTAAACAATAAACTGATCTGATCCCGGAAGGTAAAAGTAAACGTATAAAAACTGTTTAAAATTGCGCAGCAAAACAGAATTATAAATACATTTTAATAATAACTGTTTTATTAAATGAAGGCTGAAATTAAAATATCCAACGCTGTATTAGTAATCAACATTTTTTTTCATTAAAATAATGTTACCGTTCTTAAGTAAATATAAAATAATCATAATATTGTCCCATATTCGATTAATCATGAACCTACGGTTTTTAAAATTCAAGACATATGGATTGAAACAGTCAATACTCAGTTCTAGTTTTAAGCTCAATTATAATTTCAACAATCATGTCCTTTCATCATTGAAAGAAATTAATCTTCGTAAAAAGATGTAGAAATATTCGATTATTACGATAACCGACAAAGAACCTGTTTCTTTTACTCCGAATTCTACATATAACCTGAATTATTCAGTTCCACACAACAACCAACAAACTGAACTCAAAAAAAAAACTTGGCAATCACAAAACACCATCCTTCACGTTTAACGACCAATCAACGCTAGAACTGACTAAAATTCGCTGGAAAAAAAGCTTGTAGGAAAAACGAGTAAAAGGCCGAATCCTTGAAAGATCATCGAGTCCTGTTGACGGACGCGGAAGCAAAAGCAACGACGACGCGACGGTCGCTCGATAATTTGGTCGTCTGCAGCGAACGTTTGAATCGGTGGCTGCAAACTTAATAGCTAAAAAGAGAGTATCGGTCCTTGGACAACGCAGAGAGGAATAAAGGAGGAAAGACGAAGAAGAAAGGCAAGGCCATTATCTCTGGAAAATACGGCCGGTTGTCATCTTCAGGACTCGACTCCAGACGATCCAAGATTCGCCTGTTATTTCGTACTGTCCGCGCTTGCACGATTTTACGGACGATCCTAGATTTTCTAAACGATCCAACGATCGTGAAAGAGTTGCTTTCCTTACTTATTGATCTTTCGACACGTGGCGCGTTAAACTTTTCGCCGGTCGTCTGTTTTCTCTGTTCATCGACGAAATTCGCGCCGGTTTGCGCGCGTTTCTTGGTGCGGAACGATGAATCGAGGGTAATGAAAATGTTCTCGTCGGCGTGGATAAATATTGTGCCGATATTCGACAGATGAACGGGTCTATGGAGTTATTTATGGCAAGTTTGCGTTGCTGGAAGGGAATCGGCAATGAATTCGTAAGAAGATGATCGATGAATTAAGAAATATTTAGAGGGCTGGTTTTTTTCTACATGATTGGTTTTGCAAAGTATTTAGAGAACTGGTTTTCCTTCTGATTTTAGTTTCGTGCTCTGATGGGGATTATAATTGGAAGATCTTTGTATCTCGAATTGGCTGATATCGTTAAACTGTTGGCTTCTCAGTGGCTAAGAGAGCGTATCAATGTAACACAATTAAAAAGAGTAACAACCTATTCGATTCAGAGATATAAACCTTCTAGCAATAGAAGTCAGATTCATAAATTTTCTGCAAAAAATCTAGCTGTATACCTAATATCTAATGGCCTAATCTAAGATACGATAACCAATACCTTGTAAGAAATGGTACCTTTTAGTCTTCGGTAGTTTTAGCGTTCGAAGCACAGCTTGCAAGATTCTTCGATCGGTGCCTGATATTCTCTTCTTTCCGTTCCACGAAAATCAATTGTTTCGCCTCAATGTTATCTGACAATTATCGAGCGAACGGCGCCGTTTCTCAACTACTTCCTGCAATAACCAGGAACGATAAGGTGAAGCAATTCTCCCCGGGATTTCCCAAGTGTCCTGTCTCTGCACTGTTCTCCCGATTGCGGTCGCTCTGTTCCTCGTTTCGCGGGGCAGTTTCAAAGGACGATAATGCTCGCTGGCTTAATTGATAATATTTTAGGGCAGGCCTCGTCTGCTGCGATGGAAAGATCGCTTCGTGTTATGCGGATTCGCGAAATTACGCAGAATATTGGAAAAGAAGGCGTATTAACCGATTAAATGAGTTAGACGAATTAACTCGTCGCTATTGCACTTTCAATCTCTTGCACGTAATGATATCTTTATTTAAGTATCCTTCGTTCTTTCATATATCGTTTTATCTTCGTTCAAGATGAATCGCAGTAAAATTTCGTTTATCTGAACTCATATCGAATTTAATCGGCATGATGGGCATCGGATTTCGTTCCAATAAATCGAATTCTATGGTAAATCATATTGACAGTTGTAAAAGCTATTTAGGACTCCATTAATTCTTTATCTGTTATTTCAATTTTGTTAACCTGATCGAAATGAATCTATCCTCGTTAAGTTTTAATTATGGAAGTTGGAGAGATGACCCGTTTAACAAGTTAGAATTGTGAAATGAAGAGCAAATTTGCAGACGTCAATCGTTATATGATTGTTTATAATACCGTTCAAATAGATTTAAATTTTATTCCTAACTAAAATGAAATTTGTCAGTCAATTCTTGAAATAAAATTGCTACCAAATATGATTTATAAAATGGAAACTTAATGAAAAATCATTAAAATTTTAAAAAATTCTAACTGTTATAAGCTACAAATGTAGGAACTTTCTATGAGAAATTATATATTATTTTCTTTGCTTGCTCTTATAATCGTTTCTCGTTTACGAGAATAATCTCTTAAAGCGTGCGAGGTTAATAATACTTATTTACATATGAAAGCAAACAACACAATTACTATTAAAACTACAATGAGATACGATATAAAACGATTTTTTGATAGTAGAAAAAGATTCAAAGAATATATATTCGAGAAAAAAACATGTGTATACGTATATAAAAAAAAAGTACATTATTAATATTAATGGGAATCCAGTTTATGCCTTTAAATTGTGACCTTAACGCAGCCTTTCTAATATTATCCTTTACACTTTACGTCAATAGATACACTCTTATTGATCCGTGTTGATCATGGATGAGACAAAAACGTTTCATCTTTGTTAATTCGCAATTAGTCACCAACCGGTCTGAGAGAATGTCCGTTCACGGAATCTTGATTAAAGGCTTCCAGTCGCCGATTGACATCGCTTCGCGATCACTCAACTGAGATGTTGGAATTTTCTTTCGAGAAGCGTTCAAGGAAATATGGAAAAAAAGAGTTCTGTGAAATGTTTTCCATTTACGTTCCAGTAATTGAGAGAGGAATTTATTGGAATTTGTTTTATGAAACCGATTAGAGAAAAAGAGGTCGGCTAGAAATAATTAATGAGAGTCTTCTCGAGGCTATAGTAAAAAGTTTTTAAACTCTTTGATCTATGTGGAATGAGAGTAAAGAAGGAACAGAATGTTTCCATACCTGAAGGCATATAGGAAGAAAGAACGTTCAGTCTAACATTTTAATCTTCTTCCAGTTCAATTTCTTCATAGTTCAAATGCTTCTGGAATACTTGGAAGATTAATTATTGGTAGACATGTACGTCAGAAGAACACTTGTTCATTATCGTATGACAGCAAGTTCCTATACAACGCATCGATAAAAACATTACAATACAAAGTTACAAGAAAAGAAACGATATTTGTAGTATAAATCCTTGGAGGATAAATATCCACTGTACTAAAAGGTATGAAATATTTCCTGAAAGATCATTTTGCTGATTCTACTTAACTTTATATAAAGGTAGAAAATTCTTTGCGAATATCTTACAAAAATGAAATATAAACAAGAGTAGAATATTCCTTAGAAATATTTTACAAAATGAAAAACAAGGGAATATTCTTCGTGAATATGTCGCAACTGATTTCGGCTTATATCTCAAACAATCATATGCCGAATTCCGAAAGAAATCAGTAAACGAGTTGTAGCTCGACGAAATTCCCGTGAACGCGATTTTCCACGGTTCGCGAGGTGAAATCTTGTTCACGACCGTTTCTCGCGATCCTACGCCGGAACGATCGACGAAAGCGTCGAACCGCGTCGTCTTAGCGGTGGAACGGCGCGTCTCGCAGGATTTTCGAGACGAGCTCGAAAGCAAAGGTAGCTCCTTACCAGGGAACAGAGAAATTCTTCGTTCATCCGTGCGGAAACCGCGCGTTCACGGAAATCCTATCGGTGTTTGCTCTTCCGTATCGTGGTTTCGGATACTGCCGTTGTTTCGACAATCATCTCGAACGCATGCGTATCTCCACGGAAAACGAGTCACACCTTTCTCATCGAACTCTGTCGAAACACTTTCATTTCGTCTGATTGGAGGAAAATTAAGAAGAAATTGATAAGTTATTTGAATTACTCGTGTTGATCAAGAGTGAGAGAGAGAAAGAGAGAGAGAGAGAGAGATTGATATTTTGGATGAACCGTTTTGGAACATCGTTTGAGAATTAGAAAATTCGCAGTAATATTAAAGTGATATGATTATATTGAAGATTCAGTGGTTATCAAGAATATTATTAAAGAGATTTCCTTTTTCAAACAACATTACGTTTCTACATTTCTTTTATTTGCGGGAAACCTACATCCTCTGTAGAAGGTCTACTAAAAAAAAAGTACGGGATTGCACTAATTTACAGTGTCTAAAAAAGTTTTAAAATCCACCTTCAAATTACTTAAAACCTGCAACATAATTCACCTTCGCCACTGGTAGACAGAAAAGAGCTCTCGTCGCTTTAAACGAGCAGCGACGACCAACCGCCAAAAACAAACCAATCGAAAGAAGACAGCGAAAGAAAGAGGGACAAAAAAAAGAAAGGAAGAAAAGAGAAGAATAAAGAGTAAAAGGAGAAGCGCCCAGTGTAATTTCAATTACCACGTTAAAGGGAGCCGCAGAGTTCCTCTCAAGTAGCTGACACGGACTGCATAAAAGAAAAGGCCGCCCCTAACGAGGCTTGGCCTGGACGATGAAAGCCGGTCAAAGGGTTGTTGGTACGGGGCCGACAGTTTTCCGCGGGTTTTCCACGAAAACTGGTTGCTTTGATCGGTGTATCCAATCAAAGGAGGGAGTCCTTTTTGGATTGGTCGCGATTTCCATCGCGAAAAGCGGAAGGAAAAGGATGTGGGCGGGATGATCGATCGGAAGCCGCGCCCGCGGCACTCCAACGACCACCAGGGTCGATCGAGAAAACGAGAAAGGGCTTTTCTCTTCGCCGAAGGCTCACGGAACTTTCCCGGGACAAACTTTTGCTAGATAGACCGAGAATAGAGGCGAAAAAGTGATTTGCGGACGAAAAAAGCGACGATCCTGTTTCACGTGGAACCCTCGAGGGTTAGTCGCGAGTTTTAGAACGCCTTCCAGGTAGATTCTTCGCGCACGCCTCTCGGTATGCTCTCGAAACGGCTTTATTACGCTTCGGAAATCGATAACTGCCGCGCTGCGTACCGAATGTACGATTCGAAATCGGCGACCTTTCGGACCTGTGCATCAGGGGTTCTTAGTTACGTTTGGAGGAATTTGCGAGAAAGGAAGCTCGATGGAATGATGATGAGTTAGACTATATTACGTGATAAGCAGCCCAGGATGTTTATGCAAATTTGTTGAATTAACGAAGAAATAAGGAAGAAAGCTGTAATTTTGATATTAAAGATAAGAAATATTTTACTATACTTTTAGGTAATTCTAGAATTTAGATATAAAAGTATTTACTATCGCTGCTATAAATCCTCGATTTATTCTCTAGAAAACAAATTTCTTCTTCACCACCCTCACCAGACAGGGTGTTACGAGTTATCGAAAAAATATAGGTTATCATTAAACGGAAACGAAAAGCTACGGAAAGAGCAGGGAGATTTGGATGTGGTGGATATCTCACCGATACCTAGATCCTGAGCTCGTAAATCGAGATTTGTGGCTAGCAGGACGCAATAACTCTGACACCAGGCTGCACTAACCCCGATTACTTTCGTAGAAATATTTCAGCCGAAAGTTCATTGACTGAGGCTCTAAAAAACCGTTCAGGTCAGAGGAAAGAAATAACGAGGACCTTAACCTGTCACGAAATCGAAATTATTTTAATTAAGGAAACTAAGAAAATTAATTCGATTCACAGTATGCTTTCGACACTTTTATTGTTACTTATAATAACCATAATTTCTGAATTCTACAATCTCACAGATATATAAGATATTCGATTTTCGTTTTAATTATTATATCCTTTGCCTATTTGCTGTATCCATAATATGAAATAATATTAAAGAATATGAGTAATCATGAACCAGTGATCGAAAGGTTATACACATTGACAGGTTGTTAGAAAAGTGAATTATCAAAAATGAATTATATATTTCCTAGAAATGTCAGTTTTGTATTGAAGAAATTTAACGCATTTAACGAGAAGAATGTTACAAACCAAAAGCTATTTTAACATCGCTCTCGAGGCTAAAAAATATATATAAACAATATTTTATTAAAGGTAGTCAGAGCCCAGAGGCTATTACCTAAAGCGTAAAAACAAGAAATCTGTCCATTACGAAAGTTCAAATGAATAATAACTACCTATTTTAAACTTTCTACTATATTTCAAGTCGATTTCCTAGAAAAGATCACCGTTTCTAACTGTGTCATTCTTCTAGAGTCTGATTTTGCCAATTTCTGTTCAAAAATTTATTCTTAACGTGGTAGAGAAGTAGTTAAAAAAATCGTTGCTAAATATTTCTGCTACTCTCGTTCGCTAAACCATAGGAAATGCGCGAGTCTCTCCGCGGCACGATACTCTAGAGAAATAAACCGTCGACTACGGAGTTTTAACTCTAGATAAAAATGGAATAAGAAACAAGTAATAGTTGGGGAATTAATCCTGGACTCTCCAGCCAACCAGCACAGGGAATGGCACACGAGTCGAACGCGAACGAGAACGGGAGCGAAAAATAAAACGTTTCCAAGACACGGACCGATCGATAGCTTCTTCCCGTGCAACGAACGCAGCCCTGCATCGACGATAGTCGAAGCGAACACCGTAGCCAGCTTTTGACCTGTTCCATGTTCCTTCGCGATATACCGACGTATTAAAATTTCCTATTGGCGAGGCGCGGCAGCGGTATCTTTCCTTAAAAGCTTCCGCCATCCATCGACGAGAGGATAGCTGACGGATGACACATACCGGCAGTTTCCTGTCATAAAAACTGTCTGATCGTACGACGAATTTTTGCAGGCTGCGTTGATGCGTTTCGAAGGGACTGCTTTCTGTTTAGGTTCACTAGTTGCTGCACCTTGCGACTGGATAATTTTTGACGGTTTGATTTCGAGAATTCTAATTTGCCTCGGATTTTAACTCTTGGTTGTAACTTCGAATTTTATTATATTATATAAATATTTCATAGGAAGTAATTTCGTAAGACGCGTGCTTCATTTATACAAACAGTGTAGCTTTAATAAAGATATCTGTTGTGAAGGTTGGTAAATTCGTTTGCATTCGGATTTTGGACTTTGGCTGTTCGACGTAGCTTTGAATCTTCCTATTGTAAGAAAATTCGCGCAGGGTAATTTCGTAACACGGGTGCTTGATTGATGATAAACGATGTAGTTTTAATAAAAATACCTGTTGTAAAAATTGTTTCTTTCAAGATGCATTTTTAAGATTGTTTTTGAATGCTACGGATCGACATGTACATATAAGTCGTATTATATGTATATGTCACTATAAACAAACATTTCATGAACGATCCGTCTATTAATAAGCGCCTTTGATACGATAATAGAAATGAAAGGTGACTCGTCAATCTTAATTCACCCCCTCACGAATTCCCTCTTCGAGGCATCTGCGACCAAATCGAACGTTCGATTCTAAGAAGGAACGGCTCGAGTCGCGCAACCTTTTCCTAGCGTAACCACACAAGAGACGAGGCTCACCTAAAACGCGACGCGCTCACAAGACCTGTTTACGTAAGTGTGAATAAGACGTGCCGCATTCTAACGGTGATCTATTTACGTCCCTTGCTCTTCGAGATCCCAGCGCCCGCGGCTCGAACAGACCTAATTTTATATTCGGAGCAAAAACTCCGGCACCATTGCCAAGTGGAGCTCTAACAATCGCCACCACCGCGTTGCTCGCGGCCTCTTCTAATTCTTGTGTGTTAACGCCGGCTCCTCTAACCCGGATACCCGTCACTATATCGCGAAAAATCGTACTAGGTTACGAGTAAAGCTTCTGTATCGCGTCGTTTAATGAAAATTTTTAGGATTACAGATGCAAACTTTTCTGACTTTTTGCAAGTGAAGTGTATCGTTAATGTGTTTGGTGGTAGAAGATATTCTTTGGATGTCTGAGCTGCTTCAGTTTGAATTAGAGTCGAAGTATTGGCAAAATTATATTTGGTCGGAGTGTTCTGTTCATTCTAGAAAATAAAATGTATTCATATTTTATTTTCTAGAACGTCATTTTTTAATTAGTAAGTTGTGTTTGTCCTTGCTCAACGCATTGCGATTGTGCTGATTATTTTCTTAATTTTAATTAAGAATATCTTTCTTTCTTTGTTCGTAAGCTTTTTGTTCCAGTCTTCTATTTTACATTAAAATTCACATTAAATTCATTAAGTTCATTTTACATCCAGTTACGTTCATTCAGGTAAAATTGTATCAAATAGTTGTCCGTAATTTTACTACCCGTATAAATGGAAAAATGAAATTCTCTTAAATGTCAGTATCATTTAAAATGCTTCGCAAGTATAATCCAAAAATAAGGTTAAAAATGTAATAGAGTAACGAGTAAGTGAACAAGATAAATAGGTATTTCAACTTTTCTATGTGTAATTTTCGAACGAAAGTTTACACGCATATTCAAGTGGGATACTCGAGGCGATCCCGGGCGAACAATTTTAAATCAGAACATACGGAACTTTCGTGGAAAATGTCAGGACGGAAGTCACGAAAATCGTGGGCCGACTGTGCGGAAACCGTGGAAATAACAGAATTGTCGTTTTTTCTATGGCTTCTGATCGCGCTTTCGGCCTTAAGCTTCCTTTCCCTTTTGTAACAGGATCGGTGAAACAAAAGAACGGGGGTAAAGTTTGGCGGTAGAGACAGGATTAATGCCCACCGCGAGGGAAGCTTTCGAAAGCTCCGGATCCGGCATGGAAACGGCGACAACGAGCTACCGGGGATTTACTCTGTGAAAGCAGAAGGAAATGGACGAACAACGAGCCCATCTGCTGATACAATTCCAATTGACCGTTGTTGTCTGCGTAAAAACATATTTGAAACATATAAATTTTCGCTCTTTAATATAATCTTCTAGTAAATTTATATTACAAAGTGTCTTTCGTGATCCAATGTTATTTCGATATCTGAAGAATTTAATTTAATCAGAAATATATCAGCGCAATTGAACATTTTTTGAAAAGGAAATTTATATTATAAATGTTCGTTCTTAAAACGAATTTATAACATAAATTGCTTTTTGCGATCCAACGGTATTTTGATATTGGAGAAATTAATTTAATAGAAATATATTGGAAGAATTTACGTCCTACATCCTTTTACCTCGAATTTAATATATCTATCGTTAAATGAACAAGAACTCAGGTGATTTATCGGCGTTCATCGATAACGTTATCGTCATCGATAGCTCCTGCCACGGCACTTGGCAAGACACAGCGGCTGTTACGCATCCAAATGCAATTATTTATCGGCCCGTGAAAATAGAATGCTCGCGGTCATGCTATATATAATAGGTGCACGTAGCTGACAAATACGAGCCAGTAACACGAATTCGATGTAGCAATTAATAATGACGAACGAGCGTGCCGACCTCTTAGTCATCGTTCGAGTACCAGCTAATACCAACCAAGGGTCACCGTGTCGAAGCGACATAGAACTGCAATAACCGAGTAATTAACACCCGAGGAGCCAGACATCGCATAAACATTAATCACTTCGACGTGGTATTTAAAATCTCATGCGCTAATAAACTAGAGTAGAATGTTGTAACTTCTGTAACAGGATAACTTAGCTTCTAAATAATGAAATCAAAGTCAGAAACAAAATATTCTGTCCAATGGAAAATTCGATTAAATTATGGGAGTAAATGTTTGATGCAATATTTCTTGGGAATCGATTAACCTCGAGGAAATGAATTTTCAAGACCTTTACGACCTTGCATCTTCGAAACGATTTATAACTTGACCGATAATGTAATTTTACTAAAATTCGTCTTAAAATTAGTAATAGTCGGATGGAGTTAAAAGATATTTACAAATTGATCATCTTTGAGAAAATAAAATTAATAAGAATATTTAAGATCTCCTATGTTTGGAATTATTTATAAATTGGTCTATCACGTAATTTTATCAAAAGATGTCTTAAAACCAATATAAATAATTTCCTATATTGTTACAGGCGATCTTATCGATCTATGTCATTTAGATTTAGCCAGTTGCAAGCTTAAAGAGATCTTTTCTCAATTTCTCAATGTTCCAAGAAATGTAACGATGCTAATAAGATAGAAGTTGTGCACGTAGAAGTTTAAGCAAGAAGTTTCTTGCATGTCGCATCCTCGTGTCGTCGGTCAACACGGAAGTGAACTGAACCCTTGGATGTGCAAACATTGAGAAAGAAAGAGAGAGAGAAAGAGAGAGACGTGATGTACGCCATAAAACACAGCGAATTCTTGCTGGAGACGAGGTACGTCGCGCATCTCTACGTATACGTCGATTAGCCACGGCAATAAAGCATTTTCATGACGCGACACGCTGTAAAATTTATCAGGCGGGATCTTAGTCGTAATTGTCGTTGGCACGCCAATTAACCGGTGCAATAAATTGCTTTTTCCCTGTTCCTGCTGGCGAATGCGCACTTTAAATTGCGAGGGAGCTTCGTGGATGACCTACATTTTTCGAATAAATTGGAAAATCCATGCTGCACCAAGAATTCAAACGTTTCATCCGACTTCTGATGGAATTTGAATTATTTAATTATGCTGCTTGTTAAACTGATAGTCGACTAGATATCGTTATTGGATTAATAAGAGAGAGGTTACGTTCGAAAAACATTTCTTCGAGCAGCTGGGAAGAACACGACACTATTCATTGAAGAATAAAAAATTTGTTTTAGAATTTATAAAAGTCATAAAAATATCTAGTTGGCTAAATATTCTGTATACGATGACTAATATACAATTTCTCGCTAGACATTCTATTTTATTTTCAAACCATCGCGTTGATAGTATAATCTGGAATAATAAACATTTGCTAAAAATACGTTTCGAGTTATTGCCCCGTTTCTTCGTTAATGTCTATTTTCAAATGAAATATTTTGGACATTTTTAATGAAGATCGAATACATTGGTATAATATTAGAAAAATGTCATTTTCAAATGGCGCGATTTATATCTCAAAAAATAATATCAACACTGCATGATGTCAGAGATCGAGATTTCTAACTTCTGAATAATTCAATGAAATTAGAGAAACGAGTTGAAAAAGAAAGAATGATCTCTTGCACTTGCATTCAGAATCGAATTTTCCATGACATGCATTCCGAGATATCAGAAACTCGTGATGTCACGACGAGAAAGATTTTATGCCGCGAGATTAATGTTAACAGACAGCAAGACCGAGATCTATTCCGGTCGAGGCCGACTATGTTTAGAGAATTCGAGAACGTTTACCTAATATAGAGCTAAGTAATCGTCGTGCTATCGATTGCACGAATTTTGGCCAGACTTTCTGTAAGCTCAGGTTCTTTATTCCCTCGTAATTGCGGCGCGATTTACTTGGCAATCGACTTGCTTGGCCACTGCTCAGGCTTTTAGGCGACCACAATCGATGCAACGCACCCCTCGAACGATCCCGCGAAAAACAAATCGATAACATCCTCTAATATCAATCATATTTAAAAAAAAACTGAATTGTAAAACGAGTGAAAACTATTATACCTCTCCTAAACTTTGTAACAAGCAAGACTATAAGAAATTCCAATTAGAAGTTTCCGATAGCACTCTCCCTCGCATCAGCCATATCTACACGTAAAAGAATTGCTGATTGATCTTTAAAAAGATTAAGAAGCTATTATAGCGTTATAATGTAAATATCGATCTCCATTTGTCAATATTATAAATAACTTCTAATATACAATTAAAATCGTTCTCAAGAATGCCCCGATTTCAAACATCCATTGCATCAGCACGTTTTTCCCAAAACCAAGAAATAAGGCAACATCGAACGTGAAAGAAATTGCGCGATAACGATCGTTTTCTCATAACGCAGCGTTCGAAAAGAAAAAAGAAAAAAAAGGAGGGCACTTATCGAGGTTGGATAATGTTTCCAAGTAACGCGGAATGTCACGTTGGAAAACGTCTTTCCTTGTTATCGCTGAGCGACGAATTTTTATCAAGCACGACGCGATAACGTGCAACACTTTGCCAACGAAACTCGCTCGACACTGCAGTCTCTTCTGTAAAAACCGATCGCAAAATCGCTGCTCGCTTCGTTAATTAACGATCGTCAGACGCTGCGTGGCCGCGGTTTCAAGAGACTCGAGCACGCTCGTAAGCCGACCTTTGTTACGTTCGCAAAAATCCTGGCAGAAATTACGCTCGACCATATATCAGCGTGTCCAACGTGGAAAATAATTACGTGGCATGCAGCCACGTTGAACCGCGGTTGCTTCGTTCGAGGGTTACGCTTCGTGTTCGACGTTGAATGATCGATACGATCGGTTATCGCGACGTTACACACACGATGCTTGGGAATTTCTGACGAGAGAGATGAGAAAAAGGATCATTTCACGAGCGATCCAGGATCTTCGACTCGTGGAAGAGTTCACTGACAGCCGATGGTTCATATTTAAGTTTTTTACTAAGCTACCTTAAAAAGAGACTAATAAAGAGTACAAGTATTTCCATTTCATAGGTAACGAATATTGTTAATAAAAGTTTATGACGAACGAGAGTAACCAAGAAAATGTTTCGTCATCGATAACTGTTATTGGTAATTAATGAAGTGTTTCTTCATAGATAACAGCTATCGGTAGTAACATAAGACAATTTTTATCACCGATATTCTATCACCAGTAACAAAAAAAAAAAAAAAATTTCAGCGTTTATAATGATTGTTCGCAAACAGGATTGTCGAAACTAAAATATGAATTCTTGTACTATAACAATGGGAAATTTGGATTACATGGTAATTTTCTATTACTTGGTAAGATAGTAGGAAAAAGTACAACTTGTTAGATTCAAAGATATAAATAGACGATAAATCTATAAAATTCCGTGAACAATCATAATATTACAACAATCGGTATTTTTGAAATAATCAATTCGATGCAAAAATTCGTATTTAATCCCACGATCAAACAAAAGAACATTTAACATGGAACTGATTATCGAATTTTTAAATTCATCAGCATTGTTATTATGTTCTCTCGTTCTATGATCTTCAATTCTAATTGTGTTTACTACCCTCATTATCTTAATAAGTATCAAATCGATACCTTTGCATATATCCACATACAGTTACATAGATTTTACATACACGTGGCTTTGGAATGTCTGAAGAGAAAAACAATAGGATTGTTTCATGAGAGATTCAAGACCTTCGATCAACGGAAGCGTGTTCGCTTATAGTCGAAGGTTCAACGATCGTCTATCGATCGAAGATCCTTGGCTTCGCGTGTTTGTTCTGCTTTGTTTGCCGGACGAGAACGCGGAATGCCTAAGACACGAGAGGTCTTTGCGTTGGCCCGTCGACGACATACGTTGGCTCGAGTTCGATAGAGTTCATCCAAGCTGGCGTTTTATGTGCTCGACGTTGATATCGAGTCCCATGATCTAGGTCAGCGGGTCGGGAATCGATAGATGGGACAGAGATGAGAACGAAGCCTAAATTAGAGCTCGAGGGAGTCGATAGGGTGGACTATCGTTCCTTTGGACTTTTACAACTCCTTGTGAATTGGAAGCTACCTGTGTCTCTATATTTTTAGAGCTTTGTTTCTGTAGGCTTATCATTGTGCCATTGTATCGTCTACAGGATGGTTCATTCGTGTTATAGTAATTATTGGTTCTTCTTTTGTTATATCGATAATGAGAATTTTTGTTTGTAATTTCTGCAATTTTTACCTTCCAATTTCGCTTTAGTTTCAAGAAGAATTTCAAGTAAGAACTTCTAATGGTTCAAAATATAATACCAGTGGGATATTGAAATGAGAAATTATGCCTATTGATAATTAATCTATCGTATTTTTGTCAAACTTGAACAATATATTAAGAATAGAAAAACAAGATTGCGCAGGAGTCGAGAAAGAAACGCATCAAAGTTAATCTGTAATTTTTACTCTGATTTGGTTTCTGGTATGGTACGTACTTTGTGCTACACAGAGTTAAGCGTAATTTGAGTTAAAGTATAATGAATTTTGACTTCAGACTTTTCATAAAATTGCTATTAAAACTGAACTTTATTCCACTAGGGACGGTAGTTCCAACATAATTGATGCACTTACATATGCCTTTTCGTATGCAAATTCACTGATGCAATACGCACGTCATTCACGTGTAATTATTCGCAATAAATTATCAATTGCACAACGCGTGTCTGCAGAAAACAATTTGGCACACGTATTTGTACTTTAGATGTTAGCGAAAAACAGTTGCTGCAGTTACTCAATGATCTCAGATGTTCTAAAGCGGAACTATCAGCGTGACCTAAGTGTAATAGTTTCGTGTAAGACAGACGGTCGGGAAAAATTGTTTACACGCGTATTTCGTGAATTTTAAAGAAGATAAGGCTCGCGAGTAAGATTCGAAATTTACTATATGTTGCGTAGCACCGTGTAGTGACAGGAGATTAGCTTGAAAAATTGCACAGTACTTACGAAACAACAGAAAGATTTGTAGTCACTAAGGTTTTGAAATACTTCTGTTATATCAAACTTTTGACGTAGTTTTAACGAAATTTTTGCGAAACAAAAAAGCTATTGAAATTTTATGAAGATAAAAATTATTCGAAAGAAAGAGATTAGAAAAGGAAATAAATATGAAGGATAGAATCTTTTTATCAAATGATTGGAGCTTCAGGAATCAATTTTTTGTTCATATTTTCACATTTAAAAATTATATTCTCTCCAAACAGCAATCTACAGAATATAAATAAAAATTCAGAGGTTCCATAGCGAAGTTCAAAGTTAATCTGTATGAAGCTCGATGGAAATCGTGCAGTTTTAAATATTACTGGCAGTCTGCGTGATAACGCCCAACGAGCAGAGAGGAGACAAGTTGCGACAGATGTCAATTTCCACGATGGCGTGAGTTTTGTCGATAACGACGCTAACAGGAACAACAATTATTCCGCTCCCTCGCTCCACATTTTTGTTCCCTTGTTTCAATTAATTCCTAGATGTGTATGAATTAAACACATCTGACAAACTTAATTCTCTTTAATAAAATATGAACGCGTCGCTTTTTAACAGAAACATATTAGACGTTACGTAACGTTGCTTCACTACGGTTTTAATAAAATTTTAACGTAGCCAATGTATATGTAAGTATCAATTAACAAAGTTAAACATAATATTCAATCGTCGTATAATAAAGTTAAATTTTATAAATTTCGTCAATCATTTTATGATGCATTATAAATCACTAACTATAATAATTCATACTAGAAAGCAGATGCTATCCTTATATGAGAATATCTTCGAAGTTACTTGTGGTAAAGTATACCTAACGAGCAAATTCAACGTCTCTCATCCAACATCAAATTTTACGACTTCGAGGTTTATACTATAGAAATTGCAGTATTCTCCAGGATACTAAAACTTTTTCTCACAGTGATTCGTGATTGCTTCTAAAATTTTAATCCGCCTCCGTGGTGTTGAACGCGTCGCGACGCCGTAAAAGGAGAGACAAGCTGCCCAAAAAAAAATTAATTATCTCGCTGTACAGTGCTTCGTTTGCACGCTGAAAATGGAGTAAATAAAATGTTACTCATAAACGAGTAACATTCTCCCTTCACTCACGGCACTAAGAGGAATGAAACAAAAGTTAATTTTTTAATTCCTCTGTATACATATAATCTATTCACGTTCGTAAATTCTGTTACGAACCATTACATAATTCCATAGTACATCGTCCTAATATCATCATAAATTACTCTACATATCACAACGAACCGCTATTCGAAACTCATCTCCAAAAAGAAAAGGGAGAGAGAAGAACGATAATAAAGAGAAAAAACAGGCAAAGAGTACTCAAGGAAGAAGGGAGTCGTCCGATCGTGGCAAATGAACTTTCGACGAAATCGCAAGAGGGAACACGGCATGCTCAACCGAGGAAGATAACCCCCGCGGGTTAAGGGTTGCGATTCACGATCGATGTTATCACGAAATTGGGATCGTGGGTGCGCGATACCGTCTCCATGATAACGTTTCGCCGCCCCTTTTTCTCATTATGATATCAGTATGAGTTCGTCCTTCTCCGACGTGGCGGATCTCGGGCTACGTAATATCGCGCGACCACGTTCATCGCGATGGAGCCGTTACATCGCGATAACCGATGCGTGCACGCGCGCAAAGTACTTCTGATAAGCGTACGCTCGACCGAATCGTTTCCACAAGCCCAACCAGATTGTGGATTACGTTCTCGCGTGGAAACACCACTGATATTTGATAATTGAGTACTTTTTCATTTTCGGCTGGATTTCGAAAGATTATTTGATACGGATCGTGCTCCATGAGCATCGAGACATTCTTGACTCGATTCTGTTTCGTGGCTGATACGAAGCATCTGTAATTTTGAAGGAGAACAAATTTTTGAAAATTTGTCTAACTTCGTAGAAGAGGGACAATTCTCGTAAATTTTCTTCATTTTCTAGGGAACAGAATCGTTTGCATTTTGTGGGAAGAAGAAGAGTCAAGAAAGCGAAGGTTCGCTTTCTTTCAAACATAAAAGTAATTTTTGTAATAAGAAAAATGTTCCGATGGGATTCGATTTACGATTAGCTTGTAAAAAATTTATAGATTTAGCAAAGTTGAATGATTTGAAGCTCGATGAAGGTTGTTTCATATTGAAAGCTTCTTAATTGAACGAAAAAGACTCAAATTTGAAGAACTTCAAAAAGATGTTCTTTGGTTAACCAATATTAAATTTTGGAAGAGTCACAGAAAGACTTTTGGTTATTCGATATATTGGGAATTTAAAAGTTTGAACATTACTCAGAATTTCCGCCTTTTCGTTGCTACATCGCGACTAATTAATGGTCTTTTAAGTGGATCACAAATATAGCACGTTGAATTTATATTCAATAAATATATCAAACTGAATATTTACAATTATTTAACCATAATGAGATTACACCGAATACGTTACGCGAACAGACAATGTAATTTGTCGGAGTAGACCTTAATTTTATTAATGTCAATCGTAACAAAAGCGTCAATTATGTAATAAACATCGAGTCGTTGTTAATTGTAGCATTGATTCGAATAAAGATAACAAGAAAATCGATACGTCAGTTATCGTACGAACGTAAACCAGAAAAGAAAGGAAAAATATTACGGACGTTATCAGCGCTAATAAATCGAGCAATTGTATTATATTTTCGTTTATCTACAAGCACGAGGTAGATGGAATAAAACATAGGTATTTTTATCCATCGTGTTCGGAAGAAAACAAAAGATTATCGCTAATACACGATGCATTCCAATAAAATTAATTGACGATATTTCGTCGAATAGTACAGATAAGCAGCATAGTAAGAACAGAAATCTAATTTTACACGGTTGGAAAATATTACCAATAAGATACATATACATATATATATTATACTTGAAGAAATTATCAAACTGTTGTTAATTATTATCACGTAAGATCGTCATAATCTTTTTGATAATTCTACGAGATTAATTTAACTTAAACGCAAAACTCGATAACGATGGGCAGCTACTGCTCGTCGAAATCTTCTCTACTAGAAAATAGGAATTTTTGTTTATCATCAAAGACTTTATTATAAAATATTCGAATAGCAGATTTAAGAAACCTTTTCGTATAGACTCGATTAAAACGCGAGTTTTGCATAACTTGAAGGTACGAAATTCAAAGCACTAAGAATACGTTGAAACGAGAAAAGCTTTAACTGATACGCATCAAATTCGTAAAACTCCAAAGTACTAGAGAAAACGACGTCAAAGACGCTAAGAAATCACTGATTCTCCAAGCCACGACTCTCAAAGTGCATCGCATACATTCCACTTATCCTAGGCGTAATCTCGGCACATTGTTCGCGTTTCATTACGGTTCCTTTACGACACTCGTTCCTTCGATCGCGACCATAAAACGACGCTTACGGAAAACAACGGATCTCGTCGCGTCGGTTTCCTGGAGTAGTGATACAGGTGCAAAAGTACGTTCCTTTTATGAAGTAGAAAATTAAATTGAAGCTGAAAGTGCGGAATTGAAAATTATAAACTATTCAACTATTTAATAAGAATAAATTTTGTCTGTTTTACAATTGAGCTAACAGCTTTTAGATTTTCAGACTTTCGCTCAGACTCGACAGAAAGTCAATAAAATATCGTTTATAGCAAACAGTTATTTTGAGGGATTTTAACAAATGCATTTTTGAAGCGGTACCTGAAAGTACCCTGAATCATTATTGAATGAATCATAGTAAAATTGTGAAAGACATATAGTCGGAAAAAGAAAAGGAATTCGAAAGCTATAGATTTCCATACTTTGGTTTCTTCATTAAATGACTCACATTTAGAATTCTTCTTTACAGACATATGTCAAAATTGCAAATTTTTCTTTCAGCAATAAAAAAGGTTGATATAACCTTGTACTCGTTGTATTGTATCATTAAATTATGACATGCTATCACACAAAATGACAATTTTAGAGGTAATTTTTGTGGACATGTCGGTAGTAACGATTTCTCAAACGTGTCACTATTCTAGCAAACCGATGAAACAGACCTATTAACTTTTACGTCGTTTAACTTTAATGTCGCCTCCTATTATCTACGAGCGAATCAGACGGACGGTTCGCGGAGGATTACGTAGCGCTGCAATGATAATGCGAATCCACGAAATTCCATCAATAAATTTACCAACTGCGCAATTCGCCGCGTTTCCCGAGACCCGGTGATAATGCTCTTCGCGTTTAATATCCATCCGCTTCCCTTTTTACGACCGTTTTAATTTCATCCTCGGCCGTAACTCGCTTCTGCTCCGCGAAACGAACGACGCCCATTCAGCTCGCAAGTTGCTATCGTGACGCGTGTCCTCAGTAAAAAGATACGAACGATAAGATTCGACTGTTGTTGATAAAGTTTTTTGGTAAACCGATTCGGGAAAAGGAAGGGAGGGGGAACTATGTATGACGAAAGCTGATCGAACTGACGAGATATTCGAGCGAATTGCGAAATTTTATGAAATTGCCGATGAAAATTCGATAAGATTGTATGTATTTTATTCTTACGAAATTTTTAATCTGGAGATATTTGTTCAAGGTAGATGAGCAATTTTTGGATGAGCAATTAATGGAATTTGTAGATAGAATATAGAGATATGTGTTACAGTGGATTTTTATATCACCAACTGCCAGATCTGACTAATATCTTGGCGAATTGACAAAACATTTTCCCAAAATGTCAACTGTGAGAGAGAGTACCTATACAATGTCTATATAAAAGACGACCTTTTTTCGTTGCTAAAAATACATTTGGCTAAAGAATGTTCCATATATTCTTCAACTTTATTTTACAATGTTATATTTCCTACTAATGTGTATTTTTAAAGATTTGCGCAATAATATATTATATATGTGTCCCATTCATCTGAAAACGCGCAAATATCTTGAGCATTATGAGCAATACGGAAAAATGTTCCAAACAAATGTTACGCGATATTTATTTTATATTGGAAAGCTCTATGGAGGCTATATTTTTAGATGAAAACTATATCTTTCATATAAACCACTATCGAGATATTAAATTTCAACTTTGATATGATCCGGCATTGGCGTCATCCAATGTACATTACGAGAAAGTTGCTTTGACAAACTTTGTGCATCATAGTGGTTCTAAAACGAGCCGATTCTGTGTATGCGCATTGTGTGTGTACTAAATACTATCCTTAAAACAGTTGGTCGCTTCTTTTCTACGTATTTACCATAAAATAATATGACTTTTTACCCTTCTTAAGAATTAATATTTCGATAATGGTTTATGCGAAAGGTACAAGTAAAGCGTTTTTAAAATGTTCCAGTGTCGACTGCAAGAATACAGGAAAAGAAGATATAGTCCCCATTCAAAAATATAAACGTGACATTTATAGTGCTTTCCAAAGTCATTGTTTGATAAATTAAATATTGGTACGATATGTCCCCCTGGACATCGTACAACAATTTGTTTCAAACATTTTTGATTCTGAAACCTAAAATCCCAATCCGAACAGTACTTGGACGAGTGTATGAAAAAGAATGACTTGTACATTTATTAACAAAAATCTAGATCCTTAATATCAAAAGAAATATCTACTCTAGAAATTATTATATAAAATTTTCAAATAATTTCCAACTAGTTCCAAAGGAAATTTTAACTTTCTAGACAGTTTTTTTTCGGCTTTCACTTTGTTAGATATATTCACAAAATATTATACCTCAAGGTAGCACACGAATTCCTAAAATAACACTCGTGCTCCGCAAAAATTCATGCCAACGAGAATCTTAACGCGTTTATGTGGAACGTAAATCCGTAATTATCGAAACTTTTCTAACGATCTTCTTTGTAAGTTGTCCAAGCCCGTGACGAGGCTGTCAGGGCAGCGAAAGGCTTCGTTTTAAACTCGACGCGAAGCACCTGGCTGGTTATAGTCGATAATGCTTATGCACGACTTGCTTCAACCACTTTGAACTTGGAGGGTCGTGTAAATCGCATGGAAAACGGGCTAGTAGGTCACCCTACTTTCGTCCGTTACATTCCACGATACACGTTCAACATACCGTAGAAATTTCCTTTGTTTATCCACTTTTACTTTTACGTTTATAGCTGGCAGTTCGATGGCGCCGCCATCGTTTCGTTCGCGTTTACACTCGATATCTGGCGACGTTGATGATTCAGGATTTAATGGTACTTGCATGACATGTGTATACGAAACTTTTATTTTTAAAACGAATACTGGGAACGAGATCTTTTTCTTTCGACATCCCTGTAAGCTTATTTTTCGGGTATCTTATCTTGTATTTGCGAGGATAAACTTCGTGAAACATAAAGTTAATATGTAAGCCGAGAGAGAGAGAGAGAGGGAGAGAGAGAGAGAGAGAGAGGATGTTACTTGATAACGTATTGTGTTGTAAATTCGAAGATCGATTACATCAGAAATTCTCACGTTCATTAAAAACTCATTTAAATTTCATCTAAAATTGTAATTCCTCACTCGGCCAGCAAAAGATAATTCAACTTTCCGCTATAGTTAACAATACGAGCGGAAACTATGTTAACATCTACTGACGAATTCAAATCGTTTCCAATAAAAAGCTTCTATTTTGTGTGAATATTACGTTTCATTGTTTGTATTCATAAAGCAGTTAGTTTATAAGAGTTGGTTTCGAACTTCAAGATGAGTGATTGTAGAGTTAAAAAATATACTTATGAGAACTTTGACATTTGGAAAAATCGAAGCTCATAAAAGTAGTACTGGAACCTTGAAAGATTAGAAACTATACTACAGATATATCATACTATACGACATGCACTATGTTCGCTACAATTCAATACCGTAAACAGAAATCTATCTTAAGCCTCTGATTAAAGTATTTAAAAAATTTATCTGACGAAGACTGTTTCAAAGTGTTTCAAATGTGTAATTTTCGAAGTACTTATAAACACCTAGTACTCTAAAACCTTATCTCGTCTAGCTCTGAGATTACATAATTAAATTTCGAATTATTTAGTAGTAATTTCGTACGAGTGAACAAATTTGAAACATGAAATATAGAACCTGATAAAATGAGGCTTCGTTGGAAAATAAGGGCATACGCAAATACTTTTTGTAGCCACTGTACTTGATCCCATTCTTAGTCAATAAACATTCGAACATGAACATTCTTACAATCTTATCGTTGTGGCATATGTTGAGACTTACCTGACCCACAAAGCTAAAAGCTCAGTACACCGATCAATCTCCATAAATGTTCCAATTCGAAATGCGACTAGCTTCCTAAATAGGTGGCTATAAACTTAATCGGACTGCATATTTACCAATATCGCTGGAAAGCGTTTCGTGTCGCATGAAAGCGAAAATAAAGACGCTCGTCACGTAACCACAACGAAAATGTTCCACTGTATGTATGTATACACGACGTACATATATATACGTAAGACTGTTTTAAGCACGAAACGTCGCGAAGTCTCATAATTTTGATCGCACGAGCCACGGCGATAAAACAGGGCGAAATTGCCAAAGCAAACACATACAGTCGGTCGACATACGCGCGTACCACCTAGCTGAGGGTTAAAATTACGCTCTGACTACAGGTCAGGCTCGAGATTCGTTTGGCAACCCTGTCATTTTCCTCGAGAGCCCTTAACGAGTCCCGGCCCTACCTTTCTCTTCATCCCTGTCACCCTCGAAAAAAGCAACCCCTCTTCTCGAGCCAAGGTGAAATAAAAGCTGTTACACTCGGTAACGAGCTTGGAACAAGCAATAACGTCGCATGGAAATTTATTACGGTAAACACGGACGCATCCCGAGGCCTCGTTGCTCATCGCGATCGCACAGTAAAACGCGTTCCAAATAATTGCCCTGCTTGCTCCTTCGTACTTCTCTGCTCCCGCTGGGAAAGACAAGAAGTAAATTTCTCTTGAAAACCTTTTCAAACTCTTTCCATACAGATTTCCTCTTCAGGATTCATTTTCGCCTTTCTTTAGGTCCCATTACGTACTCTTTTTATACTATTTGTACAATTGAGGGATTTATTAGATTTGGATTGAATGGAAAGCTTATGTGTTTTCGGAATATTAGATAGAGTTGTATGACCACAGAATTGATGTATTGTAATCAATAACGTATAACCCCTGTTACTATCTGCCAATATTCTAGATTGCATAGAAAGAGTAATAATAATAGCAATATAATCCTTTTCCCATTTCCAATATTCTAAATAATAAATCAACTAACGATTGCAATATATTCTATATTAATCGACATTGTGTTCCTTAAAATTGTACTTTTCCCAACTCAATACCGAAATGCCAATCAACCATTATCAATTTTTTAAACAATATATAATACAATTTATCCTTGTTACAATTCTACGCATAGTAAAATCAACACGACAGCCAACGATAAATCAATAAATCCAACTAACAGTCCCCCATAGCTCGACTTATTCACTGATTATCAACTGTTCCAAGTTTCAAGTAGAAAACTACCGCCACTGATCAGACCGAGCGTTACGCGGTACCGTGGTACTTCTGGTTCTATCGAAGCACTTCATAACGCATTAAGAGGCAGTTTTCTTCGTTTCATAATCGATTACGTAAAGCAACGACGAACAGTTATGGTTCCGTTTTTGCAGGGAATATTTCGTGTTCGTGGGAGACTCGAGAAGAAATGGGTCGACGAAGTCCGTGGAAGCTGTCGAATCTCAGGTACGCTCGAAATCGATCGTTAAAAGCGAGCTCAGACGATTTTTGCCAACAATACGAGCGGCCTATAAAACCACAGTAGATACCTCTCTCCCCCGCGTTTGGCTTCGTTATATTGGATTCTGCGAATCAATAAACCTCGCTTGCGTCACGACCATGCTGATCCTAATGCAACGAGCTTGCAACGCGTATTTCAACGCTTCTGCACAGAACAGAGGAATCTTCGATTCGTTTGTTGATTGCACACGCTGTAGAGAATGCGTTGCCTTTATTCGTTTTTCACGTAGAATACTCGTGGTTTATTATTTCAGGTATTAATAATGGAAATTGTAAATCTTCCATCATCGTGCTTCTTTCTATCAAGTTTGAGCATTGCATTGAACAAAATATTTTTAAGTACATTCTGAAATGTTTCTAAGAGAATAGCGCTCGTTTTGTATAAGTTTTTAATGACAGTAGAAAAAAACCGTTAAAACGAATAATGATGCACGTGCAAATGAAGATAATACATATCGTATTTGTTACTAAGCAGGGAACAAAACGTTTACTCAGGGAACAAAGCAACTTTTATTGTATTCTATCTATATCTAAAATGCATTAGTGTAGTAATTAGTGTAACTAAGAGAGGGCAATGACGTATTAGATAAAAATTTGCAATTTTCGACTGTTTTATGTTTTAAACTTTGAGGAATTTCTTAGGAAATGTCTTTTTTTTAAATTATTTATAATTATCCGGACATTTTCTTATTTTCCTTAACGATGAAGTTTTCTTATTAGAAGAATCGATGAGAAAGCAACGCGTAAACATAACTTTCTATTTTTAAATCACGTGTTGTTTCAGACGTTTGGTTGAATTTGTTCAGTCATTCTCGTCATAGGAATAATATTTATCGATTTCGTGCGAAAACGTTGAAGTTTCCATGAAATAAACAGGCGTTTGTAAAAAAATTTGAACTCTTATCCCATCGATGAAGAGTTAAACGGTGATTACCGTGGCAAAAATTAAATCTCTGCTTCTGTATGACATCAGGAAATTTCAACTGTGAACAAAGTTCACAACGAGCCACTGGCAATATTTAAGGATTGCAACCTTTCGCCGTGAGGAAGCAAAGCTGAGAAAAACGATATGTCAAACAGAGTTCACGGATGATCACTAAAAAGAGAACACTTGTTAAATGTCACTGCTTTCACCGTTAGCTTTATAATCATACTTGATGATCCGATGAATAATGACTTTCCCTCTTACCATTTTCCCTACATTACCTATAAAAAGATCATTATTCTTATTATATCATCTTAAGAATTAAAATTCTACAACTACATACAATCTCTATCATCGTGTACCTTGGAAATTACGTACACGTGTATCTATACTTTTTTTCATCTATATTTTTACATTCTAATCTATATCTTATTCGTGTATTTTAATAATTTAGTGGTATATAAACGAATGAAAGACGAAATTTAAACGGTGAAAAAGATTTTTCAGCTCTGCTATCGAATAATCTCGGTGTTTCGCTATCCATCTCAATCGAAATAAAGAGTAACACAGTATACTATGAATATTTTCCCGGGGTTAAAGATCTAAAGTTTCTAAATCTTTACGTGTATTTACTTCCTTGATTTCCATTCTTTCTAAAGTTCTCAGAAACTACTAACAATCACAGAATCTTTCAAAGAAACTCAAGAGATGTTTACGTAAGTACTTGCAATTTGTCATTCGTAATCCTTTCGTGCAGCTAGTTTTGCCTAAAAGGAAGATCAAATTTACCCAAAACTGGTAGAATCTTCGAAATATATTTCCAGAGAAGTTTACCTACGTCTAATTTCCTATTCAGAGTCCATTCACGTTTCGGTTTTTTTCATAAAAACGGAAACCAACGAGGCCTTCATGGACCAACCGAAAAGCGATTTATTAGCAGAACGGCGTTACGCGTTCGGAATGGAACAACGACCAACAATGGCGCGTCTCGCATTGGGCTTTCAGCGCTATTCTTGGTCAACCTGGGAGGCGATCCTGAAGTTGATGGATCGGTTGGTGACGCGCGAAAAGCGATCGTGCTTCCGCGAACTTCGTTCTCCTTCGACGTTCAAAGCAAGACGTATCGCGGCTGGAAGGGAGTGATTGCCGGAACTCTTCGTGAATTAACAAATCCACGCTTGTAGATCAGATTAACGGCTCGAAAAGCTCGAGGCTTCTCTTTTTTCTTGCTGGAACGTTGTGGAAAATCGTTTACTACTTCTTGTTTGATTTTATTAAACAGAGAACCGTAAGTTTCCAATTTTAACGCGCCGAAGAAAAGTATACCGACGAATCGGATAAATTGTAGAGAAATCTCTTTTTCTTTCTTTATTTTCATCTTGGAATTTGAGATTATTTCAGTCGTTTTGCTTGAAAATTATTACGACGACATATAAATGATTATAAATTATTCGTTTTATTCTAGTTACTATTCTAGTCACGATGTATTGCATACATAAATCATTTTAATTACAAACCATTAATTTTTTGCCCTCTGAAATTTTCCTTCTGAGATTTCCCTTCCGAGTTCCCCTTCGGCCTATGACGGATAAAAGAAATACATTTACATTGTATAACGTCCTTTTTCATATGTAAGAAATGGCATCGAAAAAAAACAAAATAGGCAAGATATAATATACAATAAGTAGGTGCCTACATTATATTATAAATGCCTATGAACATTTTATGTTACCATCTATTACATGTATCATGTCGTATCACTTGTTTGAATTTAGCAAAGCAAAATTAAAAAGAACTATTTGAAGCAGCCCCTAATTTCTACATTATTCGCAAAATACAAATAATCTATTACATTCTATTATATCTATATACACCTAACTAACTTTACAGAAAAACACATTACAACAGAAAATAACTTTACTCGTTTCTTCTATCCATCACATTATTTTCTTTAAGACTTTTTCACTCCGTTCGTCGAAACAAAAAAAAGGAAGAACGCAGGAATAATTATCAGACTTTCGCTTGTGGATTCAACATAGAAAATCAGTTTCCTCCTTACAGGGATCCAGGCTTTTTACATGGAGCAAAAAACGTGAGAAATTGCACCGGAGCGTGCAAATAGTAGTCGATTCTCAGCTTGGACTAAAAGCAGACGCTGATTTACAAGGCCAATAGCGTTTATCGCGTCTAGCAAAGTCTGTAAAACAAAGCGGAGGTCCGAGACCCTTTTAAGGGACGATAGACACGCTGTTTCTCACCCTACTTCGTTCAGAAGGGAATGCGAAAGAACTGGAAGCGATGAAAATTCGACTTTTCTCTCACTCTCTAGTAAAACGTGTCTACACGCGTTGCTTGATGGCCTAGTAAAGGCCGAATGTGTCAGGAAAATTTATTTCGATCACGAGGGTGGATGAATTGTAGCGTCAGCGAGAACTCGTCTCGTTTTTCTCCCTTCTCTGCCTGTAAAATTTGTGTTCCACGTTTCCAGCTTTCTCCGCGTTCGTTTTTCCGCGAATTTCCCGATGAATATACATATATATACGCGTGGCCTCTATAGTGCAAAAAGAGCTCGTCGAGATTGAATTCGCATTATAGTGGAGATCGGTCGAAAGCGTAAAATGCAATTTCCCTGAAAGTGCTTCATAAATGTTGCAATTTATTTCTGTTAATTGGTACGGGAATGAGAACGCGTGAATCAATGGAATAAAAGAGACTAAGGTTGAAATACTGAATCTCTAAATCTGAAACTTAACATTCCACAATTCAAGTCCTAATTCATCGCTTCTATACTTTCTCAGAATCCTATCATATTCAAATCTCAAAATATTATAAATAATTATACATGCATACAATAATATATTTTATATACCTATATAAACTTTTACTTCGAACACCTAATCCATCAGTAATGAAGAGACGACGATCGTCACGTAATAATTGGCAGAGGACACTAATTCCAAGGACAAGCACGATTGATTTTATACTCAACTAAACTCATCTACGCTCCGTGTGCACACCTGACCAATCTCCTTTTCTCATCATGGCGACGTTTAATCTCATCTTTTCCCGTCGTAGAGAAACGTAGCTGCCGGAATTTATTGCCAGTACAAATTCTCAGCCTTCAATATCGGCATATTAATGTTCGGCTGGCGCACGAGAGACGTTCGATCGCTTCGTTAATTATTAGCCGATTTTTCACCGTCTCGAGGCTAAGACCTGCAGAAATTCATGCCGACATAACGATGTGAAGTACAGTAAGAGTTTTAGAAATATTGTGATGATCCACGCAAAATTCTCATTAGATAAATGGTTTACGCTAATTACACGTACTTAAGAATAATACGTCAAACGATCGATATTTCGTTTGACCTCGTTATAGTCCTAGAACTTGTATGTTCCAATCTCGCTCTTCTCGCAATATATAGAAACACTTAACTTTTTAAAGAAGAACTTTATCGTAAAATTTAAAAGAGGGGACCGCGCGCGTTAACAACGATGCTTTCAACAACGATAAGATTGAAAGTGAAAAATTCAAGTACCACGCAGTCATTGATTATTTCAGAAACGAACTGCTTTTAACTTACGAGAAAAATTATCTCTTTTACGAATTACTAATAAAGGCATAATGTACTAAAATTTCAAACCAGTTTTATCAAAGATCGATAGGTGTATTTACCGTTTAGTTGATCAATAATGTATTAGAGTACAACGTTGCGTATATACAGTCAACAAGAAATAAACTTGACGTTTAACCTTTAACGAAAAGTTTTTCTCGAAAGGGTGACAACAATATTCGAACGAGCTTTTGTTTTTTCGCGGATACAAACGAGAGAGAGGGAAGAGAGATAGAGACAGGGATGAGATGAGAGTTCCGGTGACCAGGTCTGACTAACATGTTTTTGCGAGGACCTCGAAAGCTTTATTTGCCGAGCGAGATTTTCCAATTAAACCGTGATTAATCCGCGCGACGAATGCTTAGGGCCGAATGTTTACGGCTCAGGGGAAATAAGTTGCTGGTATACAGAGCGTGGAAAATCGATACACACAGTGAGGGCAGGGTGTAGTGGGTAGGGTTTGGGTGCAGAGGAATCGACGATAATCCGATTTCGATGGACGGCACGAGTTGGATAATTCGTTTGCCTCGTGCCACTCCAAATAGAGAAAGAGAGATAGAGGGGTAGAGAAAGAGAGATAGAGAGATAGAGGAATAGAGAAAGAGAGGTAGAGAAATAGAAAGAGAGGAGAAAGATGAGTGTGTTCTATCTTCGTCTCGATCCCGCTTTTCTGTATTTCTATCTCTGTTATCGATGGAACTATTGAATTCCGTTTTCCTCGACTCGCGTGACTCGAATCGCGAAAAAATTCGAACTGTGTAGAGAGGAAAAGCGCTTCTCGATCGTTCGAAATGACTTTACATTCCACGAAATAGTTGGAGGATAAAATTCTTCGATCGAATGGTTTCGTCGTTGCGATTTTTATTAGTTACTTTTTATTGGGTCTTTCGATTATTTTGACTTGGGGATTTACTTAATCGCGATAGCGGGGAAAATAGAGAAATTGTATTTGAGGGGAAGCTGACATACGATCATAGGTACTGTATAAAAACATGAGTCTAAAGGAGGAATATCTAATGAATGATGTTAAGCGATGGATATAGTACTAGAATTACATTACATATATATCAAAATGTAACATGTAAGACAGCGTTGTTAAGTTAAAAACAGTCATTTGTATGTGCTATATAACATCCTCAAACTGGTTGCCTCATTTGCATAATGTATAAAACATTTCGCAGCGTATTTTACGAGCGAATAAAGATGTTTAAATTGGTGATTCTTTAATTATTAAACAGTGTCTCCAAGAACTAGAAATTATTTTGCAATATTTCCCTTGCGTAAAGAAAGAAGCGAAAGATCACCTATACCCAAACGATGTTGTCACTCTCACGAACTTGATATACTCAATGCTTCATTCATGGATCATTCAAAGTAATAATTTCATTATATGAGAATAATACTACTACTAATAATAATAATGAGAATTATATATATTCCAATTTACAAATTATATTCAATGATTTAGTCATTTTGAGTATCAACCTTACAAATACTATGAGTAGTAAACATTTAAGAAACGATTATAATGTACTTATAAATAACTGGATTATTACTTTAATTACACCTTCCATAATAATAAATAACTAAAGAAGAATCTAATAGAAACCATCGCTTAAACGAAGTCAAAAGCTTTCTGGTTTTACGTTTTATTATAATCCAACAGGCAATTTCAATCAATTAATTCGTCAAACGCGAGTCGCTGACGCGATACGCCATCTCGTATACTCAGCGGCGACCTTGCTATTATTGTCACACTATTTTCATAAGCAGCTCTGGCAAATCTGACGTAAACAAATGCGTAAATACCCCTATATCGCGTTTTGACCCATTAATTAATTAACGCACCTAATCTGCTAATTCGTTTGACACACACACACACACGCATGATTCCTAAGCGCGAATGGAAATCGCCATTTCCGCAGTAGGAAAAGCACGTTCCAGACAGCGTTACGACTTCAACGTAATTTGTCGTAATAGGCATGTTTGTTTGATGTAATACCAAGAGACTGAGTCACTGCGATCGTTCCAGATCGCGAGCGACCTTGAAGAAAAGCGAAACGCCTCGCATCGACTGACAACGAATACAATTTCTAGATCGATCCGTCGAACCAATGTTATTATTTACCTTTTAAACGAAGCTGCATTGCAACGGACGATTCGGATTGTCGTCACGATATTCTCACACCATAACTCTACTTTCAGCGTAGAAGCTTTTTAAAACGATTTTACAGTCAGTTATAGAAGTCTAGATACGTATACTTAATGAATTCTTTGTACATGTATTATTTACATGTTTTATTTTAAAATTTACAAGCAGTGCCTTGTTAAAGTATTTGGACACTTACAGAAATCATTTACTAGTACATATTATGCGTCTTATATGAAACATTTTAAAATTTCAAATGAATGGAACAAGTTTATTACATTGATAAAATTTGAAACAAATGGAAAATGTACGTACGTATACATAGAAGAATATAATCATAGTATTTGAACGGTCAGTTATTTATTATACTAGTAAACTAAAAAATATTTACTGAGATCGCTCTTAGCACTAATCATATACTGAAGACTGTTGTTATGCATGTTGCACAGTACGTTTTTAACTAAATATATATTTACAGCAAATATTTTGCAACTTTTATATACACTTCTAGATTCGTTTTAAATAGAATCATGATAGTAATGTCTCATTATAGTGTTAATGAAACTTTAGAAAGTTTCGTATGACGCATGTAATATATTCATCAAAATTTTCTATGTTAATATTTTTTGTGTTTCGAATATTTTCATGTGTCACTGTACGTATAGCCTATATGAGCTCCTTAAAAGTCAAACTGATCAATTCTTTCTTACTTCTTTAATTTCATTACATAAATACACGATTAATATACAATTCTTGAGAAATAAATGACTAATTTTCATAAGTTGAGATAAATTTAAAAAGTAATGTTTGTAAGGTCATCAATACGTCTTCTGAACGGCTCGTGTAACATATAACAAAGTCTCTATGCCCGATTAATATAAAATATGGTACAAAAAGTTTTTTAGAACTAACCTCCTAATTTTAATTTTTGCTTTCACTCCTTTAGGAGCGTAGGCAGGCTTTTCTCTAAACACTACACATCACTGTCACCAATTTTATTAATTTAAGAAATAAAGACTGAGACGTAGATCGTAAAATCGAAACGAAACATATATATGTATTAGTGTCATCTTAAAATGATTACGGTGATTGGTCAAAGTAGTTAGTTCGATATATCGAACGTCGTGGTGGTTGCGATAATCGAAGGATCAAAGGCGCGATTACTGCGCCACAGACGCGGCAGAAATGCTCTTGAACCGTTACGAAGTGGAATCGTGCTCCGATCGCGTGACACATTACGGAATTCGCACCGTGACGGGTTCCGCGCATAAATTATCTGACCGTGTGACGCGTGTGTACACAGAGAGTGGAAAAAAGAAAAAAGAAGCAGAGTGGCGAGCTCACGCGAGCTACGGTTCCGTTTCGCGATCATGATCAAGAAACGTCTAGAGTTGTCTCGAATGAAGAAGAGTTCGATACTCACGTGTCTTTGTCGGGTCAGCGAACACTATTCTCGTCCCTCGAATGAAGCACGAAAGTACGAAATGACGTCAGTGGAAGATCACTAGTTCCGTAATACCCTCGGAATATCCTCCTCGTTGCGTATCCACAGTCCTCTTCTCGCCGTGCTCCTGCGTTCTCCTACAAGGTACGATCACGAAATATTCCTTGCTGTCACACTGCTTTACAGATCGTGTAGCTCCAAAAGATAGAACAAGCTGTCACTCGCGCAATCGATTCTCACTTTTGGTGAAACGATGTTACGCTGGGAAATAAGGTTATGGTACACGACCGTTTCGTATCGCTACACGGGTTACGTATAAAAGTAAAAAAAAGAAAGACGCGGAGATTATGGGAAGAAAGGAGAACGATCGGAGCAGTGACGATGTTACCGTACTGCTTCCCCTTTCTTCACTATCTTTTCTATCGATATTCGGTCGTGTTACTCGCTGCAACGACGTTCGCGGTGTGTGTCGTGTCAGTTCTCGAACGCAGCACTGAGGAAAGAACTCGTCCTTTGCGCGCGCACGTTACTGTACACGCGTATATCTATATACATATATGTATATAGAGACAGATATAGATATTATAGACAACACGCGTGCCCCTGTAATGTCCTTCGTTCCGTTTTTCTTTTCCTTCTTTTCTTCGATCAGAGCAGTTATCGTTCCGCGAATCCACACGAACAGTCACTCGCGAGTGCCGCTGCGAGACTGGAACGCGGGGAAACATGTGCGGCCTCTTACATACCGCTGTGGACGAAGGGGGAGTCGGGGAGGGGAGTAGGGGGAGCCACCAACGAACGAGACGAGCGGTGGGAGAAGATCCCACTCCTCGAACAACGAGTGGGGTAACTGGCAAGGACGCGAGACCTCGACATGTCGCGGTCGCTCAACGTACTACTTTTTTCCTAACACTCGTGCTTGCTTTCCTCCCGATCACATTGATAAGGGAAGTTATCAGGTGCCGCTCTCTTCTCTGGAGACCTGAAATTGGGTGACCGAAAAAAAGAAGGAAGGTTATCCCACTTGGGCCGCGTTTCTGATCTGTGCAAACGTATACGAAAATCATTGCAAACACTAAAGATAGTAAAAGAAGTAAGGTGAGAGCTTGTTCCCTTTGGAGCTGGTTAACTATATTTAGAGCCTCATTCTCTACCCGTTGTTGAAATTTATCGAGCAAAATAGAGTAATATCTGTATATAATGTCTACTATCAGATGAAAATGGCTTTTTTGTTATCTACTCGTAAATATAAATTATTAGTAATTTTTAATTATCGCTACTGCCTTTCGTACTTAAACCTTTCTGTAATCTCCTCGTTATCCATGGATTTATTACACGAGCTCTAAACGAGCCTAGTTTATTTATCTGTCATTAACGATGCACGGGATCACGAAAGATCTAAAAGGTTAATGTCATTTAACCAATTTATTTTTACTAAACTCTTCGTGAAGATAAGGCACCCAAATCTTCCAAATTTCCTCATGTATATGAGATATTAAATATATCGCTCGACCAAAGAGAGATGTTCACGAAGGAACACCTCGATCTCGGAGTATCATTTAATCGTGTCTAGATAGGAAGACCTTGATTCACTTACGCGTAAGCACGAACCGGCAAACCGAACGTGCAGGAAGCCCGCTATCTAAAGACAATCGCGACAAATCGCAAGGTAGATTTGTATCGCAACTTCCGCGATGAGGTAAGACCGGCGAGACGTAATCGCGATTATAAAGTCATGTCGGCCGTCGGCCATGGCTCGGGGAGGAATCCATTTTTCTCTCCGCGTAACGCAGAAGAGAAGTTTCGCCGGATGATTGCGATGCAAGTTACTGTAAATCGCTCATGAGGATTGGAGAATCGCTTCTCAATTCGACACGCTCGCTTGCATGGTCATTGTTGCGAATGTTTCAACTTTTATTCGTTTTAGTTTTACGCTTTATTACAATTATCTGATGGAATGTCCGATAGCAAGTAAATAGTATCTTGAATTAATTGTCTCAAATCAGTATCCGTTGTTTGCGACAACTGCGTCGTCTTTTACGTATAGATGTTATTGAATTGATTAACGGTTCAAGTAGATTTAAGACAAGTGGAGTCTAGATTATTTAGTTACAATACTCTGAAGATTACAATCGGTCGATCGTAAAGGTATTAAGGCGATAGACATTCGATATGTGGGTCAGAGAACAATATTTGAAATCAAAGCAACAGGTTACATAATGAAAAAAGTGGTAGAATAGGTTACATAAGTTTGCAATAAAAATATCAACGTTGCGTGTTAAGGTAACGAAAAAGAAAAGTAGTTTTGTGAGTTTCCAGAAACATTAATAAAACCGGTAGTTGGTAATATGTAACAGTAAAAGTAGCCAATCTCCTTCAGAAACAGGATACACAATTTGGTAACTCCATTGAATGAATCACACTTGACTCACAAAAATGGTGACTCCCCTACAACTGAGGATATTTGACTCATTCCTCAGAATCTTCTAGAAACTCTATTTAAACTCTCCATTTAAATACTATATCGCATCACTTATACCTCAAAATGTTTCACACTTCAAATTGTGACAAATTATTGCAACAAAACGATACACAAAGATTCAACAGTGAAGTTCTACGTAATCCCGAAATCTGATAATTCATTTTCGCCAGCGCCAAATTTGAACATTCTGAACGACAAGAGGATGTTTGCTACTCGCAGCGTGTATTTATATCAAAAGCGCAGCGTAACGTTTTTAAAGAATGCCCCCTTTGTATTTGCCATTCGTGGTATAGAACAAAATGTGTTACGCATACACGAACAGGGATGATAGAAGAAGCACGCACGAGCGCACCCTTCGTACAAGGCTCGAGCACGTGGAAAGTTCAACAGGAAGGAAACATCAGAAACGCACACCACACACACACCCTTCATCTCTCCATTTCACTTTTCCTTTCACGCGTGCCTTTTAAAGGTCCCATGGAAAGCAGCACGCGCTCAGTAAATAAAGGCCAGGGCACATTGCACTGTTCGTCGACTCGTTTCTGCAGCGTTTAAGGACTCTCCACGGCTATCTGCGGCGTTATCTGCGGTTTCTACTGCCTTCTCGCCCGCCCATCAGCTAGCCACCCCTTACGTCTTCCTCTTTCTTCTACCAGGTTACCCCTCAACCACCCTTTCCCAGTTCCGTGCTCCATTGAATTCGATTTAGTTTCTTCTCCGGCACTATCGATCGGTGCCGCATGTTTGTTCTTTTTTCTTATCGTTTGCCCCGTTTCTCTTATCAATATTTCTCTAGAAACCCCTTCTCCCACCCGGCGTACCGCTGACTGCGAAAAGCACCCCCGCTCGATCCAGTTACACCCTCGTTTGCACATCCGTACGGTCCTAGCCCCTGTTGACTTTCCTTTTAGCCGTATTTACGGATCCCTTACTTGTTTCTCCCGCTGCTCGATATAATTTTATTTGCAACCACTCTCACCGTGTTTGCGATCCCTGTCTTGCCAAGTATCTAGTGCGAATCACCGGTACCCTCCAAATCACTCTCCTTCCACGTTTCTTCCTTCGCTACAAGATTCGTTTTATTTACTAGCGTTTGAAAGATCGAAAAGGTGAGAACCGTATTGGAGATAATGCTTTTTCAGTTTCAATGTCAGAGCCAGTGTAGTAAAACACGGTTTATAATTTTGGGAATGGAGAATTCCATTTGTAGCTTTTCCGACAAATAATTCGTATATAGAGAGTAAGATACTATATATGTTACATATGTAGTATTGTTAGTTATTGGGATAAGTTATACGGACGCACTTCTCAATCAAAAGCATCGCCAAAATAATAATATTATTGTGGACGCGTCATTGGTAGAGCTTGGCGGTGGCTTCTCAAAAGCTGTGCTCGTATAATCCATTAATTTTAGTTTAGAAAGAAAATAGTAGGGGGAAGATTTATACAAACGATTAAAGTATCCAATTGTTAACATATTAGACGTGAATTTTAGTCTATCATCATTTTCCACTTGAAACAGTGATTTCAGAACGATTGAATTTTTCAGATATACTTGAAAAAATATTTCCTCTTCATACATTTGTCCCTAATTACTTACTTTAACCTTTGATCGAATGAATCCCTTAAACATTAACTACAAAGATCCATTGTACAGAAATGGCCAAAAAAAAAGAGAGAAGAACAGAATTAGAAAAGATATTAATTAGATATTCTGCCTTGTACCAGTTGCATATTTACTCACAGAAACTTGAATATCTCTGCCCTTTAATCACTAACTCCTGTATTAGGACATAGTTCTCACCGATTTTCTCTTATGAGGTAAACCAGTGGTTCAACCACCATCAAAATTGATCTAGCATTCCCCAAGCGGACGTAGTTAAATATACGACAGCCAGGCTGTCTTTTATAGCTTCATATTTTAACCTTTCCCCGGGCATACTGCCCCTTCCCTGTGTGCCTTCCTTCCGGTTTCTACGGCAGTTCCACGCTCGGGACGCTCTCGCTCGGTTTTCCTTTCCTTTGTTGCATCAGTAAACAGGTTAGCCAATTTTTCTGACGCAGGAAGCAGGAACGTGAGAGAAGCACTGGTATAAGAATGTATAACAGGAGGAGGGAAGGCGAGCAGTTGCTTTAGATGTGCAACATTTTACGTACTACACGCTCTAGCGTGCACCGGCGTACAATACACATGTACGTGTCGCGCATATTGTTCGAGCAGGTTTTTCGACCGAGATTAAGAGCGAGCATGTAGCTCGCGACTCTGGCCGGTCTAAGTATGCCAAGGATTACCGGTATGAACTTTTACGTTACAGCCCGCGAACGCAATAATCCGATAATACATGCCGCGAGCAGGAAACCAACCGTACCGTCTTACGCTGATACTACCCGTGGTGACAGATTAACAGGGAGCAGTCCGAAAGTCACCTCAGGACTTGGCTTCCTGGTAACGAGAAATGTATAGTGTCTCAAGAATTAGAGGCTCGTTTTTTCTCAACGAATTCGACTTTGGAATAATTTTTGGGATTATCGGGTATTTTGTCAAATTTTTGACCAGCCTACTGGTATTGTGGACGTAATGAAAGATTTGGGAGGATTATTTGAAATAATTTGGTATTATTCGTTAGTGTACTGCGGATAATTTAAGCAAATATGAAAAAGATTCGTATATTTACTTTCTTATTATAAACTGCAACAATAGAAGCATTTTCAACAAGGAGATATTCATACAATTTTATAAATATTCGTACGAATTTTAATTTACATCGATGTAGAATATGCATATTTAGCAGGATGTTTGGAGGAAAATAACTTTAACAGTTTTGAATAAAATCCCTTCGGTTTGCCAATCAGTTGTAGTAAAATGATTGAATAACCAGATTAGTTGACTACGATTGTAAATGAATTAATTGCAAATAACATATATAATTACATTAACATTTCCTATAGATGTAACTGCGGACCACCGGTTTGAGTAACGTATAGTATCGCGATACGATCTGAGCAAACATTAGTTGGTTGCGAGACGAGCAACGGAAAAGTTCGTTTCCTTGATGCAACCGCGTTGTGCGTGAAAGAAACGGAAATAATTCGTTCTCCGATTGCCACGATTATTTTCACCTTGAACACGTCCAGCAATTAATCTGCGAGCGTTACAGGCACTTAACTTGCGATCACGTAGAAATCGATCCACTGATGAATAAATACAAACGAGATAGCTATTAAACATCATAATCAAGCAATAGTTTATCATAATTTCTTGAGGTTTCATATAATTGTAGAGCCTATCGTAGATGGGAGAATTAATAATGGGAGAATAAAAAAATGAATCCCTCGAATTATTTTCCATAGCTGCGATCTTAAAAAAATGAATTAAAGTTAATGTTAATTAATAAATGTAATTTAATGACGTAAGTTGATCGTAAAAGACGAGTCAACTATTCTCATCACTCGTCATAAAAAGGAGAGAAAATAATTAACGAATTAACTGACAATGTTGCGACTCGATAAAGAAGGAGGAAAGAAAGAGAAACAAAGAAGAGATAGAAAAAGCAGGAAGAACAGTTGTACGCTTCCGCGTAACTAAAGTTAGAGGAAATTAATCGTTCGTAGATGTGTGTAATCGTTTGCGTAAAAATTTATGCAACTTCAGTACGCCGGTAAATCGTGACTTGATTAATAGCCACCGATAACCGGGCCGATAATCGTGTTTGTCTTTTATACGAAGGCGCCAGGCTGCTAGCCAGTTTCTATTTTCCAGAGGTAAGCTTTTCGTGGTCACGGCCAACCAGCTGAAAACACTGGTATTAGTATTCGCTCGCTTGTTCGCTTGTTCGCTCGTTCGTCGTTATTTTGCGTAACAAGCTAACGTTCTTCCAGCACCGTTTTACGACTGACCTCGTGGCACGTGTATGAACAGAATTGAACTATGTAGTGAGATATTGCAATCGAGCCATAAAACTTCCTACCAAGCGATACGAATTCTATTTTCCATCTTAATTTCCGTTTTCTACGTACGGTTATCTGGCTTAATCGAAATTAATGGACTTATCGAAGCAGTTCATTTATTACGTATTATAATTTCATTTTGTGAAATACGGTTACAGGAGAAGTAATACAGAATTTTATGATAAACCGCGGTGATGATTTGTGACCAGTTTTACTTAGCAAAGCTTTATTTGCGAAATTTTCTAGATTTGTGAATGAAATATTTCTTGAAGAGAGATATTTATGTTCTTTCAAAAAAATCAAAAATATTGGAAAATATTTTGCAGAAGTCTCTTCATTCATTTACAATATCGCGCTGGCTAGACTAATAAAAATGCAGAAATCTGGATATTATAAACGTATATGTATAATATTAAAATGCATATAATTAGGCAATAAAATAGGTACAAGTAATTCTGACAAACGAACTGGAATTACTTCTTCTTCGTATATTTCAGATGTATTTTTAACTTGGAACGCAGTGTATTCATTGAATATTTAAGTCATAATACTTTGTTCCAAAATACAATAATATCAGTTTACATAAAAACAATACACATTTTAGGAATGCAAATTGGTAGAGCAAAATGTTCCTATTTATATGCTGGTCATTGTACATTCTAATTTTTGTTTTATTATTCTAACATACGCAAACTTGCTTATATTATCTAATAATATTTAAATTTTTCCGATCTTCTCAATATTTTCAAAAGAACAGAGACGTCTTTTCTTAGTTCACATTCATTTCAAATCGATGTTACAACAATCGATATATAGGTTCGCCGTTCGAGCTGCGATCGTTTTCGCGAAGGACAAACAATTCCTGAATATCGCGATTCGTTCCGGTGAGTCGAGGAAAAATCCACGTTCCATTCACTCTCTTTCGTTGCCGAGGAATTTGATGAAACGTACGTGTTCTTCTCAGATCTTGGCGTGCTTGCGATAAAAATACGGTTTTGTGAAAATTCGTGGCAAGAAACGACGGGAAAGACATTCCGATCGAGCGAAGTCAAATATTTGCGCGAGATGTACGCGAGCTCAGGCGAACGCGATAACGTGAGTTCGCGCGTGCGAACATCGTATTTCCACGTGTATGCATATTCATAGTTTGCCAGGAAACGAGAATAGTGACGAATGAAGCTTATTTTGTAAGCAATTATCTATTTCTTTTTTTTTTTTTTTTATTTAAAGACGTCAGTATTATATGGAAGAAATCTCAATTTACTGCATCCAACTCACATAATAATCAGCGCAAATAAATTTCAATAGACTTTCTCTGTTCACAATTCTCTTTCAAGTGTAATATTAACAGGATATTCCAATGTTTCTGATAATAGGAAATTTATTTAAATAGTATTTACACTAGCCAATCAATAATTTTAAACCTTAATTTTTAACCTTTATGCATATATACGTATGTACATACATAATATCACGAAGGTGTTCGAAAGTTGATATAAATCCTTTGTGAATACATCGTGTGCATTATAAATATTTTGAAATTTTATTAGCTAGTTCCAAAAGCTCAATATTGCGAGTATATTTACAGATATCATAAATATTATCCAACATCTTATTAAAAATTTCTTCTTAACGTTCCGATCAAGTTGTTGAATCTTTCTTTGATTTCATGATAAGATTAGGTCTTTTAGTGAGTGTCATTACTAAGCCTCCATGGGATAATATCTATAATACCTCGTTTGTTTCTATGTTCACGTATGATCAATATTGTTTGCCATCGCGTGAAAAAATCGATAGTGTTATTATAAAAGTAAACATGAGGGAACGTTTCCACATGGTATTGCGGGTAAATTCTATCGAAGCACAAGTGTACAGCACAAACTCTAACATTGTTGATCGATACGCGTATCTTATCTGAGGAACTCGTTTCACTGTATCGATTCGAACGATCTAATTCGATTGACGTCTCTTTTATAGAATTTTCTATACATCGTCGAACAATGGCGTAATTGAAAACTGTATCTCGAATATCGTATCCCAGACTGACATTTTTTAATCATTTCTTTATTATTGAATATGTATTGCTTAAATAAAAATGAAAAAGTGTAGGTACGTACATCCACAACATAGTGGAAATTAAAGCCAGAAGGAAATTACTAATATGAACGATTTTATTTTATTATATATATAAATTGAAATTTTCCAAATGATAAACTGTGGTTTTTTGAAATTGAAAAGGCATTTATATTTTCCAAATGTGAAACTGAGATTCCAAGCTCAAACGAAATAGAATTAATTTTTCCAAATATAGATATATGACTCCAAATTTCCATTCGATGGTGTAAGTTACGACGCACGCGTAGCATTCCTGCAGCATGAATTTGTCGAAATGGAAACTTGAAACGACAGGAGTGCAAAAATTCTCGCGAATGCAGAATTCAGTCATTCGTCAGCCATTCGGGTTTTTTCGCGACGATAAGCGACGCGAAGACTGCTGGCGATAGCGCAAAGCTTTTATCAGCGACCTACACAGACCAGTCACGACCGTGAAATTGCACATCACGAACAAAGCCATAATGTGCGCGCGCTCGCGTCAAAAAGTCCACCAGTTCCGGTTTTCCCCCGTTGAAAAACAATTTCCATTTTTCCAAGTCCCTTTATGGCCCCTGATTTCGTTTATCGATTGGGAAATACTGCAGTGTATATGTTGTAATTGCAACTAATTACGAATTCAACGAGCGAACGCCGACAAATACCCGTGAGCTATGTGCTGCTTATTTATCGAATTGCTATATAATTAATTATGATTTAAACGCTACGTAACAAACGCACGAATTGGTCATGACACGGAACATTGGGGATCAAACATGAATGTCGGTCGACATCACGAAAATGACGTTCTAACGTTGCACGCTATAATATTGCGACCAGATTTTGATTCGAACTTTCTATATGTTTTTTATCATTATGGTTGTGTTAGGTAAGCTAAGTTAGATTTTCTGCAATATCTTTTTCAAGGAATGAATGACTATTGTTTAAAATAATCACTCGAGTAAAATATCTGTTGGTTTCCTCTATCTGGCTAATATGCTGCTTTTACGATTGCAAATCATGGTATGCACGTTGGTGGATTATGCAACGTTCTAGAAATGCGTGTATCTACAATATGCGGTAATAAGCGCTCTTTTAATTATTAATGTGTGACTAATGTTTATTTTATGATAAAATACATACGAAATTTTTTATCACAAGTTCATAAGTCATTCTTAATACCTATGGTCAGTGATGTAATGGATATTGATAGAAAAGGTTATGATCTTTGCTATTTACGCTGTTGATTTCATACCGCAATCGTAATATGACAAGATCAATTTTGGGAAATTTCATTGACAGTATCGAGCTAAATAAAAGCGTGACGTGCTATGAGATACTATTGACATACCAACAGCAACGTTATTTCTCGGTCATTCGACGAAGAATGAATCGTGACCTCATCCTCTCAAGACGAAGTAATTAGTCAATACTCTATTATTCAATTCACTCGGGTTAATCCAAATGCGGGTTAATCGAAATGTTTACACAATGGGATTAATTAATCCTCGATGAAATTATAATTAACACGCACTATAAACACTGAAGTACTCTCGTTTAACGTCAAATTCACAGTTTAGCTTAGATGGAAAATTGACCCGACAAGATATCTACCAGAAGCTGAAAAAATACCAAGTAGCGAAACGAAAAAAAAAGCCAAAGTTCATATACTGTCTTAAAAAAAATGTCTTTAAAAAAATAAAAAATCGCACATTTGAACATTTTCTATATGTAACAGTTCACATAATTCAGTACCATCTAATCTTAACTACAACCCTGATAACAAACCAAAACTTAGAAATGTCGATTCTTTCGAAATATTTCGCGTACGTGAAGAGCTATATTTGAAAACCCAGTTTTAAGTACAATACTCAAAAACAAACCAAAACTAGAAACATCGATTCTTTGAAAAAAAAACAAATTCTTAAAAATCTCACACGAGGAAATTTATTCAGAAATTTTCCACTGATACCGAGTCCTACGACCTTATATGATCCGACTTCGAGCGATGAAGCAGCAATTTTTCATTCGAAAGCCACCACGTATCGCATCAAAACTAATATGACGCGGCCGACGACACGTGACCAGTCAGATTAATGATCGTACGACAGCCGGTTAACTCCGTTGCGTAATTCGGTGCGGAGCACGAGCCTACCATGCCGTGCACAGCCATTCACGAAGAAGTGGTTCTGGTTTAAGGTGGATCCGCAGCGAACCGAAGCGGTGGCAGTAGCGCGCGTATGTACGCCGGTGAACCGGTTCACTCGATTTCATTCATTTGCCGGATAATCGTTGTGTTCCTGTTTGCGGCTCAGGGACGTACCGACGCACGAGTGCACGCACTCAAGGTCTCGGGTTTCGTACTCGAGAGCTGAGCTTTCGACTACCTCGTCTCGTACTGCAGCCGCTGTTTCTACTGCTGCAGCTGCTGGCTAGTCTTTGCCGTTTCTCTGTTTCTACTTGCTGTTGCTGACACGGAAAGTGGTACGAGGCGTGTGAAAGTCAGACATGACGCGATGCTGTTCCGTTAGAACGCACAGATTCGAAGGAACTGAAGATGTCTTTCTTCTTTTTAATGCTTTCGTAATTCCATTCGACTTTATAGGAGGCACTTAAAAGTCTAGCGAGTTGATTTTTGATAAATTTTTCAATTTTAGTATGTGGGCCTTTTTGCACGATTGGCACATTAGTAGAATATTATTAATAATATTTTATGCAATTTTCTTATTAAAATTAGAAAATTAGAAAATGTTTAGATATTATTAACTTGAGATGTATAAATAGGTTATGAATGTTTATAGTCTAATTTTAGACTGAGAATGATTAAGCAAATATATATCTTTCTAGATACTGAGAAGAAACTGAAGTTAAATGGAATATTTCCTGAACGTAATGTATGTTTCACGCTTAATGTTTTATATATTTTTGCGTCTATATCTACTCTTGAACATTTTTCTTTATTTACTTCGCATGGCAACATATTTATACGTCTCAAATAAATAACAAGTTTGTTCATATAATAATAATTGATAAACTGATTATGACAAACAGCTTCGAAACCAAATAACAGTCCATAAGTCAATTAATTTTCCTACTCGACTTAAATTTGTAGTATTATGTACACAGTAGAAATATATACTCTACAACTCATAATATCTTAATTTATTAGTATCAGTGCTTAACGATCTATTTAGATAAGTTGATCATTTTAGTTTTTGTGTGGTTCATGTGGATTTTGATAAAATATTTGTTATGAATTAAAGATCTATTGCACATATTAGATATCAGTTTTATATTACCGAATATTTTCTTCGATTTTCTTGAATTTTTGAATACAATACTAAAATAGTATATATATTATAGAAAATATCATAATAAGCTGTAATATAAACTAGTGACAATGTACGTATAGGAAGCAAAAAGTCTACTCAGTTTTCTATTTTGGAAAGTATATACGCGTTAAACTGTTAATTATTGTTTTAATGTCGTACCGACTATCATAGTTATTAGCGATAATTACTACTTGTTACAGACTACCGTGCCACAACAGTTCAATTTAAATTTATGTAACTTCGTAATTTTGTGTACTTACAATTCATTATTCGATATTCAAATAAATAACAAATTAGAAATTATTATTTATAACGTTGATGCTTTGCACATAACATAATAAAATTAAAGTTAATGAAAAATAAAACACTAATTAAAGAATAATAATTGCTTATACTCTCGTAGCCAATGAAGTTCAAAAGGAAATCAGAATTATAACAGAAATCGAAAATAATTCTATTTAGAGAAAGAAGCCAATTCTACTGTCACCTTCTTCAAACTGATAACTTCCTGCTTCAAACGAATCTTTCCCAACATCTTTATCTACGTGTACCAATTTTTGGATGATAGTCAACATCATTTAGAAATACTCCCATTATAAATGGAAAGCTGTCTGTTATGAAAGAACGTCATTTTGCTGTGTATCTTGCTCCCTAATCAATTAGTTTAAACGAGGTCTCGCTTGCCTTCGTCGAACTTTGTACAATCTCGATCGAATGATATGCTAAAATATTCTTTATTTTCAATGTAGTCAGTTAAAAGATTTATCAACGGTAACAATCCATTACCACACATCTACAAAACGCAAATTCGGATCTCGATTTCCGGGTCACGAAGCTTCATGAACGAACAATCGCACGCGGCAATGTTGAAATCAGCAATCTTATTGAATACACGTCACGATCTTGAGTTACGTGTTACTTTCATTAAAAGGACTACGATGTCAGGTGCATTGCCATTTATAAGTATTTAAACAGCTGATGTATATAATTCGATCAGAAGATCGTTAACTTTTGTTATATCTTCAAAATTAGGATTAAAGAACGTTTCTCTACCATTAGTTTTTTACCTCTTGCTATATGTGAGATCGAAAACTCTGTTGAATTTCACTGAAATACGAAATATATTTGCATAACTCTAATTCCATGTTATCTATAATGAATGACATTTCGTAAAATCTATATAAACACTTACAGTACGACTGAAAATACATTTTGTGATCGTTCTAAAATGTCAACATTGAACGGACACACTTAAAGTCACTTAACTCAGAAATGCACTTAGCGCAGGATCAATGTTCATCCACCTATTACTTTTTTATTTATACTAATTGGTATTAATTACTGTTTTTTGTCAATATCTATTAATTCTATGCTGTTCGTTTGGGATAGGATCAGAGGTTAAAATTAAATGAAAATGTTTCATTCTTGAAATGTATTTTATATGTATAACTAAAATGACTTGGAAGTGTCGAAGTACTTACTATTCTGGGACAATAAATCGGACCTTTGAGAAAAGTCCAATGGAACGCAACTGCACGATAGATCAACAACGTGACGCTGCCACTGCAAATTTATCGGTGTCATAATCGATATTTTTATCGTTACATAAAACGCTTCCGAGGCTGTTTTCTTCGTGACACGGCTGTCATGCGTTACATAAATCTATCGTGGAAGGCTGTTCTCGTGCGTGGACTTCCTATTTCTCCGCTTTCTACGACTCGCGGGCTAAAACCGCGCGAAAGAACGCCCTCGGGAATGCGCGTCGTCGCGACGCTCTAACGCCATACAAAAAGCTGTTCGGAGCTAAGCCAAAAGAATGAGTATGTACCTATCGAATAATGGAACGCTGGAGGACAATGTGGATAGAAAATGTTATTTTAATCGATGAAATTAAATATAATTTAATTGTTATAATTATATTAAAATATTATTATAAATGTATAAATAATTTCAATTTTAATATAGCTCGGATATTGTTCATCGGTTAATATTAGAACTACCAAAATAATCGAAATGGACAATTCGTAATTATTCATAGAAATTTTAGATGTAAGATTTATTTTAATGCATATGTGACGATTTAAATTGATTTTTGTAAAGTATAACACATAGACAAGCTATTGTATTATATGTATATTATTCATGTACCTCTTATTTTAATCTCTCTTCTGTTAATTTAATTATAGCCTTCGATGATTTTAATGCTAAATTAAATTTCATCCTATCATGGATTTAATTATTATGATTTAGTACATTCGAGAGATCTTATTGCAAGATAATGTCATTCCCAGGAAATGATACATTTTAGATACCCTGATAATTCTGATTGTAGACGGCTCATGTTTTATTTCGCTTGTAAGTCAATGTTAATTTTCTCTATTATACTTCCTCACCATTTCATTTCTTCCGTTTAATTTTATTACCGTGATAGTTCTTCAAGTATTGATTTCTCAACAGAACACCGCGCTACATAAAATCTATCCTGCTTTCTCTTCTTTAAATAAAAAAATCACGAATTAGTCATTGCATATGATTTCTGCGCGTAAAATTTGCAAGGAATTTTTATACCATGATCTACATTTTTTCCATCCCTTTACGTAAACGTCTTCTAAATTGTTTTCATAAAACACGAGAGCGTTATGCATAATCGAAAAGTCGCGCTGACGCTACATGCCGCTTCAGATATTCTTTTTCTTTAACAGTTCGTTTCGTAACAAATCGTACAAGCGTGAAATGATATTTCGTATTGTAAACATGGCACACGTCACAGAAACGATTATTTGCTACAAGGAAACATGTCGCGACCGCTTAATATGACGAATAACGTTCTTGCACGTTAAATGCAAGAGACTTCCCCTTCGTTCGTTTTCTAGCATGGTCATGAATCGCTAATCTCTTCGATATTTCGTCCTCGAACGTAGAACTCAAAAGTCCACGATGCGACTATTGTGATGCAAATATGTTGAAAGCAGTTTGAGAAAAGTGTCATTCAAATTGAAATCTGACTTGCTAAATATTATCTTCAGATGAAAGATAAGAAATATATTTAGAAATTTCGCATTATAATCTGAATTATAAAATTTTCCTTAAAAAAAGAAGACCCATAAAAATGTATCCACACAAACGATGAATAATCAATTTCTATGAATAAAAAGACCTTCCAGGCAGCGTCTGAGTTTTTAGAAACGACAGTTCCAGATTTACCTAGCCGTTTCCAAGATTTAAAATTTCCAAGCGAATCGAGTGGGTACACGAGTGAGCGTTCGTTTGCTCGACCATGATCGTCATGAGACCTTCATTGAAGAACATTCATTCTTCTTTGCCAATTAATCTTCTTTATTTCGCTTTTAATATATTCTGTATTATATGTAATATATATATTTTTTTGTTCTGTTCATCTAATGATAATTTTAACGTGATCATTTACATGACGCGGAACGTATTTAGGAAAGTCCTCTATCAGATAATATACTACTCGCGAAAGTCGAAACGTATTAAACCCGTTTAAATTGCAAATGTCGAATTTCCTAGAACGGGACGCGATAAGTTTATCGACGATTACGTATGGAAAGAAACAGAAGTCAATTGGTTATTCTTCTCTTTCGTTTTTGTTGCCTCTTTTCCTCCCTTGTGCGTGTCTTGTCGCCACTGCCTTTACATTGCTAATTACATCACGGGGAACGGTATTTCTTTCTCATTAATATCTCCTCTACCTTCGGAGTTCCCCGGCTTTCAATGCACAGAACGACGGACGTTCTCCGGCTCGTCTCATTTCCGTATTCGTTCGTTCGTTCGACGCTCGATTCTTCGAGGTAAAATGTTTGTCGATTTCTAAAAGCTAATTGACTCCGTTCTAAAGAAAGATTAATGCGTGACAGGAATGCGTTTTAAACAGTTACTTCTAATCATATTGTTGAAGAGGTTTTGTCTCATGTTGACTGTTATTTCGGTTACTAGACGTTTTAATTATCTATATAGACAATTATCGATATACTTATACTACTTACAGGATGTATGAATTTATTCGCCGAATATTTCGTAAAATTTTGCTAGTTCCATAGAATCGAAAGATATTTCGTTTTTGTTTATATGAAATAAGGTACGTGAATTTTGATTGGAAGAAATCTGATCGATATGCAGATTGAGAATTAGCAGTTTCTTATTTATATGATGTTTGTTCGGAAGAATTTCGAAACAGAAATTCCAATTTAATACGTAGTACAAAGTATTTATTATATAATATATAGTATATAATAGTACAAAGATAAAGAACCTAAATAGTGGTTTGTATACATTTTGTACATGTTTGCATCTTTAAATCTTCTTTCCTACAAACACATAAACAACCACGATATAGTCGTTAGTCATCAGACACTAAGATCAATTAGCTTTCACCCAACCAACAAATGCAACCTTGTAAACTCCAGCAACATCCTTCTTCTCCTAACATCAGTGAGTTATTTCGTAGCATTACGAGTATTACTGGCGGGAATATCAGACGACGATTCGAAGAAACATGCCATACCTCACCATCAGTCCATTGAACAACATGAATGTGTTTAAAAAAGTATCGAATAGCATTCCAGGCGGGTGGACAGAAGTACATCGACAGGTATTTCTACATCGCGCGAGCAACAGTGTTGCAAAACCAGAATTCTTTCAATGTCCTCCGCTCGTTAGAGAATCGCGATTTACATAACACACGCATACCTTATGCTGTTCGACATACAGTACTGTGCAAAAGTTTTTGGTCACCGACTAAATCGAGGTATTCTCTTTCTATGAAGAAATATAAAGGTAACTGATATTACACTAAGTTTGTTGTTAGTATATTATTTAATTTCTGTCCAAGATAAGTTGTCACATGTTGTCATTATATTTGGAAAACTTAAAACACTATTGACTATTTATCGAAATATTTCTGGAAAAGTTTGTCAGACCCTGGAAAAGTCATGAAGAAGTAACACCATAAAAAATATATCTAAAGATTCGTTTCTGTGTAACAAACTTTTTAAAAAGATAATCGTTGCCATGATGAGATTACTAAGATAGATGAATTTTTACATAACACGAGGAAAGTCCAAGAGTTTTGCGTAGTACTGTAGGTGCATGAGCACTACCTATGAAAGAAGACTTTTTTATTTCACGCGATCTTGAACTTCTCGAAATGTCACCAACGCGGCGCACGAAATGCGCTCACGCTGGTATCGAGGCTTTCGTAACTGGCTTGCAATTATCGCGAAAAATGTGCATATCATTCCCTCGGTTATTTTCACGGCCATATTTACCACCGTCGATCGGCAGTATTTACCAAGTATTCGTGTCACCGGCGACCTTGTGTGACTTCCTCTTTACCAAAAGGAATGATGAAATTAAATCCTTTCCGTGTACAAAGCTGGTGCGACGAACTTTGAACGTTACCAAAAGTGAAGAATTTTAATTGAAACAAAATGAAACATTTATCTTAATTAGACCATCCATGTCATCTATTATTTGAATGTTGTAGACCCAGCTACCTTTACAGATTTTTAGGAAGAGAATAAATGTAAATAATTATACAGTTTAACCTATAGACCACATGATGTTCGTAAACAAGAAAAAATCGGTTTTTCTCGATTAATTCCATTGCGTCAGTCTTCGGGATATCCTCTACTTTACAGGAGGAAAATTGTACAAGTTTTCCATCATCTCAGTCGTGTTTTGTACAAGTACAATTGTATGTCACTGCTATGAAGAACCTAGAAATCACTACTCTTCCGTATTCCTTTATCAATGTGACATTAAACTCAAGAAATTGTTAAATTTCCAAACGTTTGTCTGTCCAGAAATAATTCGAAGATTATCCTTTAATTATTCAATCTTTGCTTTGGTTAAAATACCACGAATCAATTCGATAAATCGCATATATGACGGATCGTCGTGTAAAATGCAGTCATATCGGCTGTATGACCCGCAATATTGTGTGTGTTGTCTGTTGTTTCTATCCCTAGGAATTACATAACGCGGCGATTGCGTGGCCGGGCCAAGTACAGCACAATGCCACGATGCGACGTTAAATGCAATGCCTACGTTGCAGCGTAGACGCGCGCTGCCTTGATAGCAGGCCACGCACGTGCGTGACAACCGTACACACTGCCACTGGGTCGTATTTCAAGCGAGATTCAGTCTTGTCATTCATTAACCATAAGATCAGACTCGAAATTTCCTCTCAAAGTCTATTTCTAATCTTAGAAGATTCCACTGCTCGCTCAGCAATTTGCCATGGAAAAGGTCTTGGCCTTTTATCGACGGACTTTTGCCGAAGGTTAAAGAAAGCTGTTTATCGACTTGATTAGTCAGCGTGGAAATTTGTAGTCGTAAATATTCACAGACATTTGTACATCTATTATTTTTTCAGGAAAAAATGAACATAAAATAATTGTAGTATTTTATTTTGTATATATATTATTTTCATATATTTGAATTTCGCCAAATACATTTGAATACATTCAAGAAGTTTACATTCGTTTAATTTTGGTAACTCATCGTAAAATCTTTATGTTTGTTAAACCATTTTATTTCGTCTTTTTCGTATACTTTGCACTAATTGATATATTTATTGATTTTTAGTTATACGAGTAATTTTTCTCTTTGTTTTATTGTTTGGAGCACAACGAGCGATGTCACTCGTTTTGCAGTTGTTTACAAAGGGACATCGGCAGATGTTGATATGTTAAGTCACGATTTCGCCTTCCTTTTTGTAATTGTGTTATATAATTTTACTCTTCGTTTTCCGGTTGCGTGATGGTTAGGTAACAATCGGCTAATACTCCGAAACGATACGAACAACATTCGACAGAAGCGAACGACAATTAATTGCGTTTCCTTGTGTCACGCAAATTGCAATGTTCGTTTCGAATCTGCTCATTAAATCTCAGGAAATTTATACGCATACGTAACAGAGTTACGACTTTACAAAAAAGCTGATAGGAATATTTTGTAACTCTTCTATATATTTTCTTTTATCTGACCGGCATTGTAGTCGATCGATAAAGTGTTACACTTTGTATCATGGAAATGTGGAAAACAAACCATGAACACGTTTTTGGTCCACTTATAAGTATCTATCGCGATATGAAGACGTTCTTTTTAATCATTTTTCGTTTTTTAAGGAAAGATTGACAAACATGCCATATAAGTAATATATAATATACCAATGAATTTTTAACGATAAACTATTTTATATACTTTATTTATTTTTTAACGTATTCTTTAAAGAAATGGGTGTCTTAAAAAAATCTTGTACAGTTTACTTTTAAAAAGAAAATAAATTACTCGTTGCTGGGAGGAAGAACATCCTGTTTGTCTTTTAACAAGGATATCATTACGTAAAATTGAAACAATAAAAACATTCGACATATTTACAGATGGTCAGGGTTTCAAAATGAATAAGCTTGTATTACTTATGCAATACGGAAGATAAAGATTCCCAAAATCAGTCCATTAAATGTATTAAACAAGAACGACCACTTGATTTCGTCGAGTTATCTCTAACAAATTAAAAGAATACATGAAATCTGAAAGCAAACTTTTGATCTATCTGTCAACGTATGACTAAATCTTGTTTCACTATTATATATTGTGAGATTTTATAATATTCAAAGGTCAGTCTGTGTGAATACGATTCAGATAAAAGGTCAATCTCCGTTCCTGGTTTCGTGCGTTTAAGTCATGCTCGGAAGTTCAGAGGTATTCAAAATAAATCAGTCAGCGTGCAACGGAGCAGCAAACTATGCAGCAACAGTTATCGTAAACTTAAAACAATATTATACACACAGTGTCGAATACATAAATAGGGAAATACCAAATTCAATTTAATTCAGCTTACAATTCAATTAAAAATCTGCAACTCATTCTATATTCATAACGCTTGAAAGTATAAAAATTATATTTTTAAAGCGTACACCATAGAAAAAAAATATTATTTTCTCTTCCTGGATACTTTACAATTTGTCCATACAAGGACATTTGATAAATTGTTTATAAAAACAAAGTAGAAATAAAACTTTTCATAATTAGTTGAATTTACACATGTTAGCATTTGCCTATTAAAACACTGGACATTGTATAACACAAGATTAATTATCTGTTTCTATAAACGAAAAAAGCATTTTCGCGGTTTAACTTTTTACAATATCTGCTTTTTACATTTAAATAGCTTTCTCACTAAAGAGTGTCCATATAGTAGAAGAAATATGTAAATGAAATTTAATGCAAAATATAATTCCATAATGCTTTTTGCAAAGAATAATTCCTTCTCCTTCTTTTTGTTTTCCTTTTTTTCCCTCTTAATGTGAGATAACTTTCACTTAGCGCGTCTCCTCACGATATGAATAAATTAAACGAGGTGATCTGTCTTTGGCAACAAGACGAAGACTATAAATTACAAAAAAAGATTTCGTTAATCATGACCTACCGAGTCATCCAATCATCGAGATTGCTTAACAAAATGATGGAAGCCTAACAAGACCGGCGGTTTGGTTATGACCGAACCTCGAACATCGAGGAGAGACACGCAAATGCGTCGTGGATAAAAAGTTTCCGTTGTTCGAGGAGAGAGAAAAACAGAAAAAAAAAGCGTGGACTCTAATTGAATTCGTAATCATCGCTCGCGTTTGCGTCAGTTCCGTTAACGTGACCGTGGAATTGTATGTTTGCTCGCTGTTTTGACGTGATTCCTTTCGTCACGTGCTAGCGGCTGACCTCTTCGGAACCCAGGATGCTGGGTTAATGTGTTGCAAATTGAGTATAATATCCCAATTCTACTATCACGTGAATAGCTAACGTTCAGAGAAAATCATATATTATTATTAGCCTACGGACTTTTATACATTTATAGGAGATTTGAAAATGCAAAATTGCATAGAATGTACATGATATGAAAAAATATGTAAAATATTCAAATTATGGTGCTTTCTATAATAGCTACCAGGAAAAACAATATTGCACCGACGTGCTATTTTCTTAATTATATTGCCAAAAATATGAATTTGCATAAAAATCGCGATCCAATTATTACTACTACAAAAAATAAAATCGGTATTAACTATAGCATTATTATTTCCGATGGACACAAAACTTTTTATCAAGCAAGTGATTCATTTAAGGAAAGCTTTATTGTTTTTTTTTTTTATTAAAAAAAAAGCAAAATCAAGTAAAATATCTTTGCAAACTTTTCCATCCTTAATAATATTTCGAATATTTTGGTTCGATGAAATTTTCATCTTTACTTTCATTTACAACGGTAGTTTAAAGTTTATTGAACGTGTGAAACGAGTGAAATAAACAGTTACACATTCGATCGAGCGGTGAACTATAGGAATGCGACTATCGATTGGCACGTAGGTTATCAGAAAGCAACCCACGCTCGAAGAAGCGTACGATCGCAGCGAAACCTATTACACTGCTATTACGTAATATCAGCTGCGATTTTGAATAATTCAGCGATACCTATGTTAGAGTCGTTCTGTTTCGTTCGATGTTCGTTATTGAAACACATTTTGACGAGAATTTACGGTTTATACCATCAAGACGTAATAAATAACGGACGACAGATACTTTGGTCGTGCAGTCTTTCAACTTTCAATATTCGACGTTGCAGTTAATAAATATTCAAGCGATTAAGGCTTTAGACGATCTATCTAGTCAATATATTATAAATAATCTTTAGACACAATTAAGACTTGGTTGGAAACATTCAATTATAATTCGTTATAAATCGTCGGATTTTTTAATGACAGATTACACGGACATTTTACTTAAGTACGATAATTAATACACAAAAACAGAAATACGTTCTTTACAAGAAAATGAAAAAGAAACGTGTTGGGTATATTATAAAAATATTCTGGAAAATCTCATTTCTTTCGTTACTATAAAATTTCTTCTAGCTTCTTTTAGAAAAAGGAAATAAAATAGACGGTCTTAATTAATACAGAAATATTATTACAAATTTTATTCAGCTACTTGTGTCCAAAGGTGTTTGGTTTAAAAGATGTCCTAACTTCAATTTTATAAAGCTTAACGTATGAAAAATAAAGAAAGTCACAAAGAAAAAATACATGCCACTGTATAACACCCTGTACATTCCTATTATTATCTCTTCCTCCTTTCGCTACCGACACGAATAACTTTGCAGCAAAGTAAACATCGTACTGCATAAGGGACGATTATATATTTTTAGCCTTTGTAACATATTCATTCACTGATAAACGTCGTGGAAGGCGAGATTCATGGAAACAAAGGATGAGATAATCGAGATCTATCATGGTTGACACCTCAACGATGGTCATAAATATTTCGATCCTCGATTAACGATCAATCACCCAGGCTTAACGCGTTTCTTAGAACAACGAGTTTAATTGTTCCGGGGAAAAATGGACTTTATTCGATGGTAGAGGAACAAAGTAACCGACGGTTCGAGACGAGCAAAGGTTCGATCGCGATTATCGTTGTTAACGAATCGGAGGAACGCGATGTTGGAACAATGGAGGCATCGTTCGGCTTGTTTCTCTGGATAACAAGGGGAAACTGTAAAATTCGACACGGTTCTGTTCAAACGAAGCCGTTCGTCTAGTTTCTAATCGATTTCTGTTCCCTGTGTTTTCCTCTTCAGCGACCGCCGATTGTCGGTATAATCATGGCAATAATCGATCGATGAATAATCGGCCTTCGAGCGATGAAACATTGAGCGCGACATACTCGCGTCAGTCCGAGCTCTTATTATTAGTGGGTCAGTCGACACCAGTGAAACTGTTTTGGTCTATCAAACACGGATGACCGTTTCGTTTGCTTTGATTTTCCTACGAGCCGCTTCCAGTTTTCCAGGTCTCGACGTTTCGGCTTCTCATCGCTCTGAACCGTTTCTTCGTATCTGAATACGAGCAAGTAAAACGATAGGGTTGTGATATTAATTTCTATTCGAAGAAATGACACTTTTATGGAAGTTTTCTAAAGAAGAGATTCGTAAAATTCTGGATTATAAATATCGATATACAATTATCGAAAAACAATTAGCATATGGGAAAATGAATAAACAGGTATTTTCATTAAAATCGAAATAATATTTCAATAAATAATTTATCATTTTTCTGCGTTCTGTCGGAAAATACTTGGCAATATCGAGATATATTTTTAGTCAATCTCGGTCCACGGTCGATAAAGAGAATGACGAACGAGAAAGGAAATATAGGAAAAGAGAGCGGTAAATTCGATCTCTAAAATTAACTGGATATGATTTTTTGAGCCGTCAACGAGCATGGAATTGATCAGTGAATTCTTATTGAAAAGCAGTAATCGGGCTCGCTTCGTTATCATCGCGAAAAAACGATTTATTTCGCGCGCCAAATAGATTAAACTCCCGTGACTTTTCGTACCTCATAGTCATAGCCTTGTACGTTTTTCCTTGTCTATGTTTGCAAGGTTTCATCTTCCAATTGTGTGAACATTTATATTCGAATGGAAATTTTTCTCCTTGTATTCAATGTTATATCTACTGAATATTATACGCAAACTGAGAAATCGTCATTACGTAAAATAGTTTGATGGCAAGTGACAATCGTAAACGAAAAATGAACGACAAGTTAAACAATAAATTTCCAGCCTGTTGCAGTAATCTTTCTCTAAGACGAGATGTCTTGTGGTTTTCTATAGTTTCTGGAAAATATAGAGTGTCTTAGGCGTTATCTAACCTGAATTATGAGATAATTTAAGATTTACGATAAACGTATTAAACATTGGTAAGATGATATACAATATTTGTTAGAAGCTTCCAGTAGAAGTGTAATTTTATTATATCATTGAGATAAAAATCACAAATAACGTGCAAAATAATTAAGATACTTTAACAGAATTTCTTATATTCTTTTATATTTATAGTCTTATATCTTTCTAGTATTTTATTAAATATTTCTAGTTTTATAGCGCCCAATTTATATCCCATTTATCTAATTTTTATTATCGCTTTACGAACGACACGTGGCGAATAACTGAAACAGTCTTCATAATCTATTAATCCTTGACGATCTATTAACAATAAAATAGAAACGATTATGAACGCCGGTCTCGATCGACGAGGTCAAATATCGCGAGAGGATCGATCGTCGAGACGTAACTGAACACGGTGCTTTGACCCATAACAGTGTCTGTAATCAGTCCGCCTCCTAATTTCCGATTATGGAAGGGTCCAGGAACTTGTGTTTCAGTAACCTTGAAAACAAGCGTGTCCGTGGTGGGCCGACGATTATTTAACACGACGGCATAATCGTCGTCGACGTAACGACAGCGTAATTTACAAGGTTACGTTATAACCTGTCCCCTCTGCCGTTCTATCCGCGTCCTTGAATTTCTTTTTCCGGGCGTCTAATAAATTCGATTGCACGACTGACACTTCGATGTTTTCATTTGATTAATCCGACAATAATCGTCTGTCGCGATAAACTCGTCCATGAGAGTTTTCCTCGTGTTGCTATCTTGAAAAATCGATGCTTCGATCGTTGCCAAGCTTCCGTTAGCTTCATTATTGGATAAAAATAGCGATTCTGAATTGAGATCCAACAGTAGTCGAGTAAAATATGAATTTGAATAAGTAAGAAAATGACTAAATCGTAGTAATTTGTCAGTCAGATTTAAGTTTCAATGGAATGGAACATGGATTTATTAATACAAATTCGATTTCTAATTCCATTATTGTTTATTACATATATTCTTCATCTAGGATAGATAATGTTTGTCACAAAAGTAGCTATTATGGTAGAAAATTGTTAACTGACTTACGTAACTCCGAAGTAACAAATATTTTTTATGAAAAGTGGTAAAGAGGAAGAAACGACAAATTCAACAACAAAAAGATATGAAACAAAGAAAAATGGCAAATTTTATATGTGTACCCTTAAGAAAATTTGACCGAAAAATTAATTAGACACAGGTACTACTTTAATTCTACAGAACTGCAAATACAAACGAAATCAATTCCGTAAATTTGTCCCTCTGTAAAAATTTCGCCGAAATACAAATTAGCAAGACCTAGTTTCGTTCGTGTATACTCAATGCGTTAAAATTACCAAATACATAAAGATTAACACGAACACAGTAACCAATTATCGTCAACAGTCCAAAGTTATCGTATCTCGTTCTCCATCCGTGAAAACCAATTCGCAACAGCACCGCCTTTTTCCTTCTCAAAAGTTCAGACAAAATTGTTTTTTTTCTTTTTTTTTTTAAACGGCATATTCTCTTTTTCCTCCGAAGTCTTTAGTTCGTTTAAAGCAAATTCGTGCTAAAGATAAGAAGCATATTGTCCGCGTCTCGAGCGAAATATAACAGGCTGGCTCGTAAAAACTCGAGCGAACGACGCAACGATTTCGCGTCAGTGGAAACGCTCAAGACCGCGAATAAACGTGCTGCGTTCAAAATATAGTAGTTTTTGGAAAAAAAGCAACATTCGACCGCTAAACGGCGGCTAAGTCGTTTAAATACATATTTATATTGTATACATATTGTATATACATCGCAAAGGCTGGGTGTCAAACAAGAGCAGAGAAAAAAGAAGGCGAACGAGAGCTCGAGAATGGCCACTGCCAAAAAGTCGATGTGGCAATCGCCGTGTTCTTTCGTAGCCGCTGCCAGCCCAGACCGCCCTGCCATCGTTTTAATTTAAGACACCCCTTCAAATGTCACGAATACACATTCCGTTCTGTGCCGTCTCGACGTCGAACTGAAAACACGCGGCGTTTTCCTCGTTTTTCGACGAATCTCGGTCGATGAGTCAGTTTCGGAACTTTTGGAAACAATATTATGCAAGCTAGCTTGAAACAAGTACGATAAATAATATTTTGGTAACAAACTGTGTTAATATGTAAGAACATAAACGTTATTGTGATTGGTTTTAATCATTAGTGATATTATGAGAAAATGTGAAATCAGACGTTTCGTTGTTTTTCGTTTCTCTAGAGACGTGCATGTTATTTATGAGAGAAATAAAGCCGAAGAAGTTATAGTTTGGTAACATTTGATGGTTTCTTTCGCATTCGGTATGACGCTGCTTAGACTGGTTCTAGAAAGATGCAGAGAACAATCCCGATGTTTTACAGTTTTGTTATTCTCTTTCGATGTCATACTCGAACGTGCCTCCAAAAATAAGATCTAAACACTGCCACGTACTCGAGGATCAACAAGCATCTTTCTGTCCAGACAAAGCGTTCGCAAGCAAAAATGTTGAAACAAAGGCTGGAAAATTTGGCCTTTCTTTCTTTAAGCTTTGTCAACTTCTGTCATCTTCCGTCGGTTCCACGCAATTTTTTCGAATGCCTAAAATTAAGTTTATAATTTTTTATTACGCTCGACAATAAGAAAGAACATTTTTACTAAAAGAATCGCCTTTTTTTACCAAAGAAATACTAGAATAGAATATTAATTCTTGGTATTTATATACCAATATGCGCAAACTTATTTTTCTTCACCTACCAATTAATCCAATAATTCTAAAAATTAAACTTCAAAAAAGTGTTAACACTTTATTATTATTTTCGCGGATAATAAGAAAGGAAAAGAGAGAAAGAAAGAAAAGTATCGCATTATATGTAATTATAATATAGTTCATAGAAATGTATAATGTTTCTTTTACTCAGAAATCTTTAATTTAAAAAACTTGCCTGCAAAAGCGTGACAGAGTTGTCGATTGATTGTGTCATGGTATCTTCGGATAGCAAAGGGTTCAATCGATTCTGAAATAATCCAATAGGTCGCTAAAGAATCTACGATGAACAGAACTAGGCGAGGGAACGCGGTTGCTCACTGTAGAGATAAACAGAGTATCAGTTTCTTGTTTACAGGGCGGACCAATAATTTTCTAAAAATAAAAGACCGTTCCACGACCAAGGCTGCGCTAACCGATTGATATATACATACGTTCTCGCCGTTCTAATCAAGCTTCTACGAGCTTAACGAACGGAACGGAACAACGGATGTCTCTCCTCTATAATGCCAAGCCATTCAAGAAATCGACCTTGCGATCTATCCGCGAATTCCGCGCCAAGCCAGTTTAATCGTATTTGCGAGTCCCCTGTCGTGATTTCAAATGGAATGGAACGATGACATCCTAATGGTCGAATTAGGCGTGTATGTAATAATGGACACTGATGACTGAAACGTTTTAATTTAATGAAAACTTTCGTTTCGTGTCTTTCTTAAATTTCTACATGTAAGTCGAAATTGCTTCAGAATCGATAATCCAGCAACAGAGAAATCGATGTTTAAGAAACGTTTAACAGCTATGATGATCATCAGGGCTCTACTTTATTATAAATGCATACTTTAATACTAAATTTTTTACAATGATTAAAACGAGATAAATTTCATGGATTGAGAAATGTTTAACGATGTGAATTGTTTAAATAACAGTGACTATTTTGTAAACATTGAAATTTATAGTGCATTTTATGTTTTAACGTATTGCAGCTTTTAGGGAAAAATATATAAAATTCATTCAACATTCGCATTCAACGTGTCAAACAAATTTCACGGAGAGTCATTATTCGAAGAAGGCTGTTAAATTATACAATGGTTGCTATGTGTTTTTTGATAGAAAAAGGTAAATGGAATATGCTGTATGTAATTTACTTCTTTATTATACTTGTCTCGCGTCTAGACAGATTCGATGGCGAATTTCATAAAATTTCTATATACCTCGTAAATATGGTTCATACCTATGTATGGTGCACAAACGAGGCGATATAGTCGACGTTAGTGTTGAAAGAGAAGTTCGAAGTAGCATGACACGTACACGGCGTGAAAGAGTCGGATCGATCGAGGTTGTCTGCGGCAAGAAATATCTTGTCCTTTGAAGCGGAGTTCCTGTATCTTTTTGCAGTTAGGATACAAGTTTGTTTTATGTAACAGTAAAGGATTTTCTATCATTTGTTTATAATGGCAATAAAAAGGCAACGTGACAGGTATGATAGAAGAGATATTCTACAAGCTACATCTTGGAAGTTTTAAGTGCTGAACGACAATATCGCGAATAATATTCCGATAATAGATGATAAATATCCTGCAAAGATCAGAAAAATCTACAATAAAGGTGACACTTTCACTTCATCCATTCATGGCAACAAAGAGCAACATTTAGAAAGTCGAAAGCACAAATTTATAATAATATTATAATTTATTCACAAATACGTTTTACTCGTGCCAGAATTCATCCATCAAACATATGAAAATTCCCAACATTTCTCCTTTTCTCGAACGAAATCGAGAAACAGTACTTGCGAGACGATCAGCGATCGGTCTGCTCAAGAAAGAAAGAAATTTTCAGAAATACCTACAGCCTGATTATAACAGATATTCCTTCCGTAATCAGAATTCACCAAAATTCATCGAATTTACAAAAATGCCCAATATTTCTCCTCTTCTCAAACGAAATCGAGAAACAGTAGTCGCGAGGCGACTAAAAATCGCCCTATCTAAAAAAAGGATGCGAATTTGCATAAACATATCCATAGTCTAATTATAACAAATCTTCCTTCCTTCGATCAAAATTCATGGAAATTCATCGAGTTTACAAAAATTCCCAGCGTTTGTCCTTTCCTCAAGCGAAATGAAGAAGCGATAGTCACGAGACGATTAACAATCGCCCTATTCCAGGCGTCGAGCCAATTAATCGTCATTCTGCCGCGGTATGCATCGAAGCCCGCGAGTTGGATAGAGCGATAGAAAGAAAGAGGAGAATAGCCGGTTTCCGCGCGGACTCGTAATAATGACGAAACGAGCCGGCTGCGCAGCCACGTCGACCCACATTTATAAATAGAGAAGGCCTCGTCTCCGTCGGGGTGACGGCGCGGTGTGTGTCACCCCAGGAATACCACGCTCGACCGAGTGACCGACCGCGTCGCTGTGAATGGGCCGTCGTCTCTGCGAAACGGGAAACGACCGGTTCCTCGCGTGAAAAACCGCTCGTAAACCGTTTTCACGCGCATACTCCTAGCAACTTGTGAACTCTTCCAAGGGTAAGTTTTACGACGTGGATAAAGACGATTAACGTCGATCATTTAGTAACAAATGGCAACACAAGCAGAAGCAGCATAAATGTGTCTTACTGTAGCCCGTTGTTTACCGCTGATCGTGGTCGTGAATAGAGACAGTCATTTGGGTGGATGGCTGAGGTATCGTTTCAGAATGAAATCTGTATGGTTCTTTCGATGGAAGTTCTTAGTTAACACGTTGAGTGTCAACCCACGTTGCCAGATATTTTGAAGTAATTAAATGAAGATAAATTTCGTGGACTAAAAAATTGTCCACAATGTTAATAACTCAGATAGCTATGTTAAAAAGAAGGGGGTGAAGATTAAAATTGTATCTTTATACGATATTTTGGAAAAATTAAACTTTATGTAGTATATTCCAACTTGTTACAGCTTCTAGGGCAAAATATTTATTTTTATTTTTATTTTTATTTTTTTTTTTTGATGTGTTAAGATTATTTGAAGAGAATCGGGAGCGACGATGGTAATTGATGAATAGAAGGCAAATATTTATGCGAATTCATATTTAAAATGTGGAACCTAAGTAAATAATCGTTTTATTTTTCTAACGTTTCTTCTATAATCTTGTAATCGAAATATATTTAAAATGTAAAGTTGTGATATCGACTATTACTAATTTTGTCGTGTTAAATGTCGTTAAAAAGAATTCACATAAAATTTCAAAAATTCAAAAGAAATTCATTAAAACGTCATTCTGGGATATCAAAACGTTATTACAACCGTTGACGTAATTTACTCTCCACGCGGAAAACGAGCTCCTGTTCCGCGGACAAGATACTTAACGCACCGTCTCGTTCACCGGACAACAAAGCTATTTATGCCACTTGCTCTGCGAATAGTCCGATTGGCCTGGCTCCAGATGGTATTTTTCACTTCCATCTAGAGGCCGCAAGAGCAAAAATTCATGAGCGTGGTGAAACATATGAAAAGTTGTATTGGTACAGGAAAATCACCGTGGTGAGTCAAACGGTGCTAATATTAGTATGGTTGGTTACGTACAGTGTCGTTCATAGGAACAGCCTTATTATATCAAGAAACAACTATTACAACTACATTAAAGCTTTAAACACAATTAAAAATGTATGTACATAAGAGCTACTAGACATTTAGTGCAAGTATACATAGACTGACGAAAGCATTCTAACACTTGTATGACACCTCTTATAAATGTACAGTGGTTCACGGAAATATTCCAATACTCGTAGAAACTGCTTACTGAAACTGCATGTTGTGCGAAACATTTTGAAATCTCATTAACGCAACAACCGAGACAAGGCTACGGTTTATGTTGGTAATATTATATTGATAAAAATTTGAAACGAATCCGAAAATGTATATAGATGTTATTAGGCATTTATTGGAAGCATATACTTTGCAAAAATCATTGAAGTACCTGAACAATTATCTATGTTTTATTAATTATCAATTATTTACTATATTAATAAGCCAGAATATTTAGCGAGACTATCTTTAGCACAAATTGTATGTTTAAGATCAACATTCATGCTATACGCTAATTTTACAAGTGTATATTTCCAATGAACGCTTTGCAACTCCTACACGTATTTCCGGATTGGTATAAAATTGTATTATTATTATAGCGATAGTCCTGTCTTGTACAATGCAAACGAAGTTTAAAAAAATGTCGTATATCACACATAATATATATTCGTAAAAATCGCCTATGGTAACTGTTCAAATACTTTCGCGAATCACTGCATTATACATATGTTTTGTATGAATTCTAATTCCAAGGCCTCGATGTCGGGACGAAACATCTTCGACGTGCAGGTTACGCAACAAATCGATCGTTACTGTTGCTGTAAGTATACAATAAATTCCCTCCAAATATACAATCAACAAAGTCCGTTAAAAATTATTCGTTACAGCTTGATAGAAGGTTAAAAATAAATAAAATCCACAATCGACTGAGATCGATATTTGAACGACAGCAACGCGTGTAAAGATCCGTGGCACGATCGAAGCGTGTGCACGCCGCTTTTGTTGCACGCCTAATGCCGCGCGGTGTCTAATAATGTAGCAAGGCCGTTCTTCTCGCTGTACCATGAATGCCGGTTCGTTACGACACGTTCCGTTGCTCGAAACTCGAGGAACGTCGACAGACGGCCTAACGCGTCCTCGTGACGCGCCGATAAATCAGCTTCACCAGCTTTGTCAGGACGCGCGACCAAGCTGGCTCTCATTGTCTTTTATTACAAGCAGACCGAGGGAATATGAAAATTCTGAGGAACACGCGACGCGGCCGAAATCGCTGTGAAACACGGCCACCGCGGAAACACGCGGAAGATGAACGTTGTTTGGCGCGCGGACACGTAATGTGCTGTGAGCTTACATTATGTGGCGCGTCGAGGTGCTTGAGGTTTGCGTATTTTGGGTTTGTCACGCTTGTGGTAGTCTTTAGGAATGAGTTGTTGTTGACATGCATTTTTATTTAAATTTGTAATCGAATTGGAATTTTCCTTGGACTCGTTCCAAGAGTTTTGGATCTATTTTGGCACAGGAAATTTTTGGCACTTAATTTGGACATTAAAATTTTTAATGGTATTAAAAGAAGTTATTAATAAACGCTTCAAGATTTACATTGTTTGGATTTCTAGCGCTCGTAGGAGTTTTTTTTTAAAGGATGATTCGTTTGATTTAATTGAATGATTGATTCAATTAACATTAAGGATGATTGATTAAAATTTGTATTTGAATTTGAAAACGAACTTGGAAATTTGATGAGCACTTCGACTTGTATGTGAATTTGAATCTTCTTCAAAATTTGAGTTCAAAAGTTTGAATTTCATTCCAATTTGAATATCAACTTTTATTTCGTATGATGGAAGCTCAGTGACGCTACCTTGTATAAATTATTATTTGTTCCTGAAACTAAATTTCATGATACAGATTCATTTCGTATGAATTAATATTTTCAAACGATTTGGGAATACGATACATCAACTGCATCAAACGTTTGGGAATCATATTTCGACGCCCTTCTAATTAATCATTCATCGCCATTCATTCTATGGGACAATTCTGTATGTTCAATTGTTTAATATTTAACCAACGCTAAAATTCTCATGACTCATGGAACAATTCAACGACGATTCCTATAATGTATTTGCTTATTTTTCCACACAAAATTCAAGAAAATGATGATGATTAATGGACCTGGCGTTCATTCAACGTAGTAAAGTAGTCGACTTTCATTGTTATTGTTTGTTACACTAATACGTCTTAGCGTTAATATGTACAAAGAAACAGCGCTGAAAAGCCGGACTTTACGTAAACATCGGTTAAGTATAATACTGAATGCCATTGTCGTTCGCAAGCTGGCATATATCAAAATCGTGCAATTAACTTGACAGTGGTCCAGAAATATCACTAAACACTACCAATCGGATCTCGTGAAAAATAAATCGTTGTTGCCAACAGTTTCCATACGAAACTTTCTTCATTGATTAATCGTTGACCTCCATTCGGCTGAATACCAAAAATCATCGAACTCAGAACGATATTTGCATTCCATCATTCTACGAAATATACATAAATTCACGTTAACCTATCACCTTCGAGCGAGAATGACTCGAAATGTTACTTATAAAAGCCTAACTATTTTATCGATGATCATGTGATTCATTGCTTTGAATGTACTTACAGTTTTTTCACACCATTTAGAAACATGTTCTCACCTAACGTGAATATTGAGTCACATTTCTTGAATTCAAGTTGCTTTCGCATCGGAACAATATGAATTCAAGTACCTTCAATTCGTATGGATACGAAGTTCAAATAACATATTCGAATTCAAGTTACTTTTGTCACTTAATTCATTCTTAAAGGTCGCCATAGGTGAAATTTCACTTTCTACTTTTTTTTTACTTTCTACTTTGTGTATAATATTGTATAATAGCAAAGCATTTAATTACATTTATTTTATTTCATTCGTAAATAAGGTAAAATAACGTAGAACTTCACACATGATAATAGTATCAATGATTTCCTTTGATGATAGCTATTAAGGATTATAGTGAGTTAGCGTATAGTCCTATAAAATTTCTGTGTACTAGACATCTTGTGTATCTTTGTCGGTAGTACCATTTACTTGATTTTACTGTTTACTCGTTCTACTTGGCTTTACTTGCTAGATTCTTCAATTTTAGACTTGATGCTATGAAAAGGTTGAAAATCCTCGATGTAGGAAATTTTCATCGTCGATAGAAACTATGGAACCGAACTTTTTCGTGATAGTCCTCGATGGGTGGTCGTCTGACGATTTATTGGTTGGTTTGATAAATTAACTTTGATGAATTGCTTTCTCGGCCTTCGAATATTTATCAAACGCATTACCGATGGGACGTGGATGAACGGTGGAAGGGCGTGCGTCACAGCCGGAATATTAAACTAAAGCGACCGGAAGTGAGTCAACGTTATACGATATTACTCTACGCGATTATGATGTAACACGGGCCGAAATCGAAAATAGTTTCAGCTTTTTCTCTTCTCATCGAATTGATCCGAATGTTTCTCTTCTATGTCAGGTTCCACGATTCTTTTCCGTTTCGTTACGTTAGCGAAACGTTTCCCGTGCATCGTTGGATAATTCAGCGATTTTTCAGTGTTTTGCGATTGCTTAAACGGTACGACAAATAAAGTGAAAGCAGTGTTACCTTGCGTGGTTTTGCCGTGCTCGGTCACCGCCTCGAATCGTTGTACGATCTGCAAACAGAAGAAACGGAGTTTGTTAGGTCGATCGTTTTGTTCGCCGGGCAAGAACAGGTTAAGCCGTTTTCACGCAACTTTCGCGAAAATGCAAATGATAGCGATTTTTTAAAAATATATACGACCCAAGTTGATTTATCAAAATGAGTAAAAATAAGAAACACTTCTGTATAAAAAGAATAATGATCGCAGATAGTCGATGGATAGTTCAGATAAATTGGACATTTTTTAGAACCAGGTGAGAGAAGCTTTATAACAGTGTCGAAGAAAATTAACATTGAAATTCTTGTTCGATCGTGTTGTTCAACGATCAGGCGATTTTATTAGCATATTTAAAATGAATTTTATTGTTCCATCTTATAACGTACTGTGAGTTTCTTAAGCCTTTCTCACAAGGAAAATCACACAAGTGTTGGAGATATTACTTAATAAGATTACTCCTCTCTCAGTTCAGTACAAGAGAGACTTACACAAGTTGTTCAATGTAGGATTATAAATCTCACGTCTTAAATTTCATCATACGTAATACCATTATTAATATTTATCGCCTATAAAATGTTGAAAGTATGTATTTTTTATGCCTCATGTTATTGCATCGTCCAAGAATTAAAATTAACAAGTCAACTAAAAATTCTTAAGAATGTTCAACGTTAAAAATTTTAAAACGAAATACCGTTGACCGGTTTAGTGGACAGTAAAAGGAAAAGAATTCAGAATGAGCTTACAGAATAACTTACTGAATAATTATTTTTTATCGTCACGTCTTTTCTGGCGCGTTTTCTGCTTCTTCGAGTTAATACACTTTAATAATTACGTTGCATACAGAAGCATTAAAAACATATAATTTCTAATACCATCTCACCGAAGCGTCTCTCGTACTACATTGTAAAAGAATTAATGTTCATAGACTATTACTTATTTTAATAAAATTATCTAAACGCAAATTGAATGTTGTGACCATAATTGAAACCGATTGAATCTCTATGAAAAGAAACGTTTCGATCGTATCGGCGATTTAATATCGCTACGTTCGAAGAATACTTTCACTGGATGCCACAATAGATAGAAAAATGACAATAGCGATCGTAGAAGCGCGAAATCTCGACACGGTTACAGGCGATCGACGACTCTTGTTTCACATTAAAAGAACCGCTAACCGATTTGTAACGATGGATCGGTAAATACACTACTAATTAACGTACGCTGTCATGTAAAACGACAATAGCTTTTTACAATGGTTTCTTCACTTTCACAATTCGTGTGATAACAAGCATGAACGACAAGCAAATAGTATTCTACCATGATTCATTTGGAAAGTAGAAACTGCATTGAACTATGTCGACCATAGTTGAACTTCGCATACAAAAGTCAATGGTAAATATAATCTTAGAATTCTATTCTCTCGTTTCGGTTTATCCTTAATTTATTTTATTAATTTAATAAACATCAATTTTGTTTTAATGTTACTGTTACAGGACATACGAAAAAAGGTATAAGAATTACCGACAGTTTGAATTTTAAATCTTTTTGGGTAATATATTTAACAATATTAAATATTATGTATGAATAAGGAAATAAAAATATTATAAATATATGAAATCATAGAAATTAAAAAGAAATTAATTACACAGGGAATAATAATTTAACAATAATTTGCCGTACCCGATCATCGTATAGTTCATTGCTTCTGAACGTTATGTGACATTTGATTGAATTAACTGAAAGAAAAACGACGGATGTACGTAGCGATGCTGACCGTGAACTAACGAAGCCGGGCGTTACGCGTTATTACTCAAGTTCACGGGTCAAAGTTCGAACGACTATGCGTGAGTTTCGTGTATGTCGGTCATGAATGTTTATACCTATGTCGCTTGGCCACGGAACAATTGACCCCAATATATAGGTCACTTTCCACCAATCAGCGTATATTTCCCTCATATTACTTCCACAAATGTTGCTACATCTATAAATACGAGCTACTAACTAAACTATTTATATTGAAATTTACTGTTGATCATTCTTTTAAAGATGGATTAATTTTAATAATACCATTGTGATTAATTCATGTTTATCGTGCTTGACATGTTTCTTAACTGTTATGTATTATAAAATTCTAGATCTAATTAAAATACAAGAAAGAAATCAATTGCCTTCGTTTAGATTGTTTTAGAGAATTCATTAAACAACCTTCCTTGTTCAACTCAAGTCTTCATTATTGCGAGCTAACTCCTACGATTCTTCGATTCTCTTTAAAGAAATTGCTTTCAAACAGCCGTGTTTCATTCGATTAATCCACCTACCTGTTATTGCAAGGTTATAGACATAAACTAAATACAAAAGAAATGAAAAATTTCCATCCGATTAATTTATAATGCCCCCTAAAAGCCTGTCTCCTGTAATTAAGCATTGTAATTAACCACCCAATCTTCAAACGTTCAAGCTCTTTCGAAAAACCATCTCGACCTGAATAACCCTCGTATCGTTCCACAAATGAAAAAGCCTCTTAAACGTAAAAACCTAACCTGTATAAATGTGAAAACTGCATTAGCTCTTCCTCGAACGTTCAAACCACTTCCAAAAATATATCAAACCTAACTTAATACCTCTGCAACGCATCTCCGCTGAACAACCATACATACATTCACCGTGCTACCAAGAATATTCATCAGGAAGAATGTTGGAAGGCGAGCTACTTCCATTCGTTGTCGCGAAACTTCGCTAGACAAATGACTCAGCCAGACCGACCTGGTTCAATTTTTAAACCAGCTGAAAAAACGATGGAGGGGGTGTAAGCGCGAAAAAATCGAGTGCAACGAATGCGTGCATCGACGTCGGGATGCGATCGCACGCGGCCCAGCATCAGAAATAGCCGGCGCGGTAATAAAAGTTCTCGGAAGACGTGCGAACTCGTCGGCTGTCACCAATTATGGAGTTGTATGAGACTCGATGCCGCGCACCGAAATATTGGAAGTAATTGCTGGGATCGTATTACGTGGAATGCAACATGCATGTGGATGTAAATCGTGGAACGAATCATGGTGGAGGATCGGCTGTTGAAAAGTATGTTTGGAGAGTTGGCAAGCTTAGAATACTAGGGTGCTTTGGGGCAAAACTGAATTTGGAAGAATCTTCAGAACTTTATCATTCTGGATTTTCATCAAAACCATTCTGGAAGCAATTGTCTACCTTTAAGAAACGTGTAATGGAAATTTTAGAAAATATAATTAGAGGATATAGAAGTAAGAATATATATTAAAATTAAGATATGTATATACTTTTTGTATTAAAATTGCTTAAAATCTATCTGAACGATTTTTGCAAATTCTCAAAATTTGTCTTTCTTCTTCCGTCTCTGTTGAAATGTTGAATAAACAGCGGGCTGTATAACTTCGTTCGTTTATTTGAAAATACTTATTGTGTAAATGTAGAAATATTATTATTTACTGGAAAATAAGTAACATTAATTAACACACCATTGTATTTCACAATAAGCAGTTTCACAATAAGCACGTTAAATCATTGTGTTTCTGACTTATATAAAGAGACCTTTTATAATGTACCCATTATTCTTTTACATTGTTTCATCTTGACAAAACAATACGCAAACTACTTTATATACATTTCTCAATAATATCGCGTTTAAGCAACTTTCACGAATTATTTCATTCAGTGGGTTAACTAGAAATGAATTCTATTCCTTCTAATATCTTACGCTTTCCATCACTGCGGGAAACGTCGTAAGTAGTTTATAAATTTTACGTTCAATAAACCCAAGCGCGTATCAGAAATTTCATTTTCCGACGCGTACTCCGTAGGAAGCGGAGCTTTATTAAACATCGATCGCGACGTCATTACGGTGAACGCGCGTTTTCGAGGTTTATTGGAAAATCGGTGCAAAGTCTTCGCCGAAACGGCCGTTTATGCCATGGAAGGCGGTCGTAACCGTTCGACGAAATCATTCGACGCACCATGACGTTCCAGAAGTCGGGATTTGAATAAGAAAAGACAGGGAAAGTCGGCTCGCGGCACGATGACACCGAGCGTTCTCCATTGTTTCCATTGTCACTCAGACTCGACACAATCGTCGCTGGACGACAACAAAACGATCGAACAATGGGCAACGAGTCCAGCCACGACTTCCAAGTGAAATTCCATCGTGGCTCTCGTACTCGTTCCGAAGAAAGAGCTGATCGACACGATAACGAGGGATTCTCGTGAACCTGGCTGCTTTTGCATCATCGAACCAGCTTGACAATCCTCGTTTCGCAATTCAAGCTGCTTCGTTAATGAATCCATCATTCCTACGATTTCTCTTTTCGTCTTTGATATGTTAATCCTTTTCCGGTTGAAAGTGTCTTCCTGGTCTTTCTTAGTTCGAAGAATTCGATTTTTTAATTGGCTGTTTCTGCTTCTTTTAACTACTATAATCAATCAATGGCGAATCACTTGATATTTTAGGTAGAGTTTTGTCATTCTCAGAAAAGCCTACTTTGGGTCAAGTACCTTCGTTGTTCGAAGAATTTGTTTCTTTCGTTGATCGTCTACGGATTTATCAACTGTATTCTGCATATAATGTCTTATTAGCGATTTAGTTGAAATCTTTGAACTTTATATCTCTTGAAAAAGATTGGTTTCGGTTAGATACTTTTGTTGTTCGAAAGATTGTTTTTAATCATAATAATAGGTTATCGACGACTGTTTGTATAATTTATGGAAAATATTGGCGAAAAATAGAAATTTACGTAAGAAAGAAACGCACGGAAATATTCAAGGAGCAGCGACAAAAATACAGGTCACGCAATGGAGGCTTCTTCGAAACTCCATTAGTCCACCTATGCGTCATCGTTCACGAGAATAAAACTGTTTACTCCAACCTAACTGCGAACCAAAATCACCGAAATTTTCTTTCTTTATGATCTTCGACATTCAATCACACGAACTACCCGTACCATAGCCAAACTTGGAATGCCGCGGTATTTCTTTAAAGAAAGGAAAATTCCCAACTACTGTTCCATAAAATCGCGAAAGCTGCAGCGATAGCGTAATTTTCCTAGTCCATTGAATCGTTCGAACAGCCACCACTCAAGACGCTTTGGCATTCCTTATGGACTCTCGCCAGGATCTCGAAAGTTCCAAGACAATCGGCTCGTTCGAAATACCTCGTTGTCCTCGAGAATGCCTAATTTCGAATAATAGCGTGAAGCGATTCGAAAGTTTCGAAGGGATCCGGTCGAACGACAACGAGGGAGAGAAGTCGACGTGATTTCGTCGCGATTCTTCGAAAAGGGGTGCGAAAGGGAGCGGCGGGAATCTTGGAGGGTGAGAAGAAACCGAGAGGTTGTGGTATTGATCGGTCGCCGGAAAACATTCCCTCTCGACGACCGACTTTTTTCCACGAGACGGAACAAGGAAAACAAGAAAACGGTCGGATAACGTGGCTCGATTTTTGCATGCACGCTTCACAAAAAATCCACCGAAAAAAAAGAGGGTTGCTAACCTGTTAAGGGATGCCGCGTTATCCGCTTTACGAAAGATACTGCTATAATAGAGATAACGATTTAACATTTATAGTCGTTCCAGCTACGTTTATATTCTCATCGTAACAGCTGCGCATTTAGAGAGTTTTCTTTTGCCGTCTAAGTTTTCATCGATCGTCTGTGTCTACTTCGAATATTTTTCCTGCAATATTTAAAGCCAGACACATGACGTGCGAATAGGAAATTGGAGATATACAAGCAGAAGCATTGGAAACGAATTTTAATCTTCCGATAAGAATTTTAATTTTTTTAATCCATCTTTAATCCTTCTTATAAATTCTATCATAATCCAATGATTATACACACATATATATATATATATATCAAATAAAATTATCTAATCATTTAATTAATACGAGTCTGATTGTTCAATTTCAATCAAGATTCAGTCTGACAGTTTAATCTTTGTCATTTTTAATAACAGTCTTATCCAAGGTGTAAATTTAAATGTAAAGTTACGATTCGATCATAAAGTTTCTTTGGAATAATATTCTTGAAAATTGCTACGGAGAAGATCTTTCAAAGTTGCGGCTGTATTTTACGTACAATGTACGCAAACTTGTATGATGTGCAACGAAGGGATGCTGTACACACCCTTGACTCGATTAAATGACCCCTAACTCGTGGAATCTGTTTAAAGCCCCGCGTTACTGTGGATTTACGATACGTCAATCTCTATTAAAAGGCGTGCACAGGGAAGAGTTAAAGTTTCCCTCTCTATGAATAATTGTATCAAGCATCGAGCTACCGAGGTATAAAAGTCTTTAATCTCGACAATAGAGATGAGACTGTGTTTGTACATCGAGTGAAACCAATTTGTGTCTCGGACGTTGACGGAAACAAATATTAGAATATCAGGAAATTTAAAAAAAGGGACGCTCTCAATCATTACATCTTAATTTATCTTTTATTTTGTTCGTATTTTAACCCACTTAATTTCTTATTTGTTCTGTTCATTTGTCTTTTGAAACTACACAAATTCTGTTAATTGACAACAATCTAATGGTACTTTTAGTTCATCTTAATTCAGTGTCTATCTTGTGTATGCTTCTTACCAAATTATAAAAATTGTATTATCCACAACCCTTTCTGATTGGCAAGGATCATCATGAAATTATCAGTTCGCCTTAATTTAATTAATTTCTTTTATTTCGTTTATCTTTCCTTTCGAGTTATAATAATTCTATATTGACAATAATACGAGTTTCAGTTAGTTAAATTGGTTTTGATACATTGTATACTTTAATATATTCTTGATCAAACCTCCACCACTTTTAATCAGATTATGAAACAAACATTTGCTTTTCTTCCTAAACTTGCTAACCACATTTTCCATCTAAATGTCAAATTACAAAAGTTCTATTAACAGCCACTCCAGACCAACTAGTACAGAACTCTCGATCCATCCCCTACGTCCACCATTTCCCAAATTTCAAATCTAAACAAAGTCAATCGCTCAATCCTCAAACACCCCGCACCGATACACCAATACACGCTTAATAAACCCTCGCAAACCATCAGCGAACCCCATACCAAGGTACGATCCTTTTTCCACACAAGCTACAAAGGATGCTCGTATTTAGCCTATCGGAGCAAGGGGGTTGAATTCTCTCAAGGACACGACAGTGACGTCGTGGAAAAGGGGGCGGGGTGCTATTTTAACAGGCGACCCTGGACGATCGATCGACTCGAATTAACGACGGCGTGTCGACCGATGTGACGGAACACAGAGAAGTATTTCGTGCTGCTTCCCATCCTTGGTGATTTGGCACCGCGCGGCCACGCGAGGTCGTCGAACTCGGGGCGTGACTGACTCCGCAAGAGGGTAACTTCAACCACCATGGCGAACTTCTACTTCGCGCGGCCGATTGATCGACCACCCGATGGGAGTGTGGGCCCCGTATCTCGAGGATTTATCTAGCGCGGACCCCCACTGAAATTTCCAACTTGAACTTCCCTGTTTTGCATCCAGAATGCGTGATTCCCACGATAACGTCGATCATTTTTTGTTAAGGCTTTGAATTAGGCTCGTGGATGGAAAAATGGGCCTTAATGAGCGGTTTTAACGTCTTAAGCATCGAACAATGGAAGCGGTAAGTCATGCAAATGCAAGGAATGGAGATTTTGAATGGAAAGAAAAAACACATTTGTATTCGTTCCGATACTTATGGCATTTGTTCCTTGAATGTTGTGCACCTGTAGCGTTTATGTAATTTATGTAGTTTATCATCTTAACTTCTTTATTTCTTCATATTTCTCGAAAATTTACATTTTCAGATATGTGAATTTCAATACAAACTATTGTTTCGAAACTATATATTTCGGCATTGGAATTATATCTCGAGATAAATTGGATCATATTATGATAAGATAATTAAAAAATGTCAATCTTGTTTTTGTATTTATATGTATGGAATATACAAATACATCAAAAGTGAAGAAGAGTAAAAAATAAAAATATGGAACATACAGATGTATCATACAAGTTATTCGTGGATGATACGTCATGGAATTTCCACTTTCTTTTGTTCCATATAGATATAATACGCGATCCCATAAAATCAAGCAAGTCTTTTAGAATCTAAGGTTGCGGGTACTTTAAAATAGAACAACACGCTCGAAGTCTTTTTCCAGAAACCAGTGTCACAAGCCACTCGCGAATCTTTGCAACATAATAACACTGTGTCGTTCTATTTCAGAGATCGTGAGAATGAGATCCATTTTTATCGATGTTTTCTGCATATCATTCATAAAATTATATTTCATGTCGTCAAACAACGTATTATTGAAATTGAAATACTGAGGCTATTTTTAAGATAGAAACTTCCAAAATTCTCCTTCCAACGATAAGGGGAAATAATGGAAAAAAGAATTCAAATTCGCAAAGAGAATCAGGAAGAGATAAAGTAAATATAAGATAATAGGAGATAAAAAGATAAAGTAAATATAAGATCGAAATCAAATAATTGAATTACCTTCGCTAATCATATCACGTACAGTCCTGTCCATAAATCGTACGTTTGCTTGTATTGAGCAAAATGATTGTTAGAGTGTACGCATGATCTTTTGGATTGTTTGCCGAACACTCGGTCGAATTAAAATATGCAAGTTTTTATACCACCAAATAACCTGTATTATGAAATAAAGTTAGCATTACGTTAAATGTGCAGATGATTATAAAAGTAGCCTAAATTAATAATGAAAAAGAGAATGAATTTGTCGCTCATTTTGCTTCGCATCTATTTACGTTATAATCTTTGCAAAGTTCTTTTGTAAAAATTCAACTGCTAGAACGAATTGGTCGTTGCATTGTTAAACAGAATTCAGTTCATACGTCAAACGCAATACTTTTAAATATCTCGAGACGAAAAATCTGTGACCTAGGCTACTGTCATAATCACCGGCACAAATCTCAAAATAATGGACGAAGCAACGTGAAAAGAATTTCTTATACAAATATTTAATCCTAACAAAATCGTCTTGCACAAACTAGGCGAATGACTTATGAAGTGTATATTTTTCACTTTATTTTATGCCTTCCGTATCATTCGTCAAATTATCCGTAAACGCAAAAAAATAATTTTATTGTTGAACACTAACCTCCCTCGAAACCAAAACTCTCGAAACTTCTTCCCTGAACAATCGAAAAAATAAAGGAAGAATAAAAAAGCTCGGAAGAAAAAGAAACGGCAGAAAGAAATGAAGATACTCCGAATTTCCCTCGTATCCCGAGTTTCGCTCCATTACACGCGGCTAAGGATGCATCAAAGAGAGCCGCGACGCCCTAAAAGCTGGCGGATCTCGATTTCTGACCACTCTCGAATTCCCCGGAAGCCTTTGGGGCCGCGCGGCCGGCGAGAACGCTTTCAACCCTCTCGCGCGAGCACGCGGAGCCACGCCAGCCCGGAAGGCGGTTTGTAACGTGGGCGGAAAAGCTCAGATCAATATCAAGCGCGAATTGGAACGTTACGTGGTGAAAATCGACCCGTGACCTAGTGTGGACCCGCCCGTAGGT